>JAFBJS010000601.1:273866-295054 GCA_016785265.1 Paraplagusia blochii | reverse complement strand
AATAATAATAATAATAATAATAATAATAATAATAATAATAACAATAATAATAATAATAATGATAATTCTAGTGACAATAACAACAGCAATACTACAACTAGTACTCCTGCAAGTAATAATAGCAATAATAATAATAATAATAATAATAATAATAATATATAATTATATATCAGTGGAATATTATTTAACCAGTATTCGAGTGGAGTAGTTGGAGCATATAATATTATAATACATATTATTTACCATACATAATAATGACAATAGATGCATTACTATAATACCGTTCCCGTCCTTCCTACTATAGGAAATATAAAAGCAAGAAAATAATTTTTCACACAGAACCAGCAGTGCAACTCTCCAGCTGACGCTACAATGTGGAGAATGTCAGCTTGTGGTTCCCCAGTACTGATAAAGCCGTTAAAAGCCATATATCCTCCTTTAGCAGCAGTGATTTCATTCTCCTATTGTGTTCTTAGGAAGAGAGAGAGAGAGAGATGTTGACACCATTACTTGGAGTAAACAGAGGAGATGCTCCACAAAGACTGTGATGTTTGAAGAAGGCAGTGTGGATGTAATTGTGCCACTGGGGGAACAGAGCTAATAAGAGGCCTGACTGTGAGAGAGGGCAGCTAATAAGCACTGAGTCTGACCATGTATTGTAAGGAAAAACACACACTTCCTGCCTCTCCTTCACTTCCTTTTACTCACTGGAGTCTTTCTCCACAACTCACTGGTTGTTTATTGCTCTCATCTGCTCTCATTAAATTGTCTCACGTCTTGAGCTCTAGTCACGATCGGTTTCTTCATAACGATGATCAAATTATAGCTAACGACTAGGGCTGTCCAAAAAAACCCCAAAGTGGACTCTCATTAATAGTTCTGTTTTTCATAAATTCACATATCGTAACATCATAATAATCGTGATACCTAATTATGAAAATGCCAACAGACATGTCTGTGTTATACCCATGTTTTAATTGAATTCTATTATTACCAATATAAGTCACACTTTTTTTTAACCATTAGCTTCTTACAGGCGACTTATACAATTATATATTTAACTTTGCATTCCCTATTTTCTGACTGACTTCGGACCACTAGAGGGCACTTTAGGGGCTTGTGTACCAATAGCTGCCCTTTATTCCTCTTTGACTTTAATAGTGTGCAAATGTAAAAAAAATAATTAGATCATAGAGTGGGTGAGCTTTAATTCTGATCCAATAATTGAGCATAATTCTTATTTCTTTTCTTATTCTAACTGTTAGGTTAGGCAATTTTTCCTGTGTTTGAAACACTGACGCTGACTGAAACAGGATATAACAAAAGATTGGTTTCTGTTGAAGTGAATTACCTTTTAACCCTCCTATAGACCTTACAGGTCTGGTGAAATGTGAATTATTCACACCATGTTCACCCCTCTCCCCCTGCTTCTCTTCTCTACCCTATGTATCAGATTAAAGCAGCAGGCACAGTGATAATGTCGCCTCTCTGACTTAACTCAACCTCATCACAGTTGTTGCTGCAGCTGCGGTTTCTTCTCTGTCGACAATTTCTCACCGTCCTCAAACAGTTTTCCTCCTGGTCCAAGAGATATATCTGAATTTTAGTATTTTCTAGTCATCTTTGGGGGCTCTTTGTGTGGAACTGCTGACTAGGCAACATATGAGACCATTAGCAAACAGTGGGGTGGAACTGGTTGGCAATGAGGAAGAGCAGGTGGGGCCATGGAAGCAGGTGCCAGTGGGATTGGTTAAACAAGTCATCAAGAAAGACAAGAAAAGAAAAGGGGAGAAAAAGACTTCACTTCACTACAAACGGCCTGAACTTGTAGTAATGACCCAAATGTTAAACCTAGTCTATCGTGGAGCAGAGACGACGTGACCTAAACATTTCTATACTATTGTCATTAAGCATAATGAAATGTGTTTTCTGCCTTTGACCCAAACAGCTATCGGTATCGGATGATATCAGTATCAAGAAGGGTTAAGATGATATCAGTCAGTCTAATATCAACAAAAAGATCAAATTGGACATAACTGGTGAACACTCTGGTCCATCAGGGGACAACTTTTAACTACTGGACTATAACTTGCATGTAAGGTAGTTAGGACATTTGGTTTTTAACTGTAGATCGTAAAGAATATATATAATACATAAGATACATGGAATATCAGCAGATTTTGAATGCCCCTAGGACAAATAATTTGTTATTCAATAATTTATCTTTACACTTAAATCAATATTTTTGCAAGTTTTTATAGGTCAGTTTTAGTGGAAAAAAAGCTTAAAAATACTGATAACAGTTTAAGCATCATATCAAGGTTAAACTAACACTGTATTCATTGTACTGGGATTTACGTAAAAAAAAAATAATGAAGCTAATTTGTTGAAATATTTTGTCCGCAGACATAGCACTGATCCTTAAATGAACCTTATAAAAGGCTGTTTTTTTAAGTCCCAGGTTTAATTGTTTCATTGGTCTTTGGTTAGGGTGGCAGTGGTGGCTTAGTGGTTAAGTAAGTGAACTTAAGTCCATAACATAGTGCAACGTGATTTGGGTGGACGCTGCAAGCCAGCAACGGACAAGCAGATGAAGATGAATGAATGTTACTTCAGAAATAAGCTGTATTTTACTTCACCAAACCAGGTTTGTTTCGTTCCCTTCACACTAAACCATTTAACTACATATTCATAGAAATGTCAAGCGCAGTGTGTTATTACATCATTAGCAGTTCAATTTCACCACCAGCAGCTTCTGTCCTCTGTATCCCTGTCCCTCCCACCCAGCAGAGTCTGTCCTCCCTACACATGTATACCACTTGACAACACTAACTGCTCCTGTTTTATCTCCGCTCCCTGCAGGTGTCTGGACACATTTATTGGGAGAGGGAACAGAGCCGCGGTGACACCTGCAAGTGTTTGTACTCACTAAAGTGCAATTACGCCTGCTGTGTCGACTCTGCTCCAATACTAGACTGCACAGTGACAACACCTACTGGCATCCACGTGACACAACCTGCGTGCAATGACTGCATATACGACAACTGTCCTCTCTCAGATTTACTTCCGCGATCTGTTCATCTGAGCATCTGAAGCCGTGGGAGCGTGAACATTACCAGCCCTGGCGCACAAACACAGTCCCATTAAAGGGCGGAGGAGAAGCCACCGCGGTGCATTGTGGCCTCACTCTTCTCAAAATATCACACATTAAGAGAGGAAAGTGCCATCAGAGAGATATTCCAGGGTGGGTGGGATAATCTAATGTTTTTCCGGGAATAATGCTGCAAGAAATAACTCAGGGAGAATTAAGAGGTTTGGTCTGGGACAGTCGGCGCTGGGTCTGCAGTGGTTGTACCCTGGTCAAGATCTAGGGTAGAGGGTGGGTCCTCATAAAGGGTCCTAAGATTTGACAAGGAGGCGGTTGAGAAGCAGACAGGCTGATCACTCATATTAACTGGGGAAGAAATTCCATAATTTTCCAAAAGTTAGTCCCAAGGAATTCATGAAGATCTCAAAATACACGGAAATGCTTTTACACTTTTTTTATCTCATCTACTAAGGAAAGTATGGGTATTGCAGGGAGAGGTTGAACAATATAATGAAAATATAAATCAATAATATAATTTTGACCAGTGTGGCAGTGGTCGTGTAGTGGTTAAGGAAGTGGGACCTGGGTCCACACACTGAGGTGCCCTGATCATAGCACTGTCCAGACCCACACAACGTCCAGTGGTGAAGACTGCTGCCCCTGAGACTCACCAACAGATTAGCAGAAGTGAGAATGGGTCAGATCCAACAGCCCAACAAGTCTCCAGGCTTTAATTTGGTCAAACATGATCCAGAGACTTGGACTAGGAATTCTTGGATTCAAAAAAAAAGAAATTTGTGACAATGTTTAGTGAAATACTTTTAACTGCAGCAACTGAATTTAAAATTTTAAGTGACTTGGACTCAGATACGACTCAAACCTGACTTGGACTAAATATACTGTTCTACAAAAGAACCAGGGAAATCCTTAAAAAGACATCTTTCAGGCATTAGTACCACTCTGCTCGGACAAAAGAGACAAAACTGACTGCTCTCCAACTCCTCTAGGAAACATGCCTTAAATTCCCACTAGACTAGTGATTGGTATTTCCCTTATTTGCAGGAATTGAGACTAAAAACCCTGGGAACTTAATTTAGTCATGACTTTAAAATTCCAGATGGTCACTATTATACGTTTCTTTGTGATTTGGACTGAAGAACCACAAGAAACTCATACTAGACTCAAAGTCATAATGCAACAAAGACTCAGTGGAGACACAACTTAAACTACTGCATTGGCGCTCAGACCTTGGCCTTAAACCCTTGGACCTCTTGGACTTGGACCAACACTGGAGAACTGGAGAGTCAACAAAAATCATTTGTACCATATTTTTACAAGCTCTGAAAATATTAACGAAACACTATTTTGAAGAAATCAGCCCTGACATGTGGTGAGGGTTAAAGCCTACTAAAGCATCATCCTACACTGGTGTATGGTATGGCAGACACATGTGCCAAGTGAGACCTCACTCTAACAGCTGCTAGCTATTTTAAGGTTGCCCAGGAAACTGCGTAATGGAAAATTCTTAACATTTTCCATCTGGCACGGAATTGGTTGGAAGACGTCCAGAAGATCAAGATCACTACTTTAATCCATGACTTTCCTCGTGCAGCTGGTCAACTGGTGAAGGGACGTCTCGTCAAAGGTTTGACCAGACATTTGAGGAACGCTCAAGTAGAGGAGTCCAGAAAGAGACGAAGCTGAGAGGACCGATTTCTGGGAAGACCCCTGCTGTACACACAACCCAGTCCTGACTCTACCCCCATGTCCACTTTTTGGTCTGACTATATATAGACAGAAAGTATAAATAATTGCAAACCAGTGGACTTATATGGGAAAAGTAAAAAAATAAATCACAGAAGAAAAGAAAGTAATGTGTGTGAAAGTAGCCTGTCAAAGTGTCCCAGTGACACAGTCACAGATCACTTACCCTTGCATTGTAAGTGTGGGACAGATTTAGCTCGTCAGCTAATGAGGGGATTTGGGAGGAGACCATGTGACTGAAACATACCTGCTGGTACACACTGCACAGAGGCTGATGTTAATCTGAGCCCAGGAAACTTTGGATCATTCAACTTTGGACAGATCATTACTGTCTGTCAATGTGTGTCATGTCAATTATTTATTATCACCAATTGTTTCATTTTGACATTTTCTTTCCAACCATAGCGTTTTTTTGTTTTTGTATATTTTACAAATGTTCTTTCGCTGGACTTTAAGCATTTTAGGGCACATTTTAACCTGTAACCTTTTTTTAATATATTGGCTAATTGGCTAACACATGTATTTATTAAATGTAGACCAACTTTGAGCAAATATTTATGATTTAATTTGTGAAATGTTTAATTGATTTCAGATTCTTAGTTTTAGAATCAATTTGACTATTGATTCTCTTTTTATTTTACTCTTTTAGACATTTTTAAAATACATTTGTGTTAATCTGTTTTCTTTTTGAATGCATCTATTTGAAGCTCACCTTTAATCGTTTAGTCAAGTTCTTCTCCTTTCAGCTTGTTCCTTATTTAGGGGTTGCCTAAATAAATCTGCATTTTCCTTCTCCTCCTGTACTTTGTATCTTCTACTCTGACTCCAACTACCTCCATGCGTCCATCAATCTTCTCTTTGTCTCCTTCCTGGTAGCTCCATCTCTAGGATCATTCTTCTCCCAATATAACCACTGTCCCTCCTCTGAACATGTCCAAACCATCTCAATCTGTCTTCTCCAGCTTTTTCTCCAAACCTTCCTGTCCGTGCTTCTAGTCACCTCATTCCTGATCCTGTCCAGCCTTGTCTCTCCTAAAGAGAATCTCAGCATTTTTAACTCCTCCACCTCCAGCTCTGTCTCCTGTCTTCTAACTATTAGTAGTGTCTCTAATCCATACATCATGGCTGGTCCCACAACCTTTTTATCTATTTATTCAACCATTTCCTCAAGTGAGTCCTGTACCAGACACAGTCCTGTAAATAAAAGTTTTAAAAAATATATATATTTCCTGGAATATCATCATTTTCAAGATGATAAAAGATGATTAGATGATAAAACACAATTAGAGGTGCTAGATGATGAGATTATCTGGTTCATCTCCGCAGATTTGTGAGACTGCATTATTCCACCATATTACCCTTATGCCTTAAGGCGATCCTCTCATGGTAAGATGGCCATGAAACCATATGAGTGGTTTCATGTGAGCCAGATTCATTACAGGCCACTGTAGGTGTCAGTGTCCTGACACTGACTGAGACAAATGCACCGCACAGAACATATGAAGGGGCAGAAAACACAGTTACTATAGAGGTAATCTGAGGAAGAGCCAGGAAAGACAGAGCAAATTAAAATAATTCATCATTTTGAAGGTTCATCACACCATCCGGTCACTGACAGAAGGATCAGATGTGTGTGTTAAACAGTCTTTAAGCCTCGTTGTCCAAAGTCCAAGAGACAAGACCTGCTCTAGAATATTCTTTGTTTTAATCTGAGGGTTTTACACAGGGTGTGAAGAAAAAAAAAAAACGTTTTCTGTTTTACAGACTGAGCTGAGCTACAGTTTGTTGAGGGGCGGAGCTGAGAGTTCTGTTGCCACTGTCGGCTTAAGCCAAGCAGGGGAAATAAATTAAAACAAAGCTAACGAAAGTCCCCAACTCACGGAGAGAAAACGTAAGAAACATAAGCATAAAAGCTTCAACAGCGCCTCAGTCCAACGTCATTTTCATGGAAGAAAAAGTTCTACGTTTCCTTCATGACTTTTAACAAGAGATTGCTAAGTGAGTGCACAAGCTAACAATGACTGCTGCCGTCTCAAAGGAGAACTGTGGCCTCTGCTGTCAACGACTTTAACATCGGCTAAAATTTGAGATACATACTACCACAGCCATGGCGCGATACGGTCCAGATATGTCCGCCCTATTTTGGCCACTTTGGATGTACAATTATGTGAACACAGCATTGAACAAACCGTGATCAAAGCTCAGACTGGATATTTATAGTTCATCAGAATGCATCACCACATGAGACATAACGATATTTGGACCTTCCCTGGTCTCAGCTGTGAAGGATCTATTCACATCCCAGTGTCCAAGAAGAGCAAACAAATAGGACGTCCATGAAGTCTGGATTTTTTTTTTTTTTTTTGGGCTCTTCCTTGTTTTCAGTTTTGCCTCTTATTTTTTTTTTCTCTACTCTCGGTGGCTTTAGTGGCGCCAGTCTCTCTGGGGAGCAGCCTGTGAGACCAGGCTTTGCATTTTTGATTTACCGATGTTAATCATTTGGCTTTGGGCATTGAGGAAGAGAAGACGGCAAAGGAGGAAAGCAGATAAAAAGATGAAGGAAACCGGATGGAAAGTCGACAGACAGAGATGGAGCAGAAGGGCAAATAACGATGAAAAGAAGACGAATGTTTGAAGTTGAGACACTTTAAGATGGAAACAAGAAAAAACAGTGAAGGCTCAGGAGAAAAATGATGTATATGTAACGTCAGCCCGAGAAGAAATGTCCTTGTTTAGCATCATTTTTTTCTGAAAAATAAAAATAAAGAATCATATTGAGACTATGTCTTCACAATTTCTTTTTGTCCTCATGTCTTTAAAATATCTTTCAGAAACATCAATACCAACAACTTTTTCAAAGTATAACATCTGTCTTTAAACTTTTGAAGTGACCAAGTCATCTGAGTTGTGTGGATTTTTTAAACTTTTTTCAAGCAAACAGAAGTTGTCAGTTTTTTAAATACTAAGAATTTAATTTTAATGTTTTCAGCCCACAGACGAAAACTACTCTACTCGTATAAACTGCAGTGGTTCTCACACAATTGCTGTGGTTGGGGACCTTTCTCAGCTGCTATAAATAACCCATGGCAAACTAAGGCCTGAGGGCTCAATTAGAACAAAATTGTCATTATATTCGGTCCGCAAAATCATATAAAAAGTGAACTAAAGTTGGCCCAACAGTATGTAGCCCCTAGGAACTGGTTTGATTTGTAGTATTTGTGGTGTTGTGCTACGTTATAGTATAAATCACTGGAATTAACTGAACCTACAGTTTATTTCCATATGAAAAAACATACATTACATTATCTGGACAAAGGGGAAAACATCCACAAATGCAGTCAATTTTTCAAAGAATGTTAAGTTTGGCTCTCAACAGACTGTTTTCTTTTATTTTTAACCAACCAGTATACCCTCTTATCCATTAATATGTGAAAAGTGCAGAAGTCTCCACGACTGCCACCCAAACCACACTCCATAGTGTGAGCCATTCTTTGGGTAATGAGTCCACTGCAAGTTATGTAGGTTGTACAGTATGATCACAACACCACAATGGTAACCTGGCAGCTGGTGGATTAGAACCTGAAGCCTCGCAGACCCAAGTCCACTTCCTTAACGGCTCGATCACAACTACTGCCAACTTCTTTTTTTTCATTTTCGCATCTTCATCTGCTTGTCCCTTGTTAATGGCAAGGCAGCTTGCACCACCCAAATTACACTGCTCCATACTGTGAGGATGGTGCTATGCCCAGAGTCTCTGTGGCAACCTGGCAGCTGGTGGATTAGAACCTGAAGCCTTGTGGACCCCAGTCCGCTTCCTTAACCACTGGGCCACCCCTCGACAAGTTAAAACATAAATGCAAGTTGCTGGGACTCCTGCACTAAATCCTCCAAGAGGGCCCCGCCCTTTACTTTGGAAATGAATGCAATGCTACTACAAGAGCTCCATGGAGTGATACACAAAGGAAACTATTGCTCGCTATGTGAATGGGGATACCAACAAAATTAACAACATGATGCTGTTAAAGATTGTGCTGGTGTTGCAGTGCTAACTTATTACACCAATAAATAATGTATGTTCTCTGCATACTGAGCACTGGTCACTGTTGAAGTATTTCAGTGCTGGACATACCGTCGGTACATGGACAGACAAATATTTTCAGGTGGAAGGTTGTTTATCAGAGAACCCCTGATTCAAAGTCTGAGCTGATATCAAACAGGATTTTCTAACAGCCACACAGAGGAGGCACCTTCATTCGTCTTGTTGTCCATAAATCAATGATTTATTCAGTCTGGAAAAATATTTAGAAAAAAAAAAAAAAACCAAGAGGGAACATCTTCACAGTCGAAAAGGTCAGTGTGGATCAGAGAACCAGTCTGACTCCACTGCATGTTCCACTGTCCGTGAGGCCTGGTCTAACCCCCGCCTGTGTGAATTATCATGTACACAGTCCCACAGATCAATCCACTTAGTGCCCATGAAATATAGGGAGTGGGCAGGGCCACTCTGCTAGTCTGACATCATTGTACTGGGCCATTAGGCTGAGTGCCATCATGGCTGCTCTCTGGGGGACCGAGCTGCATTCACAAACCCACGGCTGCGACCCAGCCTGGGTTGGAACCATCTGGAAATTCTTCATAACCTGTTGATGAGCACGAGGTGAAAAACACGTGTGTGTCCAATATAATGTGGGTTAGACTCCAACTAAAGAAGCCGGGAGATGGATAAGAGCTACTGAAGTGTCCAATATCTGCTGGTTTGTCACCAGTTGTGGACAAATCTCAGGAGTTTTCACTTTAGGTTGTACATGACTGGGTGTTTTTCAGAAGAATGGTGGAGGAAAAGAAAAAAAAAAGGAAAGTATTGTCGCCATGCTGTAAACCATCTGCTGAGCTGTGAGTTTCTGACTTCGAAACACAAGTTTTACAAAGACAGTCTGTCCACAACAACAAACGCCACATGGTGTGAAACACAGAAACAAGAAAGGATTTTTTTTCTGTTTCTTTTAAACTTGAAAGAAACATCCTTGTTCAGCATTTTCTCTAAATGAGCAGAAGAAAACTGCAGCGATAGCAGAATGAAGTCTTGCCACCGGGGGCAGTACAGTCTGATGGCCAAGACAACAGATTTTCGTCGCCCTCTCAGGCTTAAACGAAAGCAATAAGAAAGGGTTTTTTTTAAGTGTAGAAACATTAACGCATTAGCTGTTCAATCATACAGCATTGATAAGAACCGGACAAATCTAATTGTGTAAGGTTATGGTTCACTTCGCTGACCTTACGATTATTCCAGTAATTACTTTTCCCTTTTCCTTGAAATTTCTGATTGACAATTCAGCTGTCACTCTTAACACTTTTTTCGCTTGATGTTGAATTTTCCCATAACATCTCTCCACATATTTTTAAGAACATTTTGAGATTACTCCTTAGGGTTATTACATCAGATGTATGATATATTGCCTGGCAGATATTAGCACAATACCGGTATAAATTCTAGTATAGTGTATAGTTATTCACTAAAAATGAAAACCAAATAACACAATGCCTCATTTTCACCAAATGAGGTGTGGGCTATAAATATTTTGAGGGCTGAAGAGATGTATATTAAAGAGAAAGTCACTAGATGGCAGCATTATAGCTTATTTAAAGATGCTCATACCTATACAGTTATTTGTACAGGCAAATAAAAAAACATGAACAGATCTATTGTTATAGAAAATTTAAATTAGTGGCCTATTGGACAGGACTAACAAGTTAATATTCTTGTCTATGGAGCAGTTGGTGGCCTTGTGGTTAAGGAAGCGGACTAGGGTCCTAGCGCCAAGTTACCACTGAGGTCCACTGAGCATGGCACCGTCCCCACTCACAGCTGCCCACTGTTCACTTTTGGTGGTGTGAATCACAATGTCACAATGACATGGAGTTTGAATTATTCGATGATTATTTCCAAGCTGCATCAGTGTAGCCAGTGTTGAACTTCCAACTGCTTCATCTTCTTCTCCAACACAACGAAGCGTTCACCCTTTTCTAATATATGACCTTTATTGACAAGACTGCTGCACCTTCAGACCAAACATAAAGTACAAGTGCATGGACTTTCCTGCTGAAAAAGTGCAGTGAATTCAGTAACTTCAGCTGTAACTTGTTGCAACCAAGCATTGACAGAGAGGGGTGTGTACTTCAGTATATACAGTTTGTGAATATACCCACACCTACAGTACTCTTTAACTCTCAAGATACTGCAACTCTACGCAGAACATCTGTTATTTGTCCAAATTATTTTGCACGCCGTGTCTCAGAGAGACCACCCTGGGACCTCCAGACCTTCCAGGGTTGATTCATGTGACAGCCACATGTCACACTACACTGCCGCAAGCATGGCAACACATGGGAAGGACTGTGAGAGGAGCTTTAAATACCCCCTGGTAGACGGAGAAGTTGTGTCCATAAGAGGAAAGCGATCATCATCCAACTCTTAACTGACAGTCAACTCCTGTCCCCTGGACAGTAACGGTTCCATCAAGTTCCAGACCCACAGTAGGAGGCATTGTCACAACTACCTGGAGTTAAAGTCTGATTCTGGTCACAATGGAGAGAAATCAGCCAACAGGCGGTTGATACTCACGTTTGCTGCGAGGGGAACTGCCCGGTCGACACGGACGACACCGTGGCCAGGATTAAAAGTAGATAGATGGAGTAATCCATAGCTCCGCTTATTCCCTTCCCAGCACAATCCCGACAAGAGAAAAGACTCTCCTTAATCCCACGGTCCCTTCCTTCGCCCGAACCTCCGCTCTTTGGTGCGTACTTCTCATCCAAAACCCGCCTCACGCCGCCATGGGTGCGCGTTTGCAAACAAATCTCATTAGCTCGTCCGTGTGTGTGTGTTGTGTGTGTGTGTGTCTTTTTTTTCTCTGTTGCTTCGACCGTGTTTGTGTGCGCGCGCGTGTTTGCGTGAAGGGGCGGGGAGCGCGCTTGTCTGGAAGTGTGATCCGGCTGTTACAGCGAATCCATGGCGTGTGTCAAAAATAAAAGAAGAGGGAGGGGAGATGGGAGGGCAGGGGAGGAGAGGGGAGGCGACGGGGAGGGGAGGGAGCAGTGAGCGCCTCAGCCTGACTGGCCGCACACTGCAAGAAATATCCGCGCTGGTTGTTTCACCCATTCCAAACAGCGGGTTACCAACAGTAGACGACGACAGTAAGTCCTTTCTTTTCTGTGCAGCTTGCATTCAGGATCTGATATAAGGACAAAAAAAATTGAACAAGAATAGAAATCCTAGAACTACTGTATGTAATGAAATCCAATATCCGATTATATATATATATATATATATACAGTGGCAGCTGTGCATTTCAGCAGTAGGCCTTCAGTGACGTCATAGTTTTGTGACGTCAAATGAATACGTCTACACATCAAGTGACACCAGGAATCCACACATACAAGGTAGGGCCAGCTGGAAGGCCCTACCTCGCAAGATGATTGGTCTGGGTGCTATAAACTGAAAGTGCTGTGTCCATCCACTTACAGCGGGCAGAGCCCTCACTTTTGATTCTGACAGGTTTTGGCAGATTTCATGAAACCTGACAACACCAGCTAGCTGAGATATTTTTGGATAAAACGTTTTTACCAATCTTTTAAATCTAAAAACCCTGTATTAATAAAAAATGTAATATACTTTTATTTAAAGAAATTTATGAATACATATTTTTCCTAAGTACGTTTAGAGAAGGCTTTGCAGATTTTTAATCAGCTTGAGTATAGGCAGGCCAGGCTGTTGTTTGGGGCCTTGTCCACTAGGGGACCTGGGCCAAACTAACATTATTTTGTCCTGTGAGATCTTGCTTGCAGCCCCAAGAAATCCTAGCCTCACCCCAGTCTACTGCCATACATTGACTAACCAACCATTATGTAATATATTATATAGGAATACATTTTAGAAGTGGTAATTACATTTTAAGTAATAAAAAAATTACAAAAAATGGCCAAAAATTAAAATAACTCAGGATGTCTGATATTAACTTTTGCCGACATTCAATTTTGCCCTAACACTTGATTTTGCGATTCGAGAAATGCAACAGTTTAGGGGTAAACTGCAGAAAATCTCAGATTCTGAGCGGTCAGATGTCAGATTTTTCATCAGAAAAAAACGATAGCGATCTTATCATTATCATGTAATTATGCCCTAAAAAAACCTAAAAATTAAGTCATTCATACATGTATTTGTAAATATAACATATTTACAAATACACCTTAAAGTCACAAAAAAGTTCCTATATTTTCCTGACAGATTTTGTTATGATGATCACAACGAAAAGGTATAAAATAAATATAAAAGAATAGAGAAAAGGTCATCAAAATCTTTCTTTAAAAAGTCAAAAGACAAAAATCATTATCACCCACAACAATCTACGTCATTTGAAGTCTTTGTCTTGTTTTATCATCTTCGTCACATGCAATAAAATAACTATTGTTGACTATAATTGGAAGCTTCCTTGTGTTTTCATTTATTTTCCTTTTTACAGTGGGTGCATTTTGCTGTTTGTCTTCCTGATGCACTAATGGGTTTCAGAGCTCTCTCCCTCTCTGTCTCCGTCTCCCTCTCTCTCTGTGTCCTCACCACAACAGCAGCTACAGCTGTATTAACCTACGCACGCTTCTCACGCTGTTATCAAGCACCACTGGAGCCGCGACTCACACTGTGTTTTTTTGTCAGTACTTCACATAAACAACAATTCCATTCTCCAAGTCTCACACTGTGTATCACAGATATGTGTCTCTAATCTCAATCCTTGCCTCCAATCTGACCCAAATTCTACCCTGACTCCAAACCTCTTCTTCTCAGTGGGGACATAAAATGTCCACAAAAAGCAAAGTGTCATAAAGGAGTCTACCTCATGGTTAAACTCACTCACCTCTAAATGGTATACTGTACCCAAGGCCAGGTCTGGGCCCAATTCTGGTACATGCATATCTGTTTTGTGGCCCAGAGTATTTGTCCATCCCTGGTCATAATACCCCGGTACATCAATTGGAAGAAAATGCACTCATGCATTAAAATAATAATTTACAACTAATATTGTCATTTCTAGACTATAAGTCACATGCATATTAAAAACAAAACAAAAAACGACCGTAGTATTAGTCGCACTAGTGCCCTCTAGAGGGCGTAAAAATAACAAATATGTTAATTTTCAATTGTTGGGGTAGCAGATAACCCATCACTGTAGCCCAGAGTCATTGTCTATGTCTTTGGTGTGAACCTCCAGGGTTCCTCTCCTGGAAGGTTCCAATCCCAGTCAGGGTGGTTGGCTTCCAGTGGGCTCACCACCCGCAGAAAGCTATGGTAAAGTGCAATGTGATTTGGGTGGCATTTGTGGAGACCCCACATCCTGGTAATGAATAAGCGGATGAAAATGGATAGATGGATGGATGGAGTAGCTGGTACACAAGTCTAATGTGCCCTCTAGTGCGTCCAGAGAGAAAAAAACAAAAATATATGCTTCAATAAAGATATTGATGCGGTTAAGAACCCAGGCCAGGGACTAGGGTTCCAGGTTTGACTTTACCAGGTCACCGCTGAGGTGCACAGCTTGAATCATAATGTCACAATGTCAAGGAGTTTCCTTTTTTTATAGGTCGCAGACAGCTGAGGGAAGTGCGACTTATAGTCTGAAAATATATTATTATCTTCACTACTACAGGGTCGGTGTATAATAATAATAATGTGCTGTACATATATAATCAGAGCAGGTGTTTTCAATAAATCATGGCCAACAAAAAAAAAACACTCTGCAAATACTTGGCCCAGCTCAGGTTTCAGCTGACAGAGAGACAGAGGGAGCTGAGGCTGATTAACACAGCAGTTGTGGATGTATTAGAAACACAGATCAACTAAAAAGTTCAGTGATTTTTTGTAACGTATGGACAGAACCAGAACAACACTATTCGACTGGACCGTAAATCACTGCGTTCCAGTCATACTGTAAACATGTTCCCTGGCAGCCGCTTGGCTGTTATTGTGTTACAAATGCAACAATCTGTTTAATGGGATTATATGTGATATTTAACAGGGATTAGTTTTGTTTGGTTGTTTAATTCAAGATGATGAAGAGTCATGAAACACAGTTGTCTTTTAATCATAAATTAAATAAAATTAGTTAAGTCCAGAAATATCATTTCCAAGTTTTCTATTCTTTGACAACTGTTTATATCATATAAGATAAATAAATACTGTTTATATTTTATTATTCATGCTTTTTGTCCTGTTCCTTATGTGACTACTATCTAAAGGCTCCTTCAAGTGAACTCTCATTTAATTTCTTCTATTTTGGTGATTTCTGTCACAACATAAACTCACTTTTAAAGTTTCATATGCCTTACATTATTATTGCCTTATATTATCATACCAACAATATGGGATATGATTTACTGTTTGCTGTTTTTTCTTTTATCTAATGTCTTGATCAGTGAGACATTACACCTAGAATGTTTTCACTATATTTAACTTATATATGGCATGTATCAGTTTTATTCTTCCGAGCCCAAATATTACTGATAATGGACTTAACAGCACTTTACTTCACTTATTTTATCTATCCAAAAAACACGGTGGTGAGTAGATACACACCATGGACGTCCAGCAGACAATGTTTACAACTTGGCTTTTGTAAAACACTAAATACAGTATTTCGCTGAAACATTTGTCATAACATCATAAAAATCAAAACATTTATGGGGTAGTTTTAATTCTGTGTCTATGGAAAGCTATTTTTTTGTTGTTTTTTACGTTTACCTCAGCTCTCTGTTGTCTTCATTTTCTCTAGACTCATCTGTTTATTTAATAACTGGAGTTTTTGTGAGTTTTATGATCCAGCGTAAATTAAAAAAAAAGATCATTTTAAATTTTACCCAATGTTTCTTTAAAAAAAAAACAGCTCAAAGCAGATTGTCTTTTACCATTGATTTTAAGAGGAAGAGTAAATAGAAAGGCTGTTACTGAGTGAATATGGAATCTCAGTGTGTGTGTGTGTGTCTGTGTGTGTGTGAGAGAGAGAGAGAGTGTTGCATACAGCAGGTGTTCCCAGCCCCACCCACCTGCACTGGGAATTGCCCATCTGCCGTCGCCTAGCAACCTGTCCACCGTCTCCACGCCGACTCTGCGCAGTCCAGCCACGAGTCTGTTGTTTTTCCTGAAGGATCTCTGCACCTCTGAACAGCAGTAGAGAACAATCAAGGAAAAAAAAAACAGGAAAATCAACATAAAAGAAAATAATAAACATCTGTCAGCGTAATGGATAAGATTGAGTTTTAAAATCAAGTTCTGGATTCAGTGCATTCAGTGACTACTGACACCAGAAGATGTCAGTAGATCAAAATCAAGGAGCGTTGTTAAATAAAGATGGTTTTATTTTCCTGTTGTAACAAACCAGATACACTAGGCAGGTCACACTCGTACGACATGTCATCACAAGTACACTGAAACATGCAATTTAATATTCCAACATACACCTCATTCTATAAATATAAATGATCTGGTTATTTCTTATTTAGGAAACGAGACAATAGTGAATAATGATCACAATACAGAGTGAGGCATCACACAGATGGTTAAATCTTACCAGGATCCCAAGCAACAAGGCTTCCCTTGGAATGACCAAATTACAATAAACAACTGTGCTTAATCTTCTATCTTCCTCTATATTGGAGTGCATTCTATAACACAGATTATTGCGTTCAATTTGTTCCATACAGATGTTAATGTTAATTAGAGTCATTTAAATAATTTTTTTGTTGTTTTTCTACATTGTTTTCTTAGTGCTCCAGGCTCAAGTCTTCTCATAAATTCAGTTTTTATGCACAGTTTTGCCTTCATCCACCTGCTCTGAGGATTTGCCGTAAGGTTTAATGAGGAAATCTCCATGGCTCTCTGGTGAGATCCTACAACATCCTGTGCTTCCTCCAGGATACTGAAGGAACTCCTAAGACCAATTTCTTTTTAAATAAATAACCTCTTTCCACTCGTACTCATCAATGCCTTCAGCTGCAGCCACCAGGCAAAACACGTCCCCCGGGCTTTAGCGTGTCCCCGGGGACAGCGGAGGTGCTGTAGCCATAGTGGGGGGAGGTTACAGAGAGGTGGTAGAGAGGGGGCCGGGGGGATCTACTCTGATCAATGACATTGTTATTTTCCTAAAATTACAGTAAACATGCATTATTCTACCATTTTAGGCTTTAGTTGGACTTTAAATTCACCAGGCAGTGAATCCCATTCAGTCTTTTGGAGAACTAGAGAAAATAAATCAGCATTTTTTAAAAAACCTTCTACTATGAATACTAATAAAAGTGAGAGAAAATGAAGGCTGTGAGCTGCTGAGATCACTCCACTGGACAAAATGAAGCATCAGAGGAATTATTCAGTTCTCCCACTTGGAAGAACTGACATTTCCATCAACATAAAAACTGAATCTGTTACTGCATTCAGCTGTTTAACAGAGATATCATTTACACAATAGATTTTAATCTAAGAATTGACTCGTTTCTTGGTTTGGGAGTAGTATTGTAGTACAAATCAGTATGTCATCTGTGCTTTTTTTTTATTTTTTTACCCAGTCCACACCATGGACCTTCTTTGATTAGTAGTCAGGTGTTGTCAAACCAGGCCACGCCCACCTTCAACCATATTGGGAAGAGTTTCACGTAAAGCGTGGTAAAAGTTTGTTCATCTATGCAGATGATACCTTGCTATTTTTTTCTCAGTTTGGACATGTTGAGAGGAGGAACAGTGATCATATTGGTAGAAGAATATTCCTAGAGATGGAGCGAGCAAGTAAGAGGTGAAAAGGAAGGCCAAAGGCCTTTATGGATGCAGTCAGAAAGGACATGGAAGTAGTTGGAGTTGAGGATACAGAAGACAGGGGGAGAAAATTGTTCACTTGCTGCGGCAACCCCTTAGAAAGAAGACGAAATAACAAGATGACAGACCTTTTGATTCTCATGAAATATCCATTGATTAGGAGAGGATGATTTTTACTACGATATTTTTACAACTGCAACCACTTAAAGGCCCTTTATCGATTTTGGCATGTGGGTCAAATGACATACTTTATAGATCCTATCACTGGGACGTATAAACACAGCCCCGTCTGCTGGAAATCCACTGCCCAATAGGACGGAGCCTACGGGAGGCGGGGACTGATTTTAACATGAACTAAAAGTAAACAGTAAACAGATCTGACAATGACGTACAAAAACACCACAAGCCAATATTTCAGCAGAAATATCCTGGGTTTGTAGCCATGGTTGCCTCTTGTTGACTCAGTGGAAGATGAGTGATGGCAAGTGTATATGATATGATGTCTCATTTGAGGAGTGGGGGGACAGTCTGTGTCCACTCTGTGTGCTGACTGATCACATTACTATTATTGAAAGCAGTCCGGTCATGAGGAGTGGTCATGGCAAAGAGAGGCAGGGCTGGCAGCCGATGAAAAGAAGTCCACTGGGGGGGGTCATCTGAGGTAATTGGACATAAAAGCTCTTGGCTCTGTCCCTCTAACATGCAGTCTTTTTAATTTTTCTTGTCAGTTCTGCCATGTTGGTGACATTTAATCTCAACCTTTCCAGTTTTGCTAATTTCTGGCTCACTGGGAACACTGTTGGCAGTGATGGACCAGAATTTTGTTGAGTCGGACAAGAATCAGAACAGTGCGTACAGTGATCCCTCTACTGTCGTGGCAGTTGTGTTCAAAGACCAAATGTTGGGATGGAAAATTGCAAAGTTCAGATGAGATATCAATATTGGGAGAAAAATGCTAGAGATGGAGCTACCAGGTAAGAGACGCAGAAGAAGGCCAAAGAGAAGATTTATGGATGCGGTGAGGAGGGACATGGAGGTGGTTGGAGTTGGAGTTGAGGATGCAGAGGACAGGGTGAGTTGGAAATTGTTGACTCGCTGTGGCAACCCCTGAAAAACAGGATAAGCCGAAAGAAGAAGAAGATGATGAGATATCAATGTATATTCTCAATCATTCAAGTCATGGTCAAGGAAAGAGAGTTTTGTGAGACATCTAGTGGGGATGTCGTTTATTGGAAATTTGAGGTCATTAAACCGCACCCCACAAACCGCTTTGTGCTACACTTAATGTTCGTGGTCTGGATGTTTTTGCGGAGAACAAGACTGTTCATTCGGGACGACTGCAGGGAACTAAATTGGGGGGTAAGATTTTATGATGAAGAACACCCAAGCGAAAAAGTAATCCGAAAAAAAAATCAAGAATGGATTGGATAACCAGCCATCCTCTCAGGTTCAAGACGATGGATTTACTAATTGGTGGAGTTTCCCAGGCCATGCTTTGTTCGTTCGTTCGTTCATCTACTTGTCCATTACAATCCCGGGGGCAGCAGTGTCCACAAATACCACCCAAATCACATGCTCCATACTGTATCTGCAGGTGATGAACCCACTGGAACCACCCTAACCAGGATTTGAACTTGTCCAGGAGGTGAACCTTGGAGTTTTACACTAAAAACAGAGACTTTGCTTCTGGTCCAAAGTGAAGGCCCCATGCCATGTTACATGATTCTATTCTTAATCTTCTTAAGTATTAATTGGACGTTTGCTGGAGGACCAGTCTTTGGTGCCGTCTCGCACGTCATTGTTGAGAAGAGGAATTGTTTACATCGTGACAATGCTGAAACGCTTCTTTGCATTTTAAAGAGGGCTGTTGACTTTTTTTCAAATGAAGCTGTTTCTATCTGTGTGCCATTTTATTTTCCTGTTGTTGTGAGGCCTGAATGAACCCAGGTTAAAATGTTAATGACTGAATGTTTTTGGCAGGTTATTCTGTTCAACACTAGACAATATTTGTTTACTTTAAATGTGGTTCAGGACTGTTCCAGACACACTGTTAAAAATAGAAATGGAACTTTTCTATGACTTATGTTGAAGTAGTGTTTATTTTGTACACAGACTGTTAATTATAAAGTGTGTAAAGTTGGCATAGTGATGAGTCAGGAGAAATCACAAGCACCCTTGTCAGTTAATATCAGTATAGGAAATTAACACAACTGCACAATATCAGCAATATTGGATATTGGCAAACGTAAATATCTTTAGCAACTGGAAATCATATATTATATATATATATATTATATATATATATATATTCATATATATATACAAACCTTCCCTACACTGTTATCAACCCCATTTAGTCTCTATTCATTTTCCCACACAAATATATAACAGTAACATTGCATAACGAAACTATAAAACAGACAGATTAGCACGCCTGCCTCCAAAACCTTTGTATTTTTAGCAAATATTTGTGAAATTGCGGCTTAAAAAATTGCAATGTACTGAGGGAATGAAAGGAGAACTGCATTGTAGAGCGGGGACACAGTATTAGTGACTTCTTCTCCTCCTTTTGGCTTATCCCGTTTTTCGGGGGTTGCCACAGCGAGTCAACAATTTCCATCTCACCCTGTCCTCTGTATCCTCAACTCCAACTCAAACTACCCCCATGTCCTCCCTCACTGCATCCATCAATCTCTTTTTGTCTCCTACCTGGTAGCTCCATCTCTAGGATCATTCTTCTCCCAATTCATCCACTGTCCCTTCTCTGAACATGTCCAAACCATCTCAATCTGTCTTCTCTAGCTTTTTCTCCAAGCCTCCCTGTCTGTGTTGTCCCTCTAATCACCTCATTCCTGATCCTGTCCATCCTTGTCTCTCCTAAAGAGAATCTCAGCATCTTTAACTCCTCCACCTCCAGCTCGGTCTCTTGTCTTCTACCTATCCCTAGTGTCTCTAATCCATCCATCATGGCTGGTCTCACAACTGTCCTGTAAACCTTGAACACTGTATTAGTGACGATAGGTAAATTACATTTTGGTGAACTGAACCTATTCCCTATCATTTTGGGGCATTGAAGGACCGGTGGTAAAGGAACTGGACTGGGGTCCAGAGGGTTCCAGGTTCAAATCCACCAGTTGCCATGTTGCTGCTGAGGTGCCATGACCATTGCAACGTAATTGACTAAAGGTTCCTCATCTATTACGGTCTGAGAGCCAAGTGTAAGTAATGTATGCACCACAAGAGGGGAGTAGATGCACTTACTGTTCTGTAAATTCCGACTTTGCAGAGATCAGGCCTGAGATTTGCTGGATACATGACCCCTCCCCACCCCCACCCACCCAATCATGATACTGTACATCAGCAGTGTCATCTGGTGATACCTACCCAGATGTCTTCCTGTCTCAATTGTTTTGATCGAGCTCACAGGGCAACAGTGGCACATTTCCAAGGCCCCGTCTGATGCAGGTCCTGTCTCTTATACACATC
>JAFBJS010000601.1:167884-273834 GCA_016785265.1 Paraplagusia blochii | reverse complement strand
CTGTGTATTCCATTTACTTTCTCACCTCTGTACTGGTTGCGATAAAATACTTTTGGACCAAGTTAAATGTCTGGAGTCCATGTCCAGTATGTCAAAGTCACATCAAAATGAAGTCATCCCCCCCCCCCCCCCCTGCTGGATACATGACCCCTCCCCACCCCCACCCACCCAATCATGATACTGTACATCAGCAGTGTCATCTGGTGATACCTACCCAGATGTCTTCCTGTCTCAATTGTTTTGATCGAGCTCACAGGGCAACAGTGGCACATTTCCAAGGCCCCGTCTGATGCAGGTCAGATCTGTGATGCCGGGAGACAGAGAAGAAAGATCTTCAGATCTGCAGGATCTGAGAAATCCATCAGGAAAGTGGGCGGTGCAGCAGTGAAGAGAAAGAGGTGGTGGAAATGAAAGGAAGCCGGAGGAATATAAAACAGAGTGGAGGGGGGTGGAGCTGACACTGGAGCAGCTGAAGCCCAACGCCTTTTGATCAAACTGTCAGTTTTAGCAAACCATTTTAGAATGAGCATTAGCCAAGTTGTTAGCCATCCAACACTGATTGGCTCGTCCTTCAGCTTAACTGTGTGCCACCATGTTAACTCACCTAAACATATTAAATAGAGAAAAATAAACCTAATTTTACATCAGTGGATTATGTTTTGTGAAGTCAGTGGAAGATGACTCCAAACCGTCTGTATATAGATGGAGTCCAGGCCTCAGCTCCTCTTCCCCGTCTATATTTACTAGTCTTTATTTAAAAGTAAACGTGTGATCTGCTACATCACCTAGAGCAGACATGTCCACACTGTTCCACAAAGGGCCGGTGTGGCTGCTGGTCCTTGTTCCAACCAAGAGCACAGAGTTTGACCAATCAGCTGTCTGATGACTGAGGTCGGGTCTTGATTCAACCTGTCAACTCAGGTGTGCTGCTGCTTGGTTGGAACAAAAACCTGCAGGCCCTGAGTGGAACAGTTTGGACATGTCTGACCTAGAGCTAACAACGCTGTTATGTATGGTCTGCAACAGGTGTCCATACAACACAACAATTACACTACAACACACTTTTCTCCCCTTCCTTTGACCTTATATGGTCAAAAGATTCCAGTGGGCCACCACCACAGGAAGGATCCCAGAAGCAGACACAAAATGTCTATCAGCACTCACCGGCCTCTTTATTAGGTACAGCTTTCGCGTACTGCAGGGGTGTCCAAACTGTTCCAAAAAAGGCCACTGTGGCTGCAGGTTTTTGTTCCAACCAAGCAGCAGCACACCTGAGTTAACAGGTTTAATGAACTGATCTCCTGATTGACCCGCTTGGTCAAGCTATGTGCTCTTGGTTGGTTGGAACAAAAACCAGCAGCCACACCGGCCCTTTGTGGAACAGTTTGGACACCCCTGGAGTACTAGAATCAATCCTCGCGTCGCCTCAGTGAGGGAGGACTGGAGTGAGAGTGGAAGATACAGGACAAGGTGAAATGGAATCCGATGATTCGCTGTGGCAACACCTGAAAAATGGAAAAGAAAGCAGAAAGAAATTCCACTTGATACTCAAAAATCTTTAAATGTCAAACCTTGGTTAATTAGACCCCCTGCTGGTTACATTGTGTACTTGCAATGATTGGAATTCAAAGCCTCTCCAAGTCACGTACCGCATGATACTGTACTCCTGTTCTGATTATCAACTTAAGAAAAGTGAGGAACACCAAGAACTAAAAGACAAACCAGTAATACAATATTGGGACAGAAAAAAGTTGGCAAATAAACAGACCATAACATGATGTCTCATGAACCTGATATTTAAACAGGAAACAGCTTGTTGGTTTGACATAAACGACTGTTTTTTTTTTACTCCGGTTTAAAAACTGTGAATCATATCCACAGCCTCTCAGGCCAGTTGGTTATCATCAGTGACAAAATAAACACAAACATATGGCAATCGTGGAATTAGCAACACATGCGCTGGCTTTAAAGCACCAGTTATATCTCAGCGTGACACTTGTGGTTCAGGATGGCGTTACTCCAGTGCACCAAAGTTGTCCTAAGGCCTTTTCTGGCTATTGTCAACCCGTCACACATCTGTGACTTGAAAGCCAACTGGTGATAATTGTGAAAAAATTCCTACCAGTCTATCCAGCACTTGTTGCTTCATTATCTTTTACCATCTGAGAAATAAACATGGCGTCACGCAACGCCTGTCATTACCAAAAGAATAATGGCGTAATTGCTCTTTGAACTTCCATCCCTTCACATGGATTCTCTTCGGTTCAAGGTCTCACAGAACCCGCCGCATTAGTTCATTGAGTGTTCTCAACTCAGTCGCTGTCAGAACATCTTTGGTTCCCAGAATTTGAGGAGCCACAGGACACTGAGGCCTGTTCCAAATAAGTGGTGTGCTCCCTAGAAGAAGAAAATTGTCAAAAAGACACAGAAAATGAGCATTAAGTTTGGCAGTAGCTGAGGAAGATTCTGTCTGAAATAGCTAAAATAAGTAGCATAGCGTTAACAACTTAAAAACAGTTTTAACTACTATTTATGATAATCCACTCACCCAAGCACATAAAGACACCAAGGTACGATTAAATATGGTCCAAAATGTAACATAGAGCCATTCAATTAGGCAAAAGATATGAATTAGCACAAAAGCTAAGGTTTATCATCCAAGCTGAAAACAAAACAAGTGAGCGATAAGAAACAGAGTTCTGAATGAGTGAGAAAAAAAAGAGACTATGACTTTTCCTTTAAGTAAAGCAACATACAAGCAATTTCAGTCGAAAGAAAAAAAAAAAGAAACAAAGAATTAGCCTCAATAGCTCACGAAGTTAGCACTGAGGAGACAACGGTTACAGGTTGATCAGAGGAAGACTAGCATAGAAAATAAACCAAATACTAGAGAATATAGTAAATACTGTAGTCTAAAGACAGCAACTGATAGAACATTTGTTTGGATTGGATATAAATGTCGTATTTACCTTATTACTACTGCAAAACAGGATAAAAATGAAATTTGATTAAAATTTCATCTATATCAGTAACATTAAAATAATTGTTTCATACATTAAAAGTTGGGAACATTACACAGTTAAAAATGAACTATGTTGCCCTACAATTGAGCATGAACCAACTGAATAATTAACTGAAGACGTGCATAGTTTTGGCTAAAATTTGCCTCCCAAATAACTTTCAAAAATTCCAGTTAAAAATACAAAAACAATTGCTGATTATTGAAATAAATCTAGCCATAAAAAAAACGTAAAAAGCAAAAGGAAAATATCGATTCTTACCTGGTCCTGATCAGGTGGCTCCATCTAGCGGCCAAATACTGGTAATTCTCGTGTGTAGGATCTGTGGTCTTAAAACCTAGTGTAAAGTCAAGAAATGTGAAGCGTTGGAAAGGACAGGACGCCACTCCATTTGTACTCATATTTAATATTTAGACATGGGGCAACAGCCATTTTTACAGCACAATTTGCATAATTCATCAGTACCTCCTGTATACAACCACAAAAACCATGACATAATAGATATTTTTTTCTCTACTTACAGGTGAAAAACCAAACAGGTTTAACAAGCATCATTTTTGTACAGACAGAATACATTACCTGGTCATTTTAATAGGTTTTTAATTACTCTATTATGTTTTGTTCTCTCTCTGTCTCTACGTCAGTCCCACACTCTCCTTTATTTAATTTTTTTCAAATATATGTGGACACAAAAATAGTATGAACCACCAACAAACATGCAACATCCAGTGTGAGCACATTTAAAATTCTCCTGCGACTACTTGAGCTGTTGAGCTGAGACGTCTTTTGTCAGCGTGTGGTTAGACTCGGGGAAACCGTTAGTGTTTTTGGTGCGGAGGGGTCGGATCGAGGAGGGTCCCTATGGATGGACGGACAGACGTACGGACACTATGTCGTTTTTCTCAGTCTATCCACTGTACACGGATCAAGAGACAAACCACGTCCTGATACTTCTATCATCACACACTGTGTTTGTTTATTGTCTGCTAAAAGACCTATTGCATCCCCGACACCAAAACCCCCAGTATAAAAATCTATGTATTTACAAGGTTGGAAAAGAAGAGATGGCATTTTTTCTTAAAGTTTCTATGTGAGTATCTCTGTATGAGTGTGATTTGTTTAGAGACTTTTTTAAACGAATCAATGACATGCTTAAACTCAATGTACACATACAAGCACATGGATAAAAAAAAATGATGAAAAATGTTCTTCATACACCTAAGTTAACTATTCCAAAGGAATGTAACGATACAGTTGTTCTTGTGTGGATTTTCCTAAGTGGTCACTGCATGGTGTTAATGTGAAAGGGCGTTAAAGTTGGTTCTCTGAGTCACAGGCCCTTGAAAACAGTGTAAACAAGCACTACATTTTGTAAAAAAACAAACTAACAAAAAAAAAACCAATTCAACCCCTTATATACACCTGATATGTACTGTGACAAATAAATACAAAATAATACAATATATTAAAGTATAATAACAGAACAGTCACTTTAAAGTAACAATCATTTAGGGAAATAAAAACAAAACATCATACAAGTAAACATAAGTTTTCTCTTCTCTGTAGTATTTTCAGTCTTTTTCAATGAATCAAAACAAGTGGAAACGTAACAGCGGTGTTCAATCAAACACCATCAGATGACGACGAGTAGAGTCATGTCTAAAAACAACGTAAAAAAAATGGACGGCACTGCAGTATTACGGTAGGTTCTCTGTGTACCTTTATATCATGAAGCCCAGGGATGAGTGAACCAGAATAAAGATAAGAATTTGCTCAAAATATACCAAAAAAAAAAAAAATTTTAATAAATAAAGGATCCAATGTCCTGTAAATCCTTGGTTCAGCAGTGATAAACATAGCAAATACAACTAAAACGTAGCAATTCTCTATTAATTTCAAAATATATCTTAAATTGTGTTTTAAGTTACTTTATTTCCTGGAGGACACCCCAGAGGGAATAATAAAGTTCTATTTATCTGTCCAACTCTTGAGATGGAGTTAGAAAGAGTCATAATATAACTTTAGTCAGAAGACACTACACTTTTCTGTAGTACTCTGAAACATCTGGGACTTAACTTTTCCTCACCACCATTTAGTAATGAACATCTATGAGGATGAAGACGACGTGAAATCAAAACACTAACATGTTACCGTCACACATCAGAATTACATCGTTTAGGAAATGTTGTTCGTTGTAATTTAGTGGGCTCCACAGAGGAAGGGTCTTCACCCATGTGTCCCAGGTGTGGGCTGTGAAGTTTCCACTACTTGACGTAGTCCTTACCCTTACTTTCTCCCTTTGAAAAAGTAGCAGGTGACGGGAAACAGTTTTACATTCGTAGCTGAAAAAGTGCAAAATACATCAACAACGTGCTTTGTAGAGTTACTCCCAGCCAGCATGTCTAGTACATATGGGCCACAAATGAGTAAAAACTGATATTGGTTAAAGACGGATGAAACTAAGGGATTTAGGAGGTAAACAGTTGCTTTTCTCCAACGTTTGGGCACTTTGAATGAAACCCACATGGTCTAAGTAGTGTTTTTTTTTTTTTTTTCAGCTTGACCAAGTCTCACAACCAATGTAGGCTGCACAGAAACAAAGCAAGATATTTCATGTGTTCCAATGTCACCAACATTAGACTAGACTCTCTTGTGAAGGGTCTGGGTGGGAGAATAAAACCCCTGACTCACTATCATTAAGACTAGATTGTCTCTGATAAACATATCTATATAATCATATTTAATATCCATATACGTCACTTCCTGCTATGACATCTTACTATATACAAAGTGCTCCAAGGTGAATTTTTTGATATGGTGCATACTAAAATCCATCGAGCCATGCACAAAATATATATAATGTCAGATATGAAATATGTAATCTATCTATTTAAAAATTCCACTTGGTGAAAGAAAAATGCAAACCAGTTATTAACTAGTTAGTTATTTCTCGGTGAATGTCGAAAAACATGCTCGCTGGGTGTATTTTTCCTCTCTTGCACTGGAACGACAGGTAGTTTGTTTAGGAATTAAATTATTTTTCCGTTCCAAGAACAGTTATATATATTTTTTTCATTTTACACTCAAAAAAAGTAGAAGTTGAATGGTAAAACGTCACACTAACTTTATATATAAAAAATAAATAACATATGCCATTTGTCTCTGATAAATAATTTAACCTTTGTCTTATAATAATAATAATGACAATATTATTAATAATATACATGAAGAAAACATTAACATCGTCATACATGAAATCATACATGTCACCGTCTTTTTTCTTAAGTTTAAATAGTAATGGTTTCTCTGGTGAGTGATTTTCATGTGCAAACTGTGTGACATGTGTGTTCTTGATGAGTGTTAATGTGTAATACCTGGTTGACTCCAGACATGACGTCTCCTCATCTGTGTCTTCACTATGATACACTGTAAACATGTTCATGTCACGTAAACGTCACTTCCTGCAACCTCAAATTATTCAAACTTTAAAAGTAAAGATTGAATAAAATTTCTATTTTGCTCTATTACGTAGCCAATCCATTTTTTTTTCTCCCTCAATCCCACCTCCTCATGTCCACAAACAGCAGCAGACAACTGTCTCTGTCCCCTCCTACGAGTGGATCTGGGCCGTGCTGGCGACCAACTTGTGCCAGCTCACCACTCGTTTGCGGAGGTCGACTTTGTCCAGCCAGACGTAGGCCTCGCCGATCAGGGTCTTCTTCACAAATTTGCCACCGTTGGACACCAGGAACAGCTGAGTTAGGAGGAAAGAAAAATAATCAGAAGGTTCCATTTCAAGAACTACAAAAAAGGCTTTCACAGAACAGAGCAGGTGGACTACCTGAAGAGAGTGTCCTGTAGGGTTCATACAGAAGCGGAAGGTTTCATTGAACGAAGGTTCACGATCATGACGACACACTCTGGTCTTTTTCTTGATGATCCTTTTCTGAGTGGCGATGTTGACCACGTAGAGCTTCACGTAGAGGTCTGTGGAACATGTGGACAATGTTAAGGCTAAACTGAACAAAAGAAAAATCTTAGATTATATCTTCATGACAATTTAAAAAGGAATAGAAAGGGGTTGTATTGACCATTACCAGGCAGATGGTCTGGAGTCTTGAACTTGTAGGTGATGTTTCGACACTGAAGTATCTCCAGGACCAGGTGCTCTCCCTCCGTCTTCATCTCCTTCTTCAGAGCGATCTTAATCTCCCCCATTACCTGGGATTTACCTAGTAAATAGTCACAGGCATAAAAAAAAAAAACAGCTGAGTCCTTTGTAAAGACTGCCCTCTGGTGGACTCTAGCGATAAAGGGCTGAAAGTGACTGAACAGGGAAAGATAATAAACCAAAAAGTGTGAATTGCTGTGAGGTCAAATTTCCACCTCTGTGTGACTCACAGCATCACAATTGAGAGGCAGAGGAGAGGAGTTTAAACAATGTTCTGCCTCCAGTCACGATGTGCCTTGTATTGGTATTCTTTGAAAGAATAGAAATTTTATTTTTTGTTTGATATTGATCACAATTACAATTAAAATGATTATATTTTGTTGTATTACATGTGCAATAGGTGTAGTCTACAATAAACCTTAGTAGAATTATACAGTTGGTTGGTATTGGGTTTATACTTCTGCCTTTTTCCTGCATGCCCACATTTTCCCTATACGTCCCTATATATTTCATATATATGGCTAAAATAGTGTTAGTATTTTAGATTTAATGCATGACTTTGATATAATTATTGTCTTAGTTAAAACACTTCTTCTAATTTCTCCTACGTGTCCAAGAATGGCCTGCAAGTTCAGAACTTTGTCTACGCCTGGCGTGAACTATAAAACAGACTCCCACGTCTTACCTTCACCATCGCTGTGTCCAAGTGAGGAGTTCATGACATCAGTGCCATTGGGAATTTTTCCACTAAAGACACAACAAAAAAACATCAGACGCTCAAACGACCCCAATATTAGGATTAGCCAGAAAAACCTAACTGTATGCAAAGTAAATACAGTAGAGTATTCTTCCAGGACTAGACATAAAAATAACTACAGACCCTAATTTTTGGTTCAAAAAGCATTTTTAGATGAATGTTCTTTTTTTGCCTACTCACAATCGTGGCACCTGGAAGATGGCGCTGTCAACCTCGTTCATCTCTGCATCTTCATCCAACAGGGAGTAGGCGCTGCCGCTCAGCCCACTGTCCAGTGAGGCTGCCGTGACTGGTGCGTCGCCTGATCTGTAGCCTGAACGAGCTGTGCAGAAACACGACCCCGTCCATCAGGAAAGAAGGTAAGGACAAAAAAAGGGAGAAAAATTGCTACCCAGTCCACGCACCAAAAATCTGGGTTTGTTTACGGTCCACACTTAGTTGGGCTTCACGATACAAGTTCAATCTGTTCTCCAGCAGACCTTGTTATTCTATCTGCTTGTATTTTAATTGCATTTCCCCATTAAAATAACAAAACCCCAATTATTCCAGAGAAATATAATAATAATCAATAGATTAAATTGAAACTGCCTAGTGAAAACATTTCACATTATCATCATAAAAATAATTAGTTTATTTAACGAGCAACAGAAAATGAATGAGACCGAGTGTGAGGACCACTCTTTTTTACTTTTCCTTTAACAGTAGAACTTAATACTAGACAAAATAGCCGTGATTTCAAAATGACTAAAACGACTGCTAGATTATAAGTGCAAAAATCCCTCAGGACACATTCCTATATGGAAGATTACTGGTTTAATTTTGTTTCGACATTTTGTCTCCACCTTATTTGCTCTATGCTGCCATTGCACAAGGACCTTTAATGATCTGTACTAGCTCTTACATAACTGTTGAGACTAGTAACTTGATAATAAACAGTAAGAGAGTATGACAGAGGGTGGAGGCTGGCAGTTGACCTGGGAGCTCATAACCTAATGTTTGCTCACATTGTGAAGAAAAACTAGCATAAGTTGCCAACTCATAATTGGAAAACTTAAGTTTAAGGTTGGCTTGTATCCTGAAGCACCACTGTATTGTTTGGCCTCATGTATCCAACCAAGAATGTGGACAATTTACTTAATCAAGTGTCTCAAACCCTAGGATTTAATTTAGTTTTTATATCTCAGTACAAATAATAATTTCAATTCACGTTTTGTAAATTTCATGTGAGATTAAAGATAAACATTAGTCATGCTATCATGGAAAGTCAATGTAACAAGTGTGCAGACTTTGGGTCCCACAGAGCTCAAGTCTCGATCACAAGTCACACACGCACACACACAAGTCCTGTACTAAAGCATCACAGCATTTGTCTCTGGTCGTCGTCACAAAGTAACAGATCCAACCATGCTGCAGCCAGGAGGGAAACTGGTTTAACACACACATAACTGGACTCAGATAAGTAGCACAGAAACACTGGGGACATAAAATAGGCAAAACTTTGAGACAAAGACAAGACAGTAACAAGTCACACGGAAGAGCTTTTACATGGGAGGACAAAAAAGACCCAGAGGACATAACACAGATATGTTTATGCAGACAAAACAGGAGGCAGGTAGACCTTAGGTAGTATGTTAGTTCACTGTATGGATTATTTATCATCATCTAACATCTTAGTCTCTGCAGTGGTTTACCTCAAGACGTTGAACTTATTAAACATTAATTGTTGTTATGAAGGCGTTTAAAGAAGTTTTGTATGTGGCACCTCTAAAGCTAATGCTTTTAAATAAATGTATTGTTTAAAAATTTGACATTTCATCATCTGGGTGATTGAGTATGAATGAGATGCGTGGATGTGGTGCAGAACGGGATCCATGGCGACACACGTTTTTCTTTAAGGTCACACAACGCAACAATGGATCGAGTTTTTCTGAAGCTCACTGATACCAGTTCAGTGATACAGTGTTGGTGGGAGGTGTGACGCAGCAAACGGACATTGTCAACTCTTGAGTGAGTCACACCACCACTCTATCAAACACTCATTTCCTGCTATTAGTGAGCTGTGTTGGTGGCCTCGAAGGGAAAAACGTTGTCTCACAACTGCTGCATGAATCCCTGCTGATGTGACTGAGTTCAACTTCCTCTCTCTTCCTGTCTCCATTTCAAAACTCTAAAGTCTCCTCTCTCTCTTCCTGCAGATGTGCGTTAGTAGCATCCCATCCTCTCTGTCTGTCTTTCTTCCTTCAGTCACAAGACAGACAGAAGACCCTTGGGGGGAGTGGGGGCAAACGCTCACCTCCGGTGCTCTGCGGCCTCTCTTCTGACATGGCTTTCCTGAGGGTGAGGTGTCTGTCATCGGCCCAGCTCGCTCTGGCTGACACGGCCGGCGGCTGCCAATCGGGCTGGGCTCTCTGGACGGTGAGCACGCCCACTACGCTGTGTCTCTGGTGCCTCAGTGAGAGGCGGCCTCTTTGGCCTGGATGCAGTTTGTATTTCATAGGTCAGAGTGACGACGGCCGGGGAACAGAAGTTAAAGGTGGGAGGGGAGAGGAGTCGAAGAGGAGCGAGATGGAGATTCAGACAGAAGTTCTTCATCACAGCTTGACTTGTCAATTACATGCAGCCACAGTGGGCAGTGCACGTTCTGCCCCTTCCACAGTCTGGGGTGCAGCATCTACTGAGGTGCTGTGTGGGTTTGGTTGTTGTTCAAACAAACGTAAAAGGGGGAGTGGAGGAGTGGGTGGGTGGGGGAGTGGGTTGGTAGCACTGCATGCACAACTACTTCAGTGGAGGAGTTTGTAAAGAGGCCGTAAATAAATAGAAAATAGAAAAGAAAATCAACGCAAAGTTAACTCTAGGGAGGGGGTGCGTTTCGTCTCCCTGTTTTTACAGGTGGGATTAACATTTTCATTGGTTCCTTTTTATTCTAATTGCAATTTCAGATGCAGTTGTCTTTACAACAAATACAATTTTGGAAATATCTTTGCTATGATATTATTTACGTAGATTGTACTTCAATTGCAGCAGTTTAAGGTAAAACCTAGATTTAGAGTGGCTTAAATGTAGAGTATGCAAGTTAAAAAAAACTATTAAATCATAAAGTGTTATTGTGAAAGTACTATATGTTGTAAGTAAGACTTCAGTAAGAAGCATGGCAATGAATATAGTGGAAGTTGTAGAAGAGTTTAACAAACAGATATGTAGTAGATTTAGTAGTGAACATAAGCAGTGTTACAATGATATGATGAGCAAGTATTAAAAGTCAAAAAACCATGGCAATAGTTGTCGTAAAATTAGTAGTGATATTTGCAGCAGAGGTTTTAGAAAGAGTAGTAGTATTATTAGCGCTAGTAGTAGATGGAATAGAAGTAAAATTTACAGATATGATAAATAGTGGTGGCTTTATTGGTTTAAGTGGAACAATGTAAGTAAGAAGTAGTTTGTAGATTTTAGTGGTAAAAAAAGTAAGAAGCAAAACAGAATGTAGTGGCAACTAACAAAGATGCAACAGAACGAGGGATAGTATTAGTGCTCATTATTGCATTAGATAATAGTAATACTTTAATTTATTTTCAGCTGTTTTTTAGATAAAATATCCTTAATGTGCAACCAATATGGTATTCCAAATTGTGTTTCTAGCTCCCCTGCAGTTAAGGAAGATATAAAGCTATAAACTTTGTTAAATGATAAATCCAACTTTCTTGCATACTCTACCTTTGAAGTGCCTGTTTTTCCTATTTCTTTTTTATTATTAGAGATTCTTTTATAGATTTAGATCTCCCACTTCAATAATGCTGGCCCTGTCATTTCTATTGAAATCTTGGGGCAGGCGGAATGTTACATTATAGGTGGAGGTGCTGGATCAACGCCATACAGACAAAAGAGAAGCAGTGGGAGACTGACAAATGGCGATTACGAGGAGGAGGAGCAGAGGGTGAAAAAAAAAAAAAAGTGAGGGAAACCGAGGAAAGAAAAAAGAAAACTACAGGAAGGAAATTCAAATATAAAAAAAACTCAACAGAATGTAGAACAGATGAGTGCGAGGAGGCCATGCTGCGTGGGCTTTATTTGCGTCTTGGTTTACTTGGTTGGAGGCGTTGTGGCGGCTGTGAATGTTGAGGGGCATCGCCCGTTGCTATGGCAGCACCTCCGCTGCTGCCGCTTCCTTTGCTGCCGTCCTGCTGTCCTGTCCTGTGTTGCCGTGCGGCGCTTTTGCCAGAGCGCGAAGCGCCGTGCGAGCGAGAGTGTCCATGGCTGTGGCTTTGGTTCTGGCCCTCAGACGGGGAAGGCTTCGATGTGCCGGGGCTACTGTGAGATTTCTCGATAGTGGGCACCTGCGTGTCTAAAACAACCAGATTCACCAAATTACTAAAAGTCTAGCTTCCACACTAATTCCCTGAGGCTGTTACCTTCTGTTTAGACGTCTGTGTATTGCAAGGCATACCCACAGAACGTTTAGATTTTAAATTTATGATTAAATTTGATTTGTGTCCATCTCTCAAAGCCTTCCACGGCCATGTTGCCTTCTGAGTTAGAGGAAAGACTGAGCGAAGCTAAGGTTAGGCCTCTGAGCTTAATGGCAACCAAGAAAAAAAGGAAAGCAAAAAGCATGGAGCTGAAGCTCGGAGGGGTGGAGCTGTAGGAGGTCATTGCAGTGAAGAACAATAATATCAGCCTTTTTTCATTAAGTAAAAACATTTACTTAAACCTTGTATATGCTTTAACCAGCTACCTTTATTCTATAGGTCATATTTTACGTTCAACTTCATTTTTATTGTTTTTAGCGAGCCTACCAATAACTCATTAACTTTCAATTAGGATTGTTTTGGCAAATTCAGGGGTTAAATAAAATCTATCGGGCTTCTGCAGGTTATTAACTATTACATTACCTGTTTTAATGTACCTAGGAAGTTTTGTACTTACTTTTGTAATAATTAATATGAGTTTATAACTTAATTTTAAACCTATTCTGCAATGATAGCATATTTAATAATAATATTTTTTCAAAAATAAGACATTATTAACAACAAACGTTATACTTTTTGGCTAAGATCACAAAATAAGTCACTTTTTAAGTAGTTTTGTGTACTTTTGTCTAAATGTCAAGGTAAAAGTACTTATATTTTAATATAAGGCTAGCATCCTAAACTAAACTGGGAAAGAGTGCCTTGTATTATCTTTAAGTAGGCTAATACTATTGTCCTCGACTGTATGTGTAGAAATGGTCAGAGGAAGGAGTTGTTACCTTAAAAAGGGAAATGTTGAAGTAGTAAAACGAAAGACGATGCAGAAATATTGATAGTAAGAGGGTGAAGCGAGTTGTTGGGAGATGAGCATGACACAGTGGAGCAGTGGATGTGATTTGATTTAATTGTGCCCTACCCTTCGCTGGATCTGGAAAAATCCCGTGGCTTTGACTCTTGATGACAGATGATTTCGGGGAGTCGTGAATATCCTGCGCAGAGGTTTTCGGGGAGGAATGCTGAGAGGAAGGTTTGGAGGAACCATGTCGGCCCTGGCCAGAGTGGGACCGTCGATGGTGGTCGCCCTCGCTCTGTTCCTTCAACGGAAGCCATCGTGGGACATTGTCCAGCTGCGCTGTGTTTGACAGATCAATGAGGACCTGGAAGAACACAGCGTTTCAATGTAAAACAACAGACAAAAACACAAGGAGAAGTGAAGCAAAAAATGAAGGCATTAAGATGTTTACCTCTCCTAAGAAATCATTGGAGGAGCATTTGTCATAGTCCCACACGCTCACCTCCAGGGTCTTCTTCCTCAGCTTTAACAAACACAACAGTCTTAACAGGGGGTTCAAAAGAATGATGACCAATGTATTTCCAAGATCATAAAACCGTGTTCGTGCTCCCTTCACGTACGTTAAAAGGAAAGTCTGCATCAAGCTCCACTGCCTACATAGCCCCATATGTGCCCTAAATTCGTGTTTAAATGCGCGCTAGATATGCAATATAACCACTAGGGGGCAGTGTTGAGGTATGAGGTTTTCTCAGTTCTGTTTCAACCATTCTTCTACCAGTGCCTTATGTTTTGTGTCTATGTTTAGCTTATAGTTCACTCTAGGCTTTATGTTTTTTTTGAGATATTTGTGTAATTTCTTCTTTTTACTTTTACTTTACTTAATAATGTAACCAGTATTCCTAATATTAAGCCTTTTTTGGGTAACCTAAACTGTCCTTTTAGTTACATAGAATAAATAAGCCCCTGAGGAGCTCTTTTGGTAATTTAATTGGCTAAAGTAAAAAAAAAAAAAAAACATTTAATCACTTCATCTACATTACTGTTGTACACAGCATTTGGAGTCACACAGTACCTGCTCCAGGTGGATGTTTTTATAGATGACGGTCTGGTTCCATTCAGGGTTTAGACTTTTGCCCGCATGTTTAGACCTCCTCTTGTTTTCAGCACTGTAGGAAACACATGACAACATGAGGTCAGAGACGGACCCATGATCAACGATTTAGTTGGACACCAAGGACAGAGAGAGAGAGAGAGAGAGCAGAGGGCAACGACAAGTCGGAGTAGGGCACAACGTGATAGTAGAGAGGGAAGAGAATGAATGTGATTCACATTGTTCAGACGGTAACAATGTATGAACCCGCGTGCATGAACAGCAGGGGTGATGTCAGGCTGGGCTGCAAAAAAGTCCATTTCCATGTCTTTTAGTGGTTAAACGATAAAGGGTTAATTCCCTAAAACAAGTGAAATGTATGTCGCTGATGTGGAAACTTAATTTCTATTAAATTAAAGTAATGAATTACTTATAATTATTACTAAGTTTTACAGAATGTAATATGATTTGTTTATTTACTGACAATTCATTTCACTGTTTTGAGGAAATATATTGTCATCACTGGAAATGTTTGTTAAGTTATTAGGATGGATGTTTTTTGCAGATTGTGGAAATTGATTGTATTCTACCAAAGTTAGTTTGGTAATGAGACGAGCACACTTTACAAACCCTGTTTCCAAAAAAGTTGGTACACCTGAAACTAAAGCAAAAAAAAAAATCTGTTCTTTGGTAATACACCTTGAAGCTTTATCATCAGGCAACATGATCCCACCAGCTATTTGAAACAATAGTTTTGAATGTGTTGATCCAAGGGGTTGAGATGTAGTTGCAGAAAAACTGACCTTAGATGATCTGAAACCCTGACAATTAAACCATGAATTATTCCTAAAAAGCTCTTATAAGCTATATACACTGCAAGTTTATATACAGTAGTTGCTAAGACTTATTATAATTATATGCAAATTCAGCAGTTTACTCTGGTTTTGTCCACCTGTCCGGATGGAACTGAATCTCGTTGTGAGCCAAAAAACATCCAATAACTGAGCCTTTGGTGGATGCGCCTTTAAATATTTGAAGCTTGCACCCATTTTTCTTTAATAAATTCTCAAAAGATACTTCCAATGGATTAATAAAGTTCTATCTATTTATATTTTCTATCATAAACATTCCTAGCCAATCTAGCTATGGTGTCATTTTGCCTGCTAAAAAGAAACAGGCGAATCACTAAAGAACAGATTTTAGTTTTATGGAACTTTCAGACTGGGTAGCAACTTTTCTGGAAATGGGACCCGTACTATGTACCAGAAAATAATGGAATGGACCGGTGGGCAAAAATAATGGCAGTGTATGTTGGAAGTGTCGGGGCACAACTGAGGGGGGTTTCACCACAGAATATGTCAATGAGTTTCTAATCACAATGGTGGGAAACAAACACAATCTACAAAGAAAACACAACAGTTAGCTGGAGACGTGGCAATTGTTTTATTGTGTGTTATGTTAAAGGAGGGGTTAATTGTTGTTATTTTGGGGGGAGGTGTCCTTCCAAAATGTATTGTAAGAGCTGAAACGTTAGTTTGGGGACAATAGCGAGGATTTTGGATAGTATTGAAATCCACAACCAATTTTGTACCAAAACTGAACCCAAGTGGGCACGGAGTCACATACCTGGCATTCTGGACAACCATGACCTGACTGAGGGGGGTCCAGCATGCATTAAATATAAAGAACAACATACAGAAAGAATAGTCAGAGGGAGGCGGGGGTCAGAGCGCGCCTGTGGACTGTGAGTGCATTTATGCGGAAGGAGTGAGGGGAAAATGACTGCAGTTTTATTGTGCGATTCATTCATTTGTGAGTTAAGCTTAAGAGTCAGGAAGAAGGGGGTGGGTGGGGTGGTGTGTAGAAATTAATGTCTGCTCTGGTGTGTCCTGATTTGCATATAGGTGAATAAAGATGGCTGTCAGCTGATGGAACAAAGGGGAAAATAACACATGATAAGACATGTCAGGAAAGCAAAAGCACGGGCTAATGCAGTGTTTCTCCAGTTTCTTCTAGTCAAAACTGCACAAGCTGTCAAGGCTAACTGTAGATGTATATTTTAACCATTTTAAATCAGATTGAAAATGACCTGCTTCACTATTACTGACTTTCGGCAAAACAACTATAAAAAATACTTACATTAGGCACATAATTTCATATAACATAGAAAACAACAGTCAAATAAAAAAAAGAAAAAGAGAATAATAGCGCTCCTCAGGGGGAGCTTATGAGGCAGAAAAGGTGGGAGCGTCAATTACGTTAAAGCACAATCACAGTGAGAAGGCAGCAGTGGATGTATGAGAGAAGCAGAGAGTGTGGATTGTGTTTCAAGTAAATATGAGCTATTGATTTTGAATGCACTCACACCTACAGCATACATCCCATCAAGTAGGGCAGCAGCAACAACAACAACAACAACAACAACAGCAGCAGCAGCACACATACAGTCATAATCGGGTCTTTGAAATGATGCTTTTGCAGTCGTTTAGTGAGAGATTAATCCAAAAATAACCTGGAAGTGAAATATTGGAAACACTTAGGTGTAGTTTAGATGGAGGTTGTGAGGTTCTAAAAAAGGCAAGAGCTGCACAGTGAGAGATGGTGAGACAAAATCCATTGTATATCGATTTAAGGATGAGTGGAAAATTAGGTTTAACAAAGTGCAATGTCTGGATGTCTTAAAAAAAAACTGTGCAAGTTCAGCTCAGATCACTGCTTCGAGTGTGACGGAAAAAAGGCCGAAAACTAGGGAATGTTACATTTTATTCTTACTGAGATCTGACATGAGACGTTCCGACTCAGGGCCCAAACCCTGGACTCACCCTCTCCCTGGCAGGAGGTAGACTTTGACAAATGGGTCAGAGTAGCCGTTGTTGTCTCTTGGGGCCAAGTTTCTGGCCTGCAGCACATGGACGATCAGGTTTCCCAGCTGCTTGTCGTAGTGGATTTGGAGCTGCAGAGGAGAAGGAATGAAAAGAGTGAATGGAAGGGCAGTTCAGCCTGAATGAGGCAGAGACTACGTGACAGAGAGGAAAATGTAAGAATAAGGACTAAAAAATTATTATCATATGCAGTACCTGTATTTCTCCAGAGATGGGGTGGGACTGGGCCTTTGTTCCATCTGCAGTCTGTAAAATTCAAATTGAAAGTTTACAACAGGCAGGTGTTCTAGTGGGATTCCACCATGAACTCACGGAATAAAAACATCTAGGGAGGATTTTTACAGTGTGCAATTCAGCATATAGTTTTTAAAAAAATGTTACTACTTCTCACAATTGCAATTTCTTGAGTGTGTTATAATCACATATCATTTTACATTGTATCACTACAGTCTTCTTGCTTCTTCATTCTTTGATCAATAATTATCTACTTTAAATAATATTAAGACATTTTTGTCCTGGAAATAGAATATTATATTCACTGTAACAGCTATTACCTTAAGTACATCAATTTATCAATGTCTCAACAAACACATATTTTTGACCTTGCCTATTCAGTTCAGTTATCAGTTCAATTATCACCACACTGCAGTGAATCCAACACATATGGTGTCAGATTTTTTCCCACTGCTCAATGGCCTTACCCTGCTGCTGTGGCGTTTCTTGTTGACAGACGGTGATCCTGGCTGAGCTGGACTGGAGGTGGCAGAAGTGGTGGTGGGCAGACCTGAGGATGAGGTGGAGGTGGGAGCCTGCAGCTGCTGTTGCTGCTGTTGCTGTGAGACTTTCTGCAGCTCAGCTGCCAGCTGCTTAGGGTCAACGCCTGGAGACCTGGGAGGTCTGTCACCTTAGGGCGGACGTGTCAAACTCAATTATTCAAGGGGCAAAGATTCTAAACACAGATTTGGCAGGTTGCAGAATGGACATTCACTGGACATACAAGTGCTGATACTGCTATTACCAGAGTTGTATTTCAACAGATGGTACATTTATTTTTAAATTTCCCAATAAAAAAAGTTAACTATCATGTCAGTGGATGAGATATGATGGCTTTTTTGAATGAGTAAGAACATTTTGAGACTCCAACATTCTGAGCTGAGCTTAGGTTGAGACTTGACTAGACAGAAAATTTGGTCCATGGGCTTTGGGAAAATTGAGAAAATCCTGCATGCAGCGAAAAAAAAAACAAAAAACAAAAACCATCATGGTTAGTAGGACTCACTTTTGTTATGGTCCTGATATTCCAGTTTTTGGGAACTTTCAGATTCAGCAAGCATGTTGAGATCCCTAGGAGAACGGAAACAGAAATGTCTGCTATTTGGAAATACTCTGAAAACGCATATCAATAAGTGAAAACTCATATCTGATTAAAATCATCAAAATGTCAATATAAATACTATCCTACAGATACTCACAGTCTGACACACACTTCTGCTTCGTTACATGGCTGCCCCACAAGACCTTGTACTTCTTCATAAGTTTTCCCAGACAGACAAACTCCATTCCACTCCAGGACCTGCATTCCTATAAATACAAGGCATTTAACAAAAGCACATGTTTTATACAATATACAAAAGCATAATTATTAAAAGATGTGTTGCTATTTCTGAATATTCATAAATTATTTTCTTTAAAACATATTTTTTGTCACCAACTTCAACAATAATGTTCTGTTGTGGAGTATGTTTTTTAACTCTGTGATTGAAATGTTGAAAATCGACAATTAGTTATTTCTAAGACCTAATAACAAAAAAACGTTAAAATTTCGGACTAAGAGCTCAACTAATCGTTGTAACCGGAGGCCTACAATACAGTTTAACAATATTAAAGAAAATACACATTTGACATTATAATACACAATGAAAAAAATGTCAGAAAAACATACACCCAGGTTGGAAAAACTGTAGGCTTTAGGCCAGACAGAGAAGAGAAGAAAAAAGAGGTACATTCGCAAAGCACTGCAAACAGCTGGCAAAATAAGTCACTCCAAAAACCACTGGCAGCTCAGTCTGTCAGCACTTACACAGGTTGAAACAGCTCATCAAGAGGGTCTTAGGTTTTTGGCGAAAATCCCTTGCTGTAAATGTGAGTGACAGAGAAGCAGTTTTTGCAGATTTTACCTTGAGATTCTTATAGTTTGGTATTATTCACAAACACTGGCTGCTGTTTTGACAAGGGATCTTTAACGTCTGACAAAAAAGAAAAAAAAATCCTCCACACTGTTCTTGCCTCCCAGCCTGCTGAAACTGTGTGTTTTTCCTCTGTGTTCACACCACACACAGTCAGACACTGTGTTCCTTCCTATTGCTGCTGCAGAATCAAAGTGCTCGGAGTGTGGATGATGGTCACAGTCTGGCTGTTATCACAGTATGAGCACAGACAACGGCACAGATGCAGCCACATTTGTACACAACCAATTCACTTGTGTAGCAGAGAATTTCTACAGATTCTGTGTTCCTGGCAGAAGAAAAAAATAAATCCACTTGGGGCATCTGACAAAACAATAATTATGATGGAATCCACAGTCGCTACAAGTGAGTGGATGTCAAACAAACACTTGCTTCCATTAGTAAAAAGGACATTTTTCTAACAGGAAAATAGCCTTGAAAAACAGCACTATTCAAAGTCCATAAAGTACATGGCTTTTGGGTTAGACAACAGTGAAGGATTATCACATTACATTATGCAGATGCTTTTACCCAAAGTGACTTCCACTTATCACCGGTGTCTGTATGGACTTTGTTCGTTATTTTGGATGGGCCATTAGGTGGCAGTGCTGCAACTTAAGTCATCCAGATGAATTTAAAAAAAGGACTTAAGATTTTCTCATTTGTATAGAGCAATTAAATAAGCACAATTTCAATAAGAAATAAAGGTCAGAACGCTAAAAAGATACATATCAACCTGGAAAAGGGCAAAATATCACTCAAAAAATGTATAATATATATAATAATTCAGAATAAAAATATTTCTTATATGCATAGGTTTTTTTTAAGTTTAAAATCAAAGAATGCCCACTGTGCAAAAACAGGAACATAGTGGTTAAAAAGTGCAAACCTTCGAGAATCTTTCCTGTTTGTTCTGCAGCTCCACCAGGTAGAACTTTGGCAACATATGCTCCAATATCGCCATTATTGCCAGGAACATCCTTCCCTCCAACCACACGGATTCCAAGACCATTTCCTGTTTATTTCAAGAAATCAAACATTAACCACTCAATAGTAACTTAACCTCTATAAAACCTTTTCACCTACTTAACATAAGGACTGACAAATTATATAATTATAAATAAATAATATTTTTATTCCACTGGAAATATTATTAATATCAAGACAAATTGGTATTGTTTTTTTCACTGATATTCAAAATCAATGCTGCAAAGCTGAGGTCCTGGCAAATATAATGGACACCCTCATAACGGTCTCGCCACTTTGACCGGCCCTTGATAAATGTTGTCGTCATCATCATCATCATCATCATCATCATCATCATCAGGTGTTTACTTTTTTTCCACTGAAGCTATTTCTATCCGTGCATTATTTTTCCTTTGTTGTGAGGGCTGAAAGTGCCCAGTTTAGAAAGTTTATGATAGTCTTTGGCAAGCTAGCTCTAGAGAATAGTTGTTTACTTTAAATGCTGCCCACAGAGGCACAGGACTGTTTCAGACCAAATGTTAAAATTATATATGGCACCTTTATTATAACTCATGTTGAAGTGGTATATTTATTTTCTACACAGACTGTTTTTTATAGAATGCCTTTAGTCAGGCATCACAATGATTCAGGGGAAATCACCTGCATACATAGGTATTGGTTCATTTTGGAAATGAGCTGTTTGGACAATATCTGCTATGTCAGATAACAGAAAAAGTTATTATTGCACAACCCTAAAAATTTGTGATTAATTGTTGTACCAACATAAAACATTGACTAGTACATCATGCCCAGAAAGAAAAGCTTTAAACACTTATAGGAACCACACAGTTTATGAAGCCAGTTCATTCAGTGCTCATTCATTGCATTAGATCATCCCAAATGCGTAGGCAAAGCCATCTTAAGCAGAGCATTTGATGAGTGATGTGCATGGACAACAGTCACGTCAGGAAAATGCAATGTCTGCCTACATTCAGTCTGAAGGAGTAGAGTTACGGAACATTCTGGCAGAAGGACAAATTCACATTCAGTTTTACACAGTTTGGGCTCAAAGGTAAAGTGGACTGGCCACGCAGTACAATCCCATTGATTGAATACGTTTGCACTTTACCTGAGACACTGCGGTCTTTAGGATCTCTCTGCAGTTTGATCCTGAGGTAGGGGAAGGGGTAGTGTGGAAACTTTCCCTGTGCAAGAAGATGAAACAGTTAATGATGGGATTCCCTCGAAACATGTGATATTCATTACAGTGATTGAGCTCATGTATAAACTTGGTAAAAATGTCTTTATAAATATATATAAAAATGTAAATTAAACTGTATTTATACAATTTAATAACGACAAAAACAAAAGAAAAAAACTGAGTGTATATCTTGAACGGGGTTAAACATTTCTAGAGACTCTTCCTGTATCACCTGTCTCTTTTCCTGTCCGTTCTCCGAACGTCCATCCCTCGGTTTGTCAAACCAGTCTGTCTCCTCCCGTCTGAGGTGATAGGCTTCAGGGACACAACGGACACACAGACGCTTTAGAAAAACCGAACCGTAATGTCGTAACGTTTAGTTGAGGCTGATAAAAAGAACACTGGTGGTTGCTCTAAGATAGCTGGGAAGGTTAGGCTTTTCCAAAATGCCAAATGTTAATGACACTTCATGTACGCCACTGTGGAATTGGAACTTAAACGATCGTTACCTGTAATTCCAGTTGAAACCGCCTTCAACTGGCTACGTCGGGAGGCATCTGGACTAGATGTTGATTGGATAAATAGTACTTAACACGTCACAATTAAGACCTGTCACTTGCTAAAGTCTAAGCACTGTGCACCGGAAGTTTGGGTTTTATAATCTGATTGGATAGATAATTTATTGAGGCGGAATCATTTTATCGACTCACTTTGCTCAGTTTAAGTGCTTTATATATAGTCAAACTCGTCTTCGGTGTTTTTCCAACTCGGCGTTTTAATCAAGTTTTGTTAAATTATAATGAATTTAACAAAAACACGGTATTAAAACGAGCTTCCTCTGTTTCTTAGACCAGCCACCACTACTCACCCACAAAGTAAATGTAACATGGCACTAAAAAGCTTGTTAGAATTTTTAAAGGAAAAACGGTGTTAGCCACAAAAGAGTTAAAAAATAAAAGTGGGGTCAAAAAATGTTGCACTTTTTCGTATAGTTCTGTCGAAAACATAATTTATAAATATATATGGAAATACCATGGTTAGTATATATTTTGTATCACTTTTTAGTGAATGCTGTACCTCATGGAGAATAAAAATGTTGTTTCTTTTTTGAAAAGAAAATAGTTAATATTATTAGTCACAGTTTACATGTAATATTAAATTCGGCAGGTGATGAAGGTTAATATGTGGGCTAATGCAGTTGGTGAGTGAAAAACTGAACTAATACTCTACCATTGGTTGCATCGCCTCTGTTCAAAGCCATCAGGGAATCACTTAGGGCTGGAATCAAGGGAAATTAGTTTATGGTGATGTGATCCACATTTTCATTTTTTAAATTGAAATGTAGTTCTATCTAAATCTAAAACACAAATGAAGCCAGAGAATCATCTTTAGATTCTGTATCCAAGACAGTTCAATGGTTGTTTAAGGAGATGGACAGTGTTGATGTGGAGGTCATGACTTTGATTTCATATGACACTCTTTTTGACAGTAATTCTACAATAGATACACTAATATCATAGTCATTTAATCTGATATACACCATGGAAGAATGAAGCATTGAGAATCAACACTCTACAGAACAACAGGAACCAAAATATCAAATAGAAAGAAGGGAACTTAATAGTAAATCATGCACATTTAAGACACACAAAGACGAGTATTCACAAGAAGACATGCAATTTAGGTTTGCATTTATTTAATATACTCAATTGTCAATATCACAAAATGAGCTGCTATTTCTATAGCTTTTAGATTTTTATGTCAATAACATCAATTTACAATTTTATTTCCATAACTAAGCCCTTAACTAGCTCACATGAACAATATACCGTACTCCTAATATACAGAGCATGTTAGCACAGGATTAATAGAATTAGTCACTAAAAAAATAAAAATTGTTAAAATAGAATTGTTACTAAAGAATTCTACAAAGTTAAACAAATAATCTACGAAGAACTTAGAGGCACTTGAAGGGATTGATCTACAGAAAACATATAATATACAATTATATTATAATTGAAGCTACTACCAACATAATTTTAAGTTGTCTTCAACAAACATTTTTCAAATATTACATAGAATATCCTAAATGCAAACAAATCACACATATTAGTTGTATAGAAATATTAAAGCAAGGCTGTCACTTTTGATGTGCAATGTAAATATACTTCAACAATGGGCAAAAAGTAATTTTTAAAGAACAACTCTCTATATAATATAAGTACATATATATATATATATATTATAAATTATCTTTTCACCATTATTTATGCACATTGTGTAAATGTGGACCCCACCTATATAAGAAGACAATAGTGCTGGTTTGTTAGCATGCCTGCTAATTTTGTTGCAAATAAACATGTGGGTTTCTTTAACTTTAACCAATAGCCAAAAAATTTAAATGTTGCAGGAGATTTTTAAAAGTTATTAAGAAGTTTAACCTGATACATATTACCATGTACTACTAGATGTTGTTTTATTTTGTAAAAAGTGACAGCCTTGTTCTGGTGCATTTGAAAAGACATGCATATTCAAGCCCACCAAATACATATAAATCATAAAAGCATGCAGACTTAAAACTTCCTTTGATAATGACTCAAACCAGCAACACAAGAAAACAAGTGAGTGGTTAAGATACAGCCATACACCAACACAAAGGTTAAAAATAAATGCCACATACACATACAGGACAACACAAAGAAAAAGTCAAAAATGAATCATTAAATAGGTAAAAAAGAGAGACAACGTGACAAATCTGTGTTTACCTTCACTATCAGACATGGTGCCCTGAAGATCATCCAGAATCATATACCCCCTACCCCTGGTCGGCTCTTCCCTAATATGTTGCTGCTGTTGTGAGTCCTGCAGGGACAGGCAGGACCCAAACTGGTCCCTCGAATCAGCAGAAATAGGTGGCAATGGTCCTGCTGAAGCCCGAGCCATCCCCATGGGTTGTCCAACTGGGCTTAAAGGACTCTCTTCCTCTGAGTTTTGGGCCACAATCGGTATTCGTCCTCGTCCACTTTGCACAATAGGAAGGCTGGTGGGTTTAGTACGACCTGAAGGTGTTTGGTAGCTTGTTCCATCACCAGAAGATTCACCATCTCCTTTAAGCCTCAAAGACGTGCTTGAAGGGTCTCTTTTTATTGACAAATCTAGACCATAGCAAGATGTGGGTCGAGATGAAGGTCTGGAGCGACTGCCACTGGGATAGGCGGAGTCCAGTCCTAAACTCTGGCCCAAATTAAGTGACCCGGCCAGGTTTGCACCCAAGGTTGACCCAAGATACTTTTGTTGATCAGCAATGTTCTTACGGAGCCCGAAGGTGATCTCATCCTGCAAAAGCCTACTGGATCTTGGTGATGCACTTGTAGATCCAAGATAGTTTGTATAGTCTGTTTCCAGACCTCTGTTGTCTGGAATAGAAGAGTACTTGGAGGATAGTTTAGAGTCTAGGAGTGGAGTCTTGTGTTTTTGATACAACATGGATGCTGGGAGTTGTTTAGCTGCTTGTTTCTCAAGAGTTAGTCGACTGATACTGTATTTTTCTGATTTCGGGTATTGTCTCTGGGAGTAACTGGTTATGGCAGTGTTTGGGGAATAGTAGTGTTGGGACAAACTTGACAATTGCTCTAAACTTTCTGTCCCACCTGTACTTCTTCTGAACTCTTGCTTTAGCTGTTGCTTCAGGAGCTTTAGCTCATATGGTTCTTCCATTGTATCCTCCTCATCTGGGGTTTTTCCAAAAGTATGAAGCCTGGAGGTGGATCCAAGATAATCAGTGGAGCCTAGATCTGCAGCACTTCTTCGAAGCAGCTTCTCTGCTTTGGCCAGTTCCCTTTCTGCCAGACTGTACGATGCAGACAGACCAGCAGGCCCCTTTGCCAGGTCTGCAGCATCTTCCAGGAGAATATAACTGCGAGGTGTGTGATGGTCAACATCAGTGTAGTAGGAATCAGAGACAGCTGACATAGGGCTTCCTGCTATACTACCAACATCCAAGGCTCTAAGGTCAAGATGGTTGCCATATTTGTCGTACTTGACTCCTAAATAAGCAGAAGATGTAGGATCGGGCTGACGACTGATGACATCATATTTTGTAGAGTCCAGTTCTGAGAGGAGAGCTGCTTGTCTGGCAGCTTTCTGCTGCAACAAGAGCATTTGATGGTAACTCTGCTGTTGTGCACTAGTAAGTGAGGGGACAGATGAGTAGATGGAATGAGATTGGTAGGACTGAGGTGTCTGGTAAAGGGACTGCTGATACTGGGTTTGAGGATACTGGTACTGGGAATATTTTCCATACTCATGTTTGGTTTGAGGGGGCACAAACTCATCGATATCAGCCTGAGGTGCCGTTCTAGGCCGTTCTAGACCATGGCCTTCAAGATCCTCATCTTCACCAACTCCATGTACACCTCTGGTCTCTCTGATATTACTAACCTCACTGTCAGACATGTAGTCTCTATCATCGGCGACACTTTGCAAATAGGCTCTTTCCCTTTTCTCCCGCTCTTTCAGCAGAGCATCCTTCCTGCGATTGATGCCCATCTCCAAGTACCTGAGTTTTGCATCAATCTCTTTTTCTTCCTCATCCAGTTCTGCTTGTCTTTTCCGGAGCTTGGAAGACTCACGCTCCACCATATCTAGTTCGCGATCAATATCTTGAAGGATCTTAGCACGTGCCATGTTGGAATTGCGGCACATTCGTCGTCGGGCAGATCCTGTGCTATATGCTGTTTGGCCAGTAGTTGTGTTTTCTTCCTCTGATGGTGGATTAGGTAGGGTTCTCTTTACCTTCTTTTGAGTCCCTGTTGGTGTACCAGCTGAGCCTTTACCCTGGAGGAAAAAGAAAAACAAAAATGTGATTAATTGATTGTGATAATGCCTGTGCATGAATGCTCGACATAATTTATGAACTAATATATTTATTCAGTGTAAGCTTTTTTCCAAAATTTTTGTTAGAATTAATTCCTTTGTGGAGAACTGCTGAAGAATCACAATTCACCTCTAGCTTTGTTTTGTTTTATATTGTTAGCTATTCTGATTAATACAGCTAAAATTAACCATAACTCTTTTCAATTAAAAATTGTACATAAAATAGTTTATGGCTATTTAGAAGAAAAAAATAATCTTATATCAAATTTATTATGGTATTTAAATAAGCTCTTTATTTACACATACTTTTTTAGTGTCACATATGGTCCACAGACCAGATATACAATAAACAAAAGGTTGCCCTAAAGATTTAGATGACCAACTAATTGTAAAAGATTAAGCAATACTTTTGGTACTTACAGTATAGCTGTCACCACACTGGGTGCCCAACGTTGTCTTTTCTTCACCTGTTGGACTCATTGACTTTGGGTCGGACAAGGACCTTTGCATGCCTTTTGATCCCCTTGGACTTCCCGGGGAAAGCTTTGAGGGATCTGCAATTCCCCTACGCTTCTGTGGACTTGAATCACTCAGGGATTTTTCGTATGAAACAAACTCAAGGGATTTGCTCGGTGACATGCATGGAGACATGGGAGAATAAAGCACTTTTGGAGATTTGGGTGAAGCCTGGAGTGTAGCTGCGTCTACTTTAAGGTTAGGAGACTGGCCTATTTCTAAAGGACTGAGTTTTTTCTTTGGTGAAGTCCTTTCAGAGTCAGAAAGCTCCAGTCTTGTGTCCATTCTAATATTTCCTTCTGCGTCTGTTTGAATTGAAATTTCTGTATGCGCTTGTAGAGACATGTCTGAATGACCTCCTCTGTCTGCTCTGGTGGTTCGTGACTTGTTTTGTCGATTTCTGTTCTGCGCTTCCCATTCCTCTTGATCTTCATCGTCAGTCTGCACGCAACTGTCAACACTCTTCCTAACATTCCTCTTTTTCCTTCCTGCTGTGTAGGCTTTGCTCAGTGCCTCATCCTCCTCATCAGTCTGGCATCCACTGTCTGTGATTTTTCTCGAAAGAACTGTGCCATCGGGGCCCAAGACAACTGCTTCTTGGAGACCATGACCTGGGTACATCTGATTGAACTTTTGCTCCTCCAACTGTAAACGTAACTGCTCTTGCAGTCTCTGTATTTGCTCAAGTTGCTGTTGTTGCTGAGCATATGTTTCTTTTTGCATCATCAAGTGAGCCTGTCTTTCCTCTTCTTGCTGTGACAGAATTTGCTGCTTCATGGCCTGTAGCTCCTCTAGTTCTTTTTGTACCAAAAGTTGCTCTTGCTCCCGGAATCTCTGAATCTCCTGGCGCTCTCTCTCTAATTCCTCAGCAAGGCGTTGTTGCTTCAGTTTTTCCATTTCTAATCTCTCACGCTCCACCAGAAACTGGCCATCCCCAGGAATCATTGGTGAAGAAAGGGCCTCCAGTGAAGCTGCAATAGCCTCAAGGGATGCATCAGTATAAGTGTCAAGGGACAAAGATCTTGTAGTCAGGGAGACTATATCACCAGCAGGAAGACCTGCTCTTGTAATCTCCAAATTAAGAGGGATATCACCTTGTTCTGCTGCAGCAGTAGTGGAGATAGTAGACAGGAAACTGTGGGACCTTGTTAGTGGCAGAGCTTGGAGGTTAGACAAAGATGGCATGGTATCACTCGTATGCATACCTGATAAAGCATTGTATGTTGTACTAAAAATTGACCCGGGTTGGGTGGTTATAGCATATGTAGATGGAATAGGTGCAGCCACAGAAGAATAGACCACCCCGTTTGAAGACCTCAAGACACTGCTTGTACCAAAGAGAGTACCAGGAGCACTTGTAACTCCAGGTGGAATTGTTATTCCTGTGTAAGCCCCTTTCTTGGAGTAGTCAACAGCTTCACCTGTCAAGAGTCAAAAATATCAGTTGAGTCCAAATAATTCAACAATTGAATGCTGAAGCAAGCCATGCCTTATCCAAAAATTGTCAAAAAATGTGAAAAAAGGAAAAAATAAATGGACGGAACGAGAATATACAAATAGTACAGTGACAGCATGCGGGTACATGCAGAAGTATAATGATGAAAGAGTAAATAATAAAAAAAAAGTTCATGCCAAACAAAATCAAAAGCAAAAAACAGAAAAAAAGTTTGTCAGATTAGCCATGAATGAGGGTTGGCAGTTCAAAGTAATATTTAAGTGACAGGTCAGCAATGTCACTGCACTGACCTGCATCAGAAATCTTTGTTGAGGTCAGATCAACTGCACCATCGGTGGTGCCACTGAAATTGTAGCTGTTCTTACTCTTGTAAAGGAACAAGCCTACTTCTGCCAAGTTAGTGTCTGACATGGAAGGTTTGATACCCCCAAACCCTCTCATTCCGTATGAAGAACGATCGTATTGGTAGTGGTCATCTCGATATCCAAAGCGGTCTTCAGGGAGAGGAGTTGTAGGCTGCTGAGAAGTGCAGCTTCTTGCAAAAGGAAGCTTGTAAACAACATCACAGCAAACAGCTCGTTTTCCTGCCGTAAGATCCACCGGTCTGCCATCATCGTCTGTCATAATAGCTGTGACCACTTCTGATGAACCTTCCACTGAGACCACGGTATTGAAAGGTTTGGTGGTGCTGAGGTCCACAGCCCCGGCCACTGTGGTTGTACCTGTGGTCAATCCATTGGCAGCACAACTTGAGACACAACTGGATGCAACATTAATAGGGGTTGCTTGAAAAGTTCCTACATTTGTACTTGATCCAACAGACAGATTTATTGGGATTTCTGTACTTAGATTAGATGAGGGTTGGGAATCAATTGGTCTATAAATGATTTGAGAAACAGGTTCAAACGCTTTGTTCTTTGTTAGCTGTAGGGGAGCTGAAGACACCTGAAAAGTGCCCACATTGTCAGATCGCTGAATTGTTGCAGAACAAGTCACAATGGTGATGCTGTCAGTCACTATAGAGACAGTAGATGACTCAGCACTTAGGTTCACCACAGGTGACTGAACAGCACTATTTTGACGACTTGCATCAGCTAGAGTAGACTGACGTTTTATGTCTGGGCCAGAAGACAAGTCTACGCCATTTGTGTTTGATTCGGAATCCACTTTCATTGTCCTGAGGTCAACCACCTCTGAAGGTTGGACAGCATGTCCATTCTGTGCAGGATAATGTAACTTGGGTTTTTCTGAGATTGGCAAACCATTTGCCCTTGGAGCTGGCTCTGGTGGAGGGGTCCTTTCTTGTACAACAGAGACAGTGGTCCTTTGAACCTCCGTTGTGACCACCTGGGAAATGAGGTTAGGCATGACAAGAGGTGGCTGAGCTGAGGCAGATACAGCTTGAATTATGTGGCAAGAACTTGATACGTGTTTCTCTGGACTACATATCTCTTGCTTTTCAATAGATTCTGTGACCCGTGTGAAAGCCAAAGGAACCCTAGTTGTCTTTGGTAGGTTTTGAGGCTGAGGGTGTGGTTGATAGAAATTTTGGGGATGAGTTTGATGTAATGGTGATGTCGGTCCAGATCCAGTGGGGGCCTGAGTTAAGATACCTTCAACTGGAGAGCTTGGCTGAGATGGTAGGGTGATCACCACATATGTGTCTCGGAGATTGCTGGCATATCTAGGAGAAGAAGGAGACTTTGGCGACGAATGAATTGGCTTGTTATCGGTAGATGGACCAAGATCCAGAGGTATGTCTGAAGAACCAGCCGGAAGTGCTGTTGGTCTCGAAGGATGTGAGACATGGGCAGGTGAAGATGGCTGTGAGCCAGGCTTTGGTGCAATAGGTGGTTTAACAACATGTCCTGATCTAGGACTTTCACCAACTCCGGGAGAAATTGACGGTTTTGGGGGAACTGGAGGCGGAACATGAGGTTTGTACACTGGGGTAACTGTTTGTCTTGGGTATATCACGTTGTTTGTTGTCAAAGCAATAGCCTCTTGTCGAATTGGACTTGCTGAACCCTGAGGTGGAAGAGGAACTGGAGGTTTCCTGGGAAAAACAGTGGGCTTTGGTGGTGTTGGAGGAGGAAGTGGTGGTGCAACAGGTAAATCACTTTTTTCATGGGAATTTGTCCGACACATGTTAGGTTTGGGGGGCACAGGCGGTGCTGTTGATACTACACTTGGAGTACTGGGTGTATACTGAGGGACAGTGGGCAAGGGTGAAACACTTGCAATAACAGGATGTGTAACTTTTGGAATTGGACTTGAAAGGTCCACAATGTCAACCTGGGACATTGTGGTCTGTGGCGATTGAGATGATGTAGATGATGGAGGCGAAGACGGCGGCTCTGAATCTTTAGCAGATGTAGTGTCTGGTTCTGCATGTTTCTCCTCTTCTTTCCTAACCAAACTCTCATCGTCAGAGGAAACTTCTCCTGAAGAACATTGTGTGACTTTTAAATCTGGGATTGGATGTAGAGCCCTTCTACCTTCTGTGGCTTCTACTGGATCCTGATTAGTTGGACTTACACTGGGACTAAGCACCCTTTTCATTAGCTCTTCATAGGCTGTTTCAGCATCCAACAATTTATTCCCATCTTTGACTAATATCACTTCACTGCTTTTGGTGTAAATGTTTTCAGTAGGCTGCAAAACAACCTCAGGAGTAATAGGATTTTGCTTGGGCTGCATATTTTGATACTCTTGTTCCAACTGCATAAATTCCTTCCTCTTTTTAATCAAGTCTTCATAAACCTCATCTGGTGATCTCAGTTTTTTGGTTGGAGCAGGAACAGTTATTTTCTCAGGCTCTTCTAAATCAGCTGTTGAGTTGTCAATAAGAGATGAATAGGCATAGTCTTCAATTAGCATGCCCCCATAAAGAGACTCTTTTTCTGATTGATTCTCCACCATCTCAAGTGTTGGGGACTTGGCTCTTAACATTATCTCCTCATAGGCTTCATCTGCAGATTTTAGAACTTTCCTTTCTTGTTTGTTGGTTGTTTGTTCCTCAGTTGGGGAATGGAGGGATATAGACGTAGGCAGGTTATAATCTTTCTGGACTGCTGCAATCTTTGCTGCATGAATTTCAAACCCTTCAGAATCTGATTCAATGCTGGGTGAGAAATCAGAGCAGGATGAACGTCTTATCTCCTCCATTTCTGCTTCTTGTCTCAATTCCTCTGTTGGAGAGGCATCTTCAATTGGTGACAGATTGCTTGGGGGAGTTTTGGATCTCTCTCGCCTCCTCTGCCCTCGCATCTCCTCTTTGTCCTTTTTCGATTTTTTGCCCGAACTTTTTTGTTTTTCCTGCTCTCTGAGAAGTTCTTCTTCTTCACGCAACTCTTCTTCCTCAGAAGAGTCCTCAATGGTTGGGAGCATTTGACCAGGTTGTCTGTGTCTAGCTTTTCTGTGATGCTTACCCTCATCAGAACGGATCCGACTGGGACTGCTACTGTCACTGTCTTCATCCAGTGAGGATAAAGACGTTGGAGATGTACCAGGTGTGAAGCTAGACGCATGTAAACTGGATGAGCCTTCACCTCTGGACTTATCATCTGGAGAGTCTGTGAGGTTTCCCATTTCTGTCTCTTTCCCTTCATTACCTGTTGGCACAGGACTGCTGGTTGAATTAAGCTCCATACTTTGGAATTTGCGAACTGCAACGCCACTTTGAAATACCCCTTCTTCAATCTCCTTGTCCGATGTTTTGTCTAATGAGCAAGGGAGCTTCTTTTCTTCTCCATCTTCAGGACTTATAGAACATTTCTTGGTAAGTCGTTTGGCTTTTTCTGATCTGCTCTTCTCTGCAGATTCTGTTGTCTTTTTTTCATCTTGTTTCCTTTCATTCTCTCGGATCTTTTGTCTGACAAGGTTTTCCTCATCAGAAGGGGAAGCATCCTCGTTCTCACTCATTTCTATAATCTGTTTACGAATGAAGTCCTCATCATCTCCTGACATTGGACTTTCTTTACTAAAGCTCTCACTGCTATCATCTAGAGAATCTGCTCTGATATCTGCTGGCACCAGAAGCTTTTTCTTTGTAGCGTTCATGTCTTTGTCAGTGAGCCCTTTGTCAGTGAGACCTTTGTCTTCTTCTGAACTTGGCGAGTCAGGTGATAGAGGAAGGACCTGAAGTTTGCGCCTTGTCTTGAGTGTATCTGTGTTTTGGTCTTCATCTCCTTTCAGTTGGGAGCTTGGCTTTGCTTCAAGGATAGGTAGGACAGTGTTTTCTAGCTTAACTATATCAGATGGGCTGACGGGACTGAGCTCTTTGGAGAGCATTTCCACTTCTTCAGACTTCCCTGAAGGCTTAACCTATAGGATTAAAAAACACAATTCAACATGAACATGAAGAAGAATGCTTAGCAAGCATTTACTTAGTAAAACATATTGATTTTTAGAATGAAAATAAATATTTTATGGAAATATTGACTGATGCTATTATTTGACAAAAAAAAAATTGGGACCAATAACCATAGTCTACAACAAATCCTCTTTTACATATGTTGTTTCCTACATATTACCCATAATACCAATGTGTTTACAATAAAGTGTTTGCTTCTAACAATTCTGTCAAGATTAGGCTTGGTGCTAATTTCTATGTTCACCTCATCAATGGAATCTTCATCATTGTGTTTTGGGGGCAGATCTGTAACCTTTTGGTTTTCCGTGTCATCCTTTCCATCTTTGATCTGATCTACATCTACACAGACAGGGATTTCAGGTTGTTCTACAGGAACTGAAGAAGACAGAGTCTCACCTCCCTTTTCAAATTCTGTCTTTGATACTTGATTCTCTGATTGGGTCTCCTCTCCTACATCAGACACTACAGCTAGTTCTATGGCTGATTCTGGAAATGCGATGTTTTCTTGAATGATCCCATTTACAGATGGTGACTCCCCCTCATTTTTTACACAATTATCTTCCCTGTCATTGAGTGACTGGTTAGATGCTTTCAAGAGTTCTGTCTCGTCGCTGACTGTTGGTAAATCATTTTCTTTTTTTATGTCACTTGTATTCTCAGCTAACAAAATGGTATTTTCAGCACCAGCTTCCGTGTTCTCCTGAATATGGTCATCTACAAAGCCTTTGTCACTGCCTTGCATGTCCATGTGAAGCAAATCCATATGACTACTTTGCTCTGACTCCTTTACCATGTCTTGCCCTTTAGATTCCTCTGTCTCAAGAACACTATGCTCTATAGGTAATGGCTCACAGTCTCCTGCTCTTTCTGCCTCAGTATTCTCAATTTCAGGCCATTCTTTGGAAAACGAAGCTGTGCTGCTCAACAGTGCCCCATTCAGCTCAGCCTTTACAAGTTCATGGTCATTTGCTTTCTCAGCTGTGTCTTGAGCCATAACCTTTTCTTCACAAAATTTCCCTTCCTCAGCTTTTATTTCAATAGCTTCTCCTGCAGCTTCATCCTTGCGACCTGCCTCATCCTTGAAAGCTTTGCCAACAGATGATTTATTACCTGGTTCTGTCTCCTCTTCAGTTTTTGCTTCTATATTTTTTGTTTCAAAAACTTTGTCTCTGGCACCCTCTGCATTATCCTTTATTAACTCACTACCCTGCTTGTCTACATCTGGCATATGAACATTTTCCTCCATAATGATTTCTTCATCAAATGTTTCAATCTCTCTTTCTATGCACTCCATATTTGAGACTTGATTTTTATCCTCTAATGAAAATAAATTATGTTGTGGCTTCTCATCAGGTTCATGGAGTGTACTGGTGACCATTGGAATATCAGAATATATATTTTCAACCACTTCAGATGGGGAGCAATACGAATTTGTCAACAATGCCTCCTTTCCAACTAATTCTGATTCTACCTTTTCGTCTGAAGCAAGTTCATGTGATAAAACGGCTTCAGTCATTTTGTTTTGTTCGACATCATTTCTTTCTGGTGGAGTTTTTGGAGGTGTCTCTATCTGAGATGTCTCACAGGTCTTATCAAGCACAGCTTCTATCAATTTTTCCCCTTCTACAGCTGCTGTGACGTCTATACTTAAATCACGACAATCTGAAACCTCCTGTGCCTCTTCTTCTGGCATCATGACAGGTTCTGGCTCTTCCAAACACTCTGAAAGCTTATCTGCAGTAGGTTTGTGTTTTTCATTATCTGTCACAGAAACTGTAGCCTCACTATGGTGAATTTGTAAATTTGGCGCAGTTTCTCCCCCAGTAGAGACTGATGTCTTGTCTGAACATGAACTCAGAGAGATATTCTCCTGCTGCTGAACTGGTGAGATATTGCAAACAGGTGCTGGTTGTTCAACATTGGATGGCTCTATGACAGTGGGACTCTGGTTTTCTTCCACTTTGACAGTGCTGCTCTGCTCTGACTTGCCTACTGTGCCCTCACTGACAGTTGCACTTTGCTGATCAAAATTCAATGGCTCCCTCTCAGGTTTAGAATGGCCCTCTGCTATTTTCTCAAAGCTGTTTTTCCCTAAATCGACTGCTGCACAACTCTCAGCTCCACTTTCTGAAATGGGACCTCTTATTTCCGCATGGATTACAGGTTCAGATACAGATTCAACTCCTGGGAGTTGAATTTTCTCATTTGACTGCTCTGTCTCCTGAGGAGAGTTTTCAGAACTAGCAGATTGGAAAGCATCGGGTTCAGATGTAGGAGTTGTTGTGGGAACTACCTTGGTGTCGGGAACCAACTGGGGTTGTTCTGCTGCCAACACTACGGGTTTGCTATCTACAGCAGCAGGGGGAAGGTTGGTAGAGGAAGCAGTAGCAGAAGAGGTTGTAGGAATGGGAGTAGGTGACTGCTTCTTTGGGGATGCCATGGGCGGCGTTGGCACGTCCCCCAGTTGTCCTGACATGGCTCTTTGTGTCTGGCAGTTGAGGCAGAGCCATTCTTTCTGTAAGACAAAAACAAAAAAAAATGTAACTGATACTGTATGTGGTAAAGCAGGACAGAACATAGCACAACAACCACCACAAATTTAGGCTACATTCATCCATCAAAGCTTATCTGTTGCTGGGTTGAAGAGCAACAGGCCAACACCCAATCATACTGCTCCATACTGTGAGCCTTCGGGGGTGTGGTGGAGAATTGGATAGTATGGACAGACAAAGTGTCAGACAAAATTGATGTGCAGTGTCATTGTAGAATTGTAGAAAGATTAGTACCCATGCTATGCAAGATACGTAGACTGGCACCTAGATAACAGACACAAGACGCATTGTCAAGTCCGATTCAGACACAACATAAACTGGTGCCTAGATAACGGACCCAAGATGTCTCCAAGTCAATGTCAGGGTGCAGGACACAACATTCTACATTTCAGAGGTTTGACGAATCTTATGATGTGACTGTATAAAAATAACACGCCTGTATCAGTATTTGGGGATTTGTTGGTGTGACTGTGTTGGACCTGCCATAGTCAGAAACCTTTTGAATAAATCCCCAAGACAGAGAAGTGTGTCCTGGTCTGCTTATTTGTTGACAGCGCTTTCTACAATATGGGTGGTGAGTCTGGATGAAGTTATGTGGATTGGGACAGTACTATGTTCAGAGCACCTCAGTGGCAACCGAGAGGCAGTTGGTTTTGAACCTGAATGCTTACAGACCAAAGTTAGATTCATAACCGCTACTTTGTGATGGTGGGAACTGCTTGTCATCACCACAACAAAGTTGTTAATAATAAAACCCTACTTACGTCATGTAGAACGTCACAGAGGCATAGTTTCAGAGTAACCTCTTTTTCTAGTTCAAGAAAAGCTTTTGCATTTGTGGGTCCTAAGAAATGGCTTGTAAATAATATATGGTAATGGGACTAGGCTTTGCTACTGCATGTCAGAGACACAGGGTCGAATGGCCTTGGTAGAAAAATTACAGGGAGACACAGCTGAGCCTTAGTGTGTATCCTGGGTCAGTGTTCCTGAATATGCAGCAACTGTGTATCCTTGGAGCCTAAAGGTCCCAAACATTAATTATTTACATTAAAATATTTAACTTGGGCTAGACAGCAGTCACTGTTAAGGGTTTTTTATTAGAAAAAAGCAACATCAATTATATTTATTATTATAATTTTGTCCCTAGCCCAGGGGTGGGCAAACGTTTGACTGGGGGCAACAAGCGGACAGACTCTAGAGCAAGGCGCTTTTGTTTGAACTAAGATAATTGGCACGTTAAAGTCCTTTGTAAAACCTAAGATGTTACATTTCTAATACCCTTTATGACACCATTTACAGGGGAAACACGGGCATTGCAAGCAAAGGGCAGAAGTATAATGATAATATAAATTCATTATTTTATCTGGACAAGGCTGGAGGTCCTCATTAAGAAGCTTAATGGGCCGCATTTGGTCCCCGGGCCTTAGGTTGCCCATGCCTGCCCTAGCTTACACTACTGAGTGGATAAAATCATCTGAGTCATGGTTGATCATGATGTGATGCTTGACACCCAGAAACTGCATTACAGACCATGGTATGTTTTGAACAGGATTTCACTTAAGCTCTGCAAGGTATTTGTCTGCATTTTAAGCCATGGTTTAGACAAACAAACGCTCTTCAAATGTCAACCATAAAATCATCCTCCCTACCATAGGCAGATTGTCGGAACAGTCAGAGAACAGTCAAGTGCGACGGCTGCAGAGTCATAGAACGTTAAAAAAGAGCTACGCCAGTTGCAGGCGAGTGGTGACAGGAGTGGTCGTAAAAGGCAAAGCTGATCTGCTGTAAAGACGGGAAGCAGCATCCCTCAATCTTTAGCATTGCTGACATTTATCATCAAGTTAATCTTTAGACATTATGATGGTCTTATGCAGTATATATCAATGTATTTCCGCAGCCGTGCTGTTACCGCCACCTTGTCAGTCCTGCTCCAGCAGGAAGGACTTGAGATGTGAGCTTGTCCAAGTGACAGCTCTATCAGTTAAAACAGACAGACAGCTTCGTCAGGGAGGAAGAGAGATTGTCGCTGATAGGAAGTGCTGAAAATCCCTTCAGCCGGTCGGTCGGTCAGCCTTTAGCCCCTTCAGTCATCACTGATGTTATCACCACATCGAGCCAAACACACTTAAAGCTTTTATTGCCTCCTCACTATTACTCTGCAAAACTAACCAGATCTTTGAAGTAATTCTGGAATGACCTCCTGAAATGTTAATTTGAATCATTATTTCTTATGGCCAAGAATCCTTAGTATTTTATACTGGGGCTCCCAGCAGCAATCACCTTGAAAGGCCATCAAGTCATTAATTGTGTCCCTGGCTGCATATAAAGCTACACAAGGGAAGTTTGGCAGCTCACTCTCCTAGGTCCATAAAATAATTCAATTCAGATGTCGATACAATTCTGTGTTTACTTTTCCTAAAGCCAAGGACAATAGATACTACTAAAAACAGTGGATTTACTTTACTTTTAATTCCCAGCAGCTTATTCTGGACTAACAAACAAGAATTATCTCATACAATCTATAATAATATATGTATATATTTCATTTACAAGTACCGGTGCTAATGCAAATATTGATGCATTTGTTATTTGTCTGACATTTTTGTTTTTGGGATGTTATTAATTTGTTAGAATCTGAGAAAAATAAAAATTAAAAGAAAAATATGAAAAAATAAGCAAAATAAAATTAATAACAGCTTAATATCAATTGTGGCCACTGCTGACGTTTTTAAACTTGAAATCATAGAGTTTAACTCTGAAGATGGAAGCATATTTAATTCTATTCATTCTGTTGAACTGGATTCTACATGTGACTCAAATTCTCCAACATCTTCAAATGTTCCACATCTTTAAACTTCCCTCAAGGACAAACACATGAGCCAAACCAAAACCACAGACAGAAACCAGATATGAAGTCAAGTTGGGCCGTTCTGGTTATTGTATCCTGCGGGGAGTTAGGTGGAGCGTTGTGAAGGTCGGGCCAGGTCTTTGATTAAGACACAGGATTATACGAGGATTTCACCTGGCTAAATATAAACCTGTTTTGGCACAAGAGTTGGATAGAGTCAGGTGTGGAAATATGAAATAAGGATGTGAATAAATCAAAAGATGGGAGCGTGATGTTTTGAGTGGAATATTAAAGTAGTGGAAAAGGCTGTTTAATGGTGAAGGAAAGTGACTCTGCACTGCAGCCGCCAAAAAGTCTGACAATGTCACTGATTTACAGGTTGACTGTAAATCAGTGGCAGCAAAATCAGAACTATGACGACATAAGACAGGACCTTCAAAATTACGTGACCTTATTATCATAATCATAAAATAATTTAATCCCACATTTTTCCCACACTGAGAGAATTTACAGTGTGAGTCTCAACCTACATAGGCTGTCACAGGAAGTAGTATATGACATGTTGTAAGCACAATTTTAACAATTTGTTCGGCCAGACTACCGATTGATGGTGTTTATGTAACATGTTTTACAAGAGAAAGGGCCTTAAACCTCTTAGATTGAAGAGGAAAGCTTCACCCCATGATTCACAGCTATTCACAAACACAATTATCACAACAAAGTTCAAGAGAGAGGTTAGCATAACTTAACACGAATGACTACCAAACAAAAATATACACATAGAAAAATGCATACTACTACACTGATGCCAATGTCCTTCAATTCACTTTTCAGTTAAAAGCTCTTCCCAAAATTAAACCGCACCCTTTTTCGTTGATAAGTGCCGCCGAGCAGCCAGCTTCATTACGATGCTGGACTGCAGGCAGAGCATCAAGACATCAGTTCCTTCCCAGGCCAAAAAAAAAAATCTTTGTCCCTGTCTTCAAGATCTGTCCCTCTTGGTGTTTCAGTGGACGCAGTGATGCTGGTTCTACCCATGAAACCCACACATGTGACACACATTCAGTTCAATTCACCTCTCATTCAGATCATACCAGAAAGTGTATTTGTTTGATGGCATGAATCCCAACAATGAGCAGCGGAACGTGGGCTGTGACAGTGAATAAGACCAACTCTGCTGCCAAAAAGCCCTGAGAGAAAATTACATTTAATGTTCATCCAAAAATTTGTTGTTTCTGGTGGCAAACGAACAGAGCTCAATGGTAAATTAATCTGAATGTAATGTAGCTGAATGGATGAAGGCCAAAAATTTGCATTGATCACATGTCAAACTCAAGGTGCTGGGGCCAAATGTGGTCCAACGAGTCTTTTAGCACGGCCCTACATTGATTGGAATTATGAGGTGCTGTTAAATAAATGTTGAATACGGGTTCTGTCACATGTAATGTAATAGTACTAGTACTCAACAGGTAACCATTTACCAGTATTAGGTTTATCAAAATGCAACATGACTCAAGCCTTTTGTAGAGATAGTCAATACAGTCTACTGTACACAAAAAAAGTTATTTTATGAAAACTGTTAAATGGTGACACTGCAGAAACAAAGAGATAACATGTGTCAGGTGTCTGATTACTGTATTTTGCTCTTCGTTTATATGAATGTTTTCAAAAATATTTTTTTGTAAAGCTGCCAAACATGTGCACTCATGTCAGAGAAAAAGAAAAAGGTGGTTTTGGCATCTGTGGTTGGTGGGATTAGATTGAGTGGTTTTTCATCCAATTTCCCTCTCATTGTAAAGGTTACACTTAATGAGATGTTGGTATGGGTTAACACAAACACTCCATCTGCTGCTGCCGTCTAAAACAGAAATGTACCACTGGAAGGGAGTGACTGAAAGCCAGGAAAAAGCAGGGAATCTTCCTCTAAAACCATTAGAGACAGATTCACATACATTGTAGAACATCAGTGGTGTTCTTGCTATTAGACAGTGGTTATCAAAATGGGGGGGGGGTGCACTTAGGAACAGTACATTTTAAATGTAATACTTTATGTAGAATTGTACTGTATCTTAGTATCTTCTGTATCAGACAGAGTAATTTTTTTTTTCATTGGCTAGGTTTACAACCTATACTTGGGTGTATATATACAATATAACATTTCACCTGATTGTTTTTATATATTACACTGACTGCAGCCAGACAGCAGTCTTTCTGGCTAGTGCGACTTATACTCTGGGGCATCTTGTATACGTTTATCGTCTTCTTCTAAATGCATATTTTGGTGCAACAAGAAAATGTATGTCTCCCAATTTAAAGAGTCACATTTAATTCTTTTAAGCCAAGGTTTGTCTACAATACGCTTTCGATTTCCTACAAAGTGGTTTTCAAGGCTGGAGCCATTTTCTGATTGGGTCCTAAGCTCAAGGTCTCACCTGTTGAATATCAATGTTTAATGAGAAAGACAGAGTCAGAAGCTGCGACCACAAAGCAACTCGCTTTTAACACCCAATATCATGGTTTCGTCTGTCACTGTTGTAAATACTCTTAGGGTCTGCAACAGTCAAGATGTAAAAAAAAACAGTGTGTGCTACGTCCTGTAGGGGGATGGTTGGAGTGTTTGTCAGGAGTCTGTTGGCTCTGCTGGACTGACCTTGTCTTGTCTCAACACGCCTCAGTGCTGGCACGTACCATGACTTGGCTTTTGTCCATGAATGCTGACTTGTTGTTAATACACTAGTCTGCATTTTGTAGCCATAAGAGACAGTGAGTGAGAAAAATGAAATATGAGAATCGACAATAGACCTTGAAGTGAGAGGGATGGGAACTGCTTGTTGATGCGAATGTCAAATTAGCCAATAGAACAGTACACATTTATTCAGCTTTTTACTTACATTTTAAGCATTAAGCAGACAACTTCATCCAGAGGCACAACATTATCAAGGTTTCTAAGGTTGATGTGCTAACTTCTACACCAGGGGTGTCAAACTTGTTCCTTGTGGGCCGGTGTGCCTGCAGGTTTTTGTTCCAACTTATCCAGTGCAAACTAGTTGACCAATCAGTTGTCTGGAGACTCAGACCAGTTGATTGAAAATTCACGTCAGGTGTCCTGCTGGTTGGTTGGAACAAAAACCTGCAGCCACACAGGCCCTTTGTGGATCCAGTTTGACACCCCTGTTCTACACCATGTAGCCACTATGGACACAGCCGCCAAGAGGATTGCAAGGGACTGCAGCCTGATTAATATTTGCTGCAATTTTGAAAACAACTCCGAAAACAGCTAACGCCAATACCAAGATGAACAGTAAAGACTCAAATCTACTAAATAAGGCAATGTTATTACTACAATTTTACACATTTTTTACATTTCCCATATAAATAATCACATATTTTACAGTCATATATAAAAACAACCATGAAACACATACCTGTTGTTATTTGTTGTGTGTTTCAGAAATATGCAAAAAATATATATATTTTGTGATACTAAGGTATTCCAATTAATTGTGATAAATCAACAACTGCCCTGCAGTCATTACGCAGTCATTATCAATCCCTTTTTATTTTCAAGTTTTGAAGAGGGACATAAGTAAGACCCTGATGCCTGGGGCAAAGATTCTAATAAAGAGTTATAAAAGCGTGAAAAACACAGCAATAAAAGAGATGGGAGAGAAAGTCAGAAATAGAGGGTAAGAATGAGGCAGAGAAGAAAGGAGAGCTTTTCCATAGAGTTCTCCTTTCTTTGTGTTTCCCCTTTGTGACCGTGTCCATTTCTGTGCATCTCCGCCTTCAGGACAAATTACCGTACTAGTGAGCTGTGACCTGGTGTGTGTTTATAGAACTAAACAGATCAGAAGCACCCAATGGGTTTCATATAGAATCCAGACGTTAAGTATGCATATATAGGAAACCAGCCTGGAGATGAAAGTTGAACTTAATATATATCCGTATCAAAGTGAAGTGATATAACTAAGATTGAAACTCAGGACAGTCCAGACTGTGGGGGGAGTCAGGGCTAAGAACCACAGAATGATAATAGAGGGGGTAGAATCAGTACATCCAGACGTCAGAGAGGGAGGAATTCCAGGACATGGGCGAGCTACCAAAAAGAAGCTTCTTTTTTTCCCCCAAGGACACTGCATCAGCATCGTCACTGTCCTAAGCTAACCTTCAGTTTAGGAATTCAGGGCTTACCATGAGTCATTTCTTATCGATTTTCTATATGTTACAGCAAATCTTTCATTTATGACATATACCTGATGATTAAAGCCATATTTATAGCTCATTTTCTTGTGCCACATATGTCTGAATATCTATGAATTCGTTTTCCCCATCAATGCCATGGTTAACGTCTGTCAAAACAAAAGCCCAAGGGTTACATGTGGTCCGCCAAGTCATTTTTTTGTGTGTCCTGAAGTGCTGCTGAATTTTTTAACCACATTTTTTATTACACAGCAAAACAACTTCAATAAATAATGAATAGCAGAAACATTTATTAATATATAAGTAGTTATATTCATAAAGCCTGTCAGTTACAATGAACCATCAAAGGAGAACTGGACGGCCGATGTGGCTTCCCATTTAAAAAGAGTTTGACTTGTGCCATGGTGGGTACTTCTTGCGTACTTCTCAATTTTTTAGCGATCATATTGCACATACCCGAACCATTATCTTCTTTTCTTTTCCGCTTGTCCCTTTTTCAGGGTTTGTCGCAGTGAGTCAACAATTTCCATCTCCTCCTGTCCTCTGCATCCTCAACTCTAACTCCAACTACCTCCATGTCCTCCCTCACTGCATACATCAATCTCCTCTTTGGCTCCCACCTGGTAGCTCCATCTCTAGGATCATTCTTCTTCCAATGTATCCACTGTCCCTCCTCCAAACCATTTCAATCTGTCTTCTCTAGCTTTTTCTCCAAACTTTCCTGTCTGTGTTGTCCCTCTAATCACCTCATTCCTGATCCTGTCCAACCTTGTTTCTCCCAAAGAGAATCTCAGCATCTTTAACTCCTCCACCTCTAGCTCTGCCTCCATTATCATTTATCAAAAAATGCACCTCATTGTGCGTCGCACCATGTGTCGATTTATTGCATGTTTATTGTTCCCAAACGGCATTCAAAAATCTGTCAAAATCTCTAAGTACAACTTTTGTAGGATTGTTGGAGCGTTAATGTGTTTCGACAACACGGAATTTCACTGAACGATGTCACAATTACCCGTCTGTTAAACTTAAAAACAAACTGTTAAACTTGAAGATGCAGAATTGTGCTTCAAGCACCTTAAGGATCAACAAATATGATACATTCTGTCTCTGGGGACTCACATTATATTTGTGTTGGGAGATTCACAGCAGCTTCAGCTTCAATCTTTCATATCAGCCACAGATATACTGTATATACTGTATGTTGTGCTAGGGGCTCAGTATCGTTTTACCCCTGAGTTTGACAGCAAAGATAGCATTGACTGGGTGAAGCTGATACAGGACGGAGCTCACATCTCTCCATCTCTTATCTGGGTTCTTTGATTTGTGCTTGTTAGCAGAGCAGTGCCTCTCCTGTTTTACGTAAGAATCCTCCAACAACAGCGCTCATTACTGATAAGGCTGGCACGACACCGAGCCGGAGATGGAGCTAGAGTTATACCGTACGTATTCTCAAGTTACCTAACACCAGAAAGACACAGAGTGAAAAATATTAGAAAGAAGCAGAAATAGAGGCTATAAACCACCACAGGGAGTGGGATGTGATGTCAAGAAAACGTAAAAAAATGGGAAGAAATTATTCTGAGTGTTGCAAGAATCTACTCTGAGGAGGATTAATAACCGACACCTGGGTCCAGAATCAAGACTTAATTGAAAAAACTGACTTCCTCATACCCTTTTAATCCTTTAAGAATATTAGAATTACACATCACACACACTCACATACACACATACTCCTCATGGGTTTAATGGTGACATCAAACACCAAAATAAGAAAAAAAGTGTAATCAATTTTACCAAGAGAGAATCTCAGCCCCAAGAACAAGGAGATTTTTCAGGCTAGAACTAAGATAAATAAAAAAATCAGAAATGCGTCATCATTTTTTAGACTAATACAACAAATTCTTTCCAAAATATGTTTAATTTTGACATAATTGGATTTCAATATCAGTTTGTTTATAGCTAGAACCTAAAAACTAATTGTTTTTCAACCAAATACCGTGTCAAAAAGTACTGAAAGTGTTGAAAAATCCTTCAGACAAATACCACAGCTACAGGACTTAAAGTCACACCAGCCATTAGCCTCTCATGTGAAACATACTGTTCAGCGCACTCATGCATTGACACACACACACTGACCCATTTTACATGCGTCATCAAACCCTTGGTGACAGCCTTCACGACAGCAAATGGCAAAAAAGAGCAGTGCAGGACGTGACGGGAGGCGGATGACTCAACCTGGTGAATATTGCGCAAAGACTTTACTTTGAATTCTTTACATAGATCTACCATTGTTAAATACAGAGTAGGGCCTCAGTATTCAGGACGCAAGACTGTGACTAAGCCATACCCAATCACAACCTTGGGACCCCAAGAACCAACATTTATTTCCTGCACCGTTAAATGTCCCCAAACATCCAGCCTCTTAAGTGATTTAGCGGTTGAGCTCCTCATTATCCCATCAAGTGTGTACAATTAAGAGCTGCAGAAAAAGCCCTGAATCCGTAAAACAAAGAAAATTAGACTTTAATTATTTTGTCACTACTGCAAGCTCATTACCCCAGCCAGCATCAGAAAATTACACATTTTAAATCATAGAAATTGAAAAGAGTAGATAACAAAATATATTTTAATAAAAAACATAATAATAAGCTACAAACTAGCATTTTGGTTGTTTTTTTTAAAAATGTGTTTGGATAGTTTTTAAAACCACTTTCTGGCTAAATCACCTAAAGTAGTGAGGTGAGAGAGGTGTAAAAGAAGCTATTTTTGTCAACTTGGAAAAACCATCCCTTAACACAGGTGGTGGTTTGAGACATAACCTCTCACCCACCTACAAAGCCCTTTTGGGAACAATACCCGAAAGATTTCACCCTCAAAACCCGGTTTCACACATCAAAGAGGCCTCTGACCAAAACCACTCCAACAATGACGGTAACGACCCATCAATACCCACCCAACGACTGGTATCACACTTCACAGGTATTCCCAGGTCCACCCAACAGGAGGGACCTAAAACACCCCTTTCTCCTCACTCACAGGATATACCTTCTGTTACTAACAGTTCGAACTGTAGAAACCTCTTGACCATGGCCTGGATGACTGAGAACTTTCACTGACACCTAAAGTAGTATTTTTCTGTCAAGAAGACTCTAGACCTGTGCTACATGCAACACCTCTGCTCTTTTTTTCCATTGATTTCTGTCACTGCCCATATGTTTTTATGTCATCACTGTGTCAGTGTTTTACTCTAAACAAACACATTTAGCCAGAGATTTTTGCTTTTGTAAATCTGTTGGTATTTTTATGTTTAATAATATTTAATCCACTAAAGGACTCATTTTTAAGTAGCTTACTTCTTAATCATCTTAAAAATGCCAATGCTAACAGAAGCTGTTGCATCTTCATATCTAAACTCCACCCATATTGTTTATATCGTATTGGTCTTTTTTGTACTTATTGTATTTATCACTTGTTCTGTACCGTACTGATGCTGGAACCATAATTTCCCAAAGGATATTTTCGAGTGGTAAATAAAGCACTATCTATCTATCTATCTATCTATCTATCTATCTATCTATCTATCTACAGTAGAACCTTTTTTGCTAATGAATTTCTTATACCATCTTTTTGACCAACAGTCACTGTCCACTGTTGTTTTTCTAAAGCCTGTATTGAAACAGACCATTTCCCCTCATATTTATCCACTTACTATTTATGGAAGGCTCTCCAGGGAGACACAAATAAACAACAGATTATAAGAGACTCACCAAAAGGACAGGCTAAGAAGCACTGGTATAACTGCTTGTCAATAAACACGTGTCTGGGCTGTTTGTGTTGTGACCAAGAGGTAATAATCAACAGTAATTAACCTGGATATTGATAAATACCTCATTATATCCAGCAACTTTACACACAACGGTACTACTGTACAACCCTTAGTATATCAGGCCTGCCTGCTGAGGAGTTCCATGTGTGGAGACAGTTCTTGGCCTCCCTTCCTATGATATACCATACAATGATCTGGTCCCATAGAGAACCATCTGTTCCGTGAAATGAAGCCCAGCACAACACAATACAGTTACACCAGCCAACGCGTCCTCACAACTTGTCTAATAAGTAGGACACAACCATTTTCCGTGTCGTAGTCAGTCAAGCAAAGGCCAAGACTTAATGGACACACTCTGACGGCAGATGTCTGCATTAGCACTTAGAAGCAAAGGTTTAGATAAATTCTATTTACGGAAGTTGTGCAGCCTGTTGTAAAAATAAAGGTACCTTAACAGGACACGTACAGATAAATCATATCACACAGGCACCATATTTCGTTTCAGAGTCAAGTGTCAAATTGTTTCAATTGCCCCCAATTATCCTCACATTTCCATCTGCCCTCTCTTCTGAAGAAGGCCTGGTGGTAATGAGACGAACAATTGACCACATCCATTCATTTCATGGCCACACACATGCAGAACGCCATTAAAGTGTCAATGTTGGGCAACACTAATGTGTTCAGCAGGACAAATAAGACACCCTCCCCGTTTCGTAGCAGTTTGCTGGAAGCTTCGAGGAGAAAGTGCAGAGCGGAAAGATTCTGATGGTATCTCCTCAGTGACCTATTTCAGTGAAACATCCAGAGGATGTTTGAGTTCTAAAAATATGTGTCAGAATGCATAAATTACTGGAAATTGCAGGGCAGTGACAGAATGACAAAAATGTTTTTCTTACCTCTCCCAAGTGCGGAGTAGGGTTGAAACCACAGAGATTGCACACGGTCTTCTTGCACTCGGTGCACAAGCTGTAGTTGGGTTTGTCTGATGAGCCGACGTTAATCTCCACGTTACACAGAGGGCAGCTAACTGAGGCCGGAGGTTGCTGAGGCTTTGTGGCTGAGGTCTTCTCCTCCACGTCCACAGATGTTGCTCTACGAGGCTTCGTGAGATGGGCCGGTGGAGTGTCGGGAGCCGATTCGGAATCTGGTGGAGTTCCAGGCTCGGAGAAGGGGGAGTCTGGGGGCGAACCAGGACCTGAGTCGGGAGAGTCTGGTGGAGAGACATCTGCTTTTTCGTCCTCTCCAGTGACAAGATTCGTAGCAGAGCTCAGGAGGGAGGATCCAAAGCTGAACATCTGAGAAGCACTGGCTGGAGGTTTCGTTTCCGACAAACCTCCAAAACCTCCAAACAGCTTTCCAGCCACTGACTCCTCCTGTTTTGGTGGAATTTTTTCTTGAGGTTTTTCTGGAGGCTTCTCTTGGGGCTTTGACGAGTCCATCAAACCTCCTAAACCACCAAAAAGTTTTCCTGTTACTGACTCAGAAGCTTGTGAAGAAGCTGCTGGAGGCTTAGCCGTCTCAGTCAGGCCTCCTAAACTGAACCCTCCTAGTCCTCCAAAGAAGCTGGACTCCTGCTTGGCCTTAGCTGGAGACTGCTGAGGAGTGGACTTCTGCTGAATGGGACGACCTGTTTTAGGGTCAATTTTCGGAGATCCTGCAGAGGAGCTCGGGGAAAGTGGCCCTGGAGAGGTAGAGCCAGGAGACTTTTGCTTTGGCGTGGTTGGTGGTGTTAATCCATGGTCGGTGGTGCTCTGCTGTTTTATTAACAGTTTTCCAGGTTTGCCAGGAGCTTGTTTCTGCGGGGATGGAGGAGCAGAGCTTTGTTTGGCCTTTGTCATGCCAGGAGGCTCCATACCACCCATGGCTCGCTGCATCTGGCAGTTTAGACACAGCCACTCTTTGCCCTGGGCATAAAGACAAACAAACGTTAAATTTGACTCTAACAAAGCACCACAACAGTGTGAGAACAAACCAAGCCAGAGATTGATTAATGTAAATATACCCCAAACCACCTCTCATTATACTGAGGACTGTAATTGGGCTGTACACATAATGCGTCTCTGTTAAATTGATTTTGTGCTTCTGTAAGAGCAATGTGCCAGTACAGTGACAGCTTTTTTTGTAATTCAGCTATAGAGAATATTTTTTCCAACATCAAATTGTTTATAGGACCTGAAACTATATGAAAGCAAAAACTGGCTGATTACACAAAAACATAACTGAAGAAATACCATATAATGTTGTAAAACTACATCGGGGTGTCCACACTTTTTTGTCTTTTGAGCTACTTTTCGAATGACCAGGCTGAAGTGATCTACCTAGATTGAAAACTCTAAATATATTTAACTATACATACTGGATATCTTATACATTAACATATACATAAGTTATACTGTCTGACTCAATACCTGTATGATTCACATTTTGGACAAATGATTAGCATCTTGAAATAAAATGACAGTTTTATTACTATTATTATGTTATTGCTCAGGATCTACCAACACTCCTTCGGAGATCTACTGGTAGATATTGATCTACCTCTTGATCAGGGCACCCATGAACTTTACAGTACTGTGAGCTTTGGGATAGTAATATGGAATTACTAGCCAACTAAAGGTAAACGCATTGACAGCCTGGTGTTTTTCAATAATGGTATAACATTTGTAAATGCTAATGTTCATTATGAATTTATTTCTAGTTGCAAGCTCGATGGACTATTTGCTGCCACAAAGTCAAAATTGAAATATTTCATTTGTATTTGTTAAAAGCACAGGATTAGAATATCTTCATGCATCAGCACCTTTTATTGATTCCTTTTTCCAAACTACTGTTAATGCATACACCAAGATAAAGCCTTGCCTTCCTTTGTGTTTGTCCTAACCACACACACAGTGTATATCAACACCTGTTCACAAACAAATCAGAGAACAACACCAATGTGGTCTGTGTTGAGGGCAAGGATATCACCTTGGTTTCAGGCCTGTGTAAACTCACATGCTCTGAAGAGAATGTTGACGGTCGGATCATTATCTATCGTTTCTTATGTGCCTGTTTGCGCAATGACACCTATCGCATGAAATTTAAATGGAGAATAGAACACTGCAGAATTATTATGATGACATTTCCTACAGTAAAGATCTTTGTCTTTAAGTTATAGAATAATTACATGTTCCCATGAGACTCTGGTGTAGATCTAAGCAGTCATCCTGTTCTGTTGATTTACAACTCACTAGTGTTGTTTTTCACTGTGACTGTCAAAGCCGCCACAGTCACTTCCTGTATCCATGACATGAGTCACCTTGTTGAAAATTCCCAGGCCCCGTATGGTCCTCCTGTCTCTTAGACTCTCTTAACTTATATAATGTCTTCTTTCTGCCAGAAAGGCTTAAAGAAATAACCTGCTAATATCAATATCACCTGAGGTATTGAATAGCAATTTATCAAAAAGTAGATAATTTCTTTGAAATCTATAAAATGAAAAACTTTGGTTATTTTCCTATTTCAATCTTCTTATCCTTTTGGCTTATCCCGTTTTTCAGGGTTTGCCACAGCGAAATTTCCCAATTGGGGAATAAACATGTAACAAATTAGAAAAAAGTCAACCATTTCCATCCACCCTGTCCTCTGTGTCCTCAACTTTAACTCCAACTACCTCCATGTCCTCCCGCATCTATCAATCTCCTCTTTGGCCTTCATTTTCCTATTTCAATCAACATGTATAAGATGGTGTGCCCATCGTGGGGACACTGCCCTGTGCTTTATTGACCTTTTTTCGTTTGTTTAGTGGTTTTTCTGTCTAAATAAAACATGACAAGTTCAAGTCTGAAAACAGTCATTTGAATTGTTGTAGTAATCAATAAAAACAACCAAAAATAAAGAGACTTGCACTGTATTAGTTTTCTTACCGCTGAGTCTGGGGGGCTGAATCCACACAGGCTGCAGACCTGACTCTTACACTCAGTGCAGTTACTGTAATTTGGTGGTTCCTTTGATCCAACGTTTAGCTGAGTGGTCTTACAGAGAGGGCAAAGTCCACCTCCAGGTTTTTCTGGCCCCTTCTGACCTCCAGTCTTAGCTGGCTCAGCAGGTTTAGTTCCAGGTGCTCCTTGTTGCTTGGGCCCAGGCTTCCCTGGCGTTTGTTGAGGAGGGCCACCTTGTTTGGCACCTGGAGCAGTCGGTCCTTGACCTGGTCTGGCCGACTGCTGACCAGTAGGTCCTGGTTTTTGTCCCTGCCCTGGTGCAGCCTGACCCTTTTGTGGCCCTGACTGTTGTGGTCCCTTGGATCCTGGCCCTTGCTGAGGGGCCTTCCCTGGTGTTTTTACTCCCTGCTTGGAATCAGGTGCTGCTTCCTCATCATCACCAAACAGTCCAAACTTAGGGATGTTGACAGAATCGCCCATAGAGGATATGGATGAGGAGACCCCGCTGAGAAAGCTGGAGCCAAACATGCTTGACGACTTGGTCTCAGAGTCTTTTGGCTCCTGCCGAAATCTGGACTCAAAAAGACTAAGAGACGACGGGCTGCGGCCCGGTGTTGCTTTGCCAAATGGACCCTGGTTGAATGCGTCTACAGTTCTGCTTTTACTGAGACCTGATTGTCCCCTGGAGGCCGCTGGCTGAGGGGATCTTTGCTGAGCATCAGATTCGGAAGGTCTAGAAAGAAAGTAAAGGAATAGTTAATTGGTGAAAAGGTTTTTTTTCCATGCAGGGTTATAAAAAAATATTTATGAGACAAACCTGCCACAATTATTTTTTTACACATGTTTTTTATCTATCACCCAAGTGACAGCAAACTGTTGAGCATGATGTGTTTACAAGACTTGGAGCCCTCTCAAGCACGCCAGTAAAATAAATTGTACAGCACTGTTTTGAAAAAAGATAATTGGAGAAAAGAAAAATAAATTAGAATGTTCTGTTGTTGGTAAGATGAGAATTTTTTTATAATTATTGTGACCTATAACATCTTAATCGTACTAAAAATTGGCCCAAGACAAAAGAAAAAGAAGACCACTCTTATTAAACATGAACATAAGGTTTAAACTAAATGTAGTGAAACTAAACCAAAGTTGCAATAAAAACTGGAAGTCCCATTTTTTTTCAGCAAGACAAAAATCTTTTTACCTTGAAGGTCTCTGATTTATTTCTTGCAAATTTCAGGCCACATAAAGCACCATGATAGCCTGACTTTGGACCCGCCTGGTGCAGATGCAATGGTTTCACAGACCGTCTCCGAAAGTCATATCGGATATAAATTACTTTTCCAGGCAATAAAATGTAATGCAGTAATAAACGCTGCATTTAATTAGCATAATTTCATTACAATGAGATGATAATTCAAGGCTTTACAGGGTGAGAGATCTGAGTAAACACTGCATCTGATGTGTAATCCAGAATAGGGCTTCAGCACCGCGGACAGCTCCACGCTGACTCCCATTCACCACAACAGCAACAGAAAAATGAAATCAATTGACAAAACACATCTAGAATAGTAGAAAGGGAGAGTGGTCTGTGAATGACAACTGCTGTTCTACATACAGTATAGTCGTGTGAATATTGATGCAACCCCTCCCCATTCAGAGACTCCGATTTAGATATAAATAACTAGTGTAGCCCCAGTTGGAGCCAATTAGCAGTTGTACAGTCACTTTAAAGCACATCCATGTGATATTAGAGCAGATCACTCATTTATTAATGACATCATTATCTATTCAGGAGTCATATTATCTAATAGTATGTTTGAAAAGTAGTTTGTCCTAAATAATATAAATGTTGACTGCTTTGTTGTCGGCAGTAGTGTACTGGCAGTTAAGGAAGTAGGTTTGGGTCGGCAAGGCTTCAGGTCCTAATCTTCGAGCTGCTGACACATATAGCTGCTGACACATATAGGTCCCAGTGGGCTCACCACCCACTGTAAGGCTACTGTACTGTACCCACTGTAAGGAGTGTGATTTGTGAGGCAGTAATGGAGACTGCTATCGCATTGACCCGGTTTGTTTCCACTATTTAAGGTGAATTCTGGTGTGTTTACGTTCAAGAAAACAGAACAGAAAGTTTTTCTTTACTCGTCTGTAGAGGGAGCTATGCCTAAATTACTAGGACTTTTGCATCTTTCAAAAAGGTCCTTACAGACTCATTTGATAAATAATCATCTTGGACAATGGCATTCTTCACACAGTAAGAGAAATGCAACCCGTAACATGCCTTCCAGTCTGATTTGTTTCCATTAATGTCTTTTTAGGGGAAAATAAATCCTAATTAGCTTAATTAAATTAGATATAAAAGGTGGTTAGATTTGTTCTGGTGGCTGTTAAGGCGTCCTTCAGCTAAAAAGGAGGAAGGAAGAGGAGGAGGAGGAGGGAGTAGATGGAGGAGGAAGAGAAAAAAACACTGTGGGCACGACAGATTCTCTTACCCAGCAGGCATTTCGGAATTTTCGCACAAATATTGGAGGTGTGTCTCTTTTACTCTGTGATCTCACACACAGACACACACACACACACACACAAACAAGACACCATCAATTCAGGCTCAGTTTTTTTCAGGCCTGGAATCCTCCAGGAGTGAACCCTTCCACTGAGTCTTTCAGAAATAATAACTACCGACTACGACTGAAAACGATCAAAAACATGAAATGGATATTTCAGCAGTGAGACACAAGTCAGTGAGACACCAGTCTGCTTCTATTTTTGCACGGGTCGATGCAAAACCATTAGTGGCAATGTTAAAATTATTTCCTCATAGCACTTGGAGGATTTCAATAGGGCGTGAACGCACCACTGCCTCCTCATAGCATCTCAAATGCATCCTGAGATGATGCTGCACACGACCACACGTCATAAGCCAACGTCTCATTATACGTTAAGGGACGACGTTTAGGGACAAAATGAAAGAAAATGCAGTGTAAATAAAGCCCTGCCTTCGTGCTCCTCCTCCGCCTCCTGCTGCTCCTGCTGATGCTCCTCCAGGCTGCCTGCCTTGCGCCCTTGACACCGCGGCGGAGATTTGCCTCCTCTCCTCCTCGCTCAGCTCCGCCAGGTTGACCGGAGACCCATCGGAGACCCGGATGAAGCCTCCTTTACCGTCAGGTGCAAGACCCTCCGGTAGTCCAGGCCCATCGCCTCCTTCTAGGCTAGCTTCGTTCCCCATGATCGACCCCTCCCGTCCAGTCCAGCCCCCCAACCTCCGTCAATGTACGGTTCGGATCAATGTACGATCCGAGCGGATCTTCCGCGCTTTTATCTCCAAAACGCACAGCAGCAACGGCGGCTGTGGAGGACGCGCTGTCCCTCGGAGTGTCGGAGCATCTTCTTCGGATGTTATTTTTCAGCAGCTACTTCATTTCCTGGATCGCTGTCTCCATTTCTCTGCTCTCGCCTGGTTGTTGTTTTTTTCACTCCGTGTGTCGCGCATCATCTGCAGCTGCTCACCACACTCACCACAGTTCTCCAGGTTGCTCTGGTTTACAACCGCACACAGCCGCAAAAGAAAACTTCCGGTTTTCCTTACAAAATAAAGCCAAGAAAGACCTCTACAACGTCAGTGTGCGTTGTGCATTTTTATGAAGAAAAAGAAATACATCTTAACTATATATAAAATAGTAATGTATACGTATAAGTAAATGAAACCAGGCAAGGATTTGAGCTAATCAAATGCCAATCAAAACTACTTTTTTAAAAAATGAGTTAGTGACAAAAATAGAATTTATATAATTTTTTTTCGTCTTTTATTTTGTAAAACACTACTTCCGTCCCGTTCATAGGTGCAGCAGTTAAATATAACACACTATGCTGCTCCTGCCCAATGCGCATGTTCAGTCTCTGACAGACGATCAGAAGACTTCTGATTAAAAAGTGTTTTTAAAGGAGAAAGGGGAATTTAAAGAAAAATCATGTCGGGAATACAGCTCCAAATACCCTTTTTTATAAAGACTATCTGAAGCTCAAGGATATATAAATGATTTCAATATTTTAAATTAATTAACAATTGCAGATTAGTATTTATTTCTCTGATAAAAATACGAATAATTCAAAAATCCCTTCTATAAGGCAAGAAATACATTTAAATCAAACTATGCAACTATATTCTTTATTCGTCTTCTGCTTCAGCACTCTCCACCACTGTGACCTAAATCACACTGCTCCATTATGTGAGTCTTCCTGCAGCCCACTGAAATGGTGGATTGGAACCTGAAGCCTTGTGGCAGTCCACATACTTAACAGCAAGGCCACCACTGTCAGCTTTAACTGTTTATATTTATATGAACAATACATATTATATACTATTTTTATTTCTTTATATTGATTTCATTTTTACTAGTATGTCACCATATTTACTTTAGATATTTACCTACCACCTAAGATATCCAATTAAATATTTTGGATCATGTTAAGGTGTTTTTGCAAAATTATTTCTATCTATTTTATGTGTATGTATTGTTTTAATTTAGTAATTTAGTAATTTAGTAATTCAACACGGGTGTCTTTCATTGTTTTTTATCTTTAATGACACCTCATGTCTCATAACATGATTACTGTATATGAAAACATTTAACACAAGTGTGTCTTGTTTTCATCCCCAGCTGTTAATTTTTTCAAACATTAACGTGTAGCTGCACGACACAGAGGTCTGAGCGAAAACCAGGTTATCTGCTGACATATGAATCATGATGAATTCTTCATTTCCTCTCCTCATGTGAAGAATTGATTGCTGATGAGCACTGTGACTGTGACTGCGCGCGCGCGTGTGTGTGTGTGTGTGTGTGTGTGTGTGACAAGGCATGTGCCAGTTAGATCACATGATCCAAATAGAGCTGCTTGCTAATGAAAAGGAAGCGGACGCAGCGGCAATAGTGCACAGCTGACACGTGACAACATTGCACAGTAATATAAACACAATCATGCCGTCGCCTTAATTCACATACACTAAGCTTAGTAAGTGCATCTGTATCTGGCTGCTCTGTGCTGCAAGTGTGAGCACAAGCAGCTGCCAGATCTGCACAGAAGGATATTAAAAATCCATCAAGTCTGCTGTTCATCATGCAGATGTGTTGCAATATGACAGCAAGGGCTCATTTGTCTGTGTGTGTTTCGCTTTGTATGTGTGTGTGTGTGTGTGTGTGTATGTGTTTGCTCTGGGGCAGATGTGTCCTGGATGCACCCAGCTAATGGGCCAAGTACCTGGCCGAGGGTGATAACAAAAGAGTTGGTAGAACCATACAGTACTGCACACATAACAATAGAGCTCTGGTCTGCAGGTCAGCTACACTTGATGCTGTACAGTACCCGCCATCTCTTCAGCTGCATCACAAAAGTTCACGACCAAGTGTATAAGGAAGAGGGATACAAACAAATTGCAGTCTTCTTCTTTTCCTTTGGCAGGGGTTTGCACAGTGAGTCAACAATTTCCATACCCCCCTGTCCTCAACTCTATCTCCAAATACCTCCATGTCCTCCCTCACTGCATCCATCAATCTTCTCTTTGTCTCCTACCTGGTAGCTCCATCTCTAGGATCATTCTTCTACCAATGTATCCACTGTCCCTCCTCTGAACATGTCCAAACCATCTCAATCTGCCTTCTCTAGCTTTTTCCCTCTAATCACCTCATTCCTGATCCTGTCCATCCTTGTCTCTCCTAAAGAGAATCTCAGCATCTTTACCTCATCCACCTCCAGCTCTGCCTCCTGCCTTTTCCTCATGTCTCTAATCCATCCATCATGTCTGGCCTCACCACCGCCCAGCAAACCTTTCCCTTCACCTTAGCTGACTCTCTCTTCTATCACAAATCATTCCTGATACTTTTCTCAAGTTCTTCCATCCTGTCTGTCCTATATTCTTCTCCTCTCTTCCACAGTCTCCACTGCTCTGAACAGTTGATCCTAAGTATCTAAACTCCTCCACCTTCTCCACCTCTGCTCCTTGTAACCTCACCATTCCACTGTTCTCCTTTTCATTCATACACATATACTCTGTTTTGCTACAACTGACCTTCATTCCTCTTCTCTCTTGTGCAATTGTAACAAATTGTTCTAACTGTAACAAATTGTAGTCTAATACAGATATAATATTTAATATTTACTTTTTTAATGATTTTGTCTTTCAACCTTAGGGTTGTGGTCCCGCATGGTGTCACCAGGAATTCAAATGGGGTTGCTTTAAATATCTGCTGCCCCTAAAAGCACCAAGCATGTGGTCCTGTGGTCTCTGGTAATGAAACGCAGGACCCTCTGCCCTTTTTGTTTTGAAGGAGGGCAAATTACTGATAAAAAATATATCCATCCATCTCCATCCTCTTATACAATACCAGATCTCAGGGGCAACAGTTTTCACAACCTCCACACAAATCACACAGCACCATACCCGCCCCTCATCAATCCTGCCCAGGAGGTGAACCCTGGTGATCAACACCAATGTCAGGGACATACTCCCTAGACTGACACAATATATATATATATATATATAAAATATATACACTTTTAATATATTAGCCTTTATATTTTTCCAAGCTAAATAAAAAACATTAGATGTCTGGACTTGATATTTTATGTTAGGACTTGATCAATTATTGCTAACCTCGTAGCTTTGTTTTATTCTATCCTTGCATAAATATTGCTAACATATCCTGGTCATTGCATCGTGCTGAACCACAAATACAGTCTGCATAGTGTGATTTGATAAGATATCACAAGTGATAGGAAAAGACTCTAAGGAAAGTAAAAGTGCTGCCCCTGAAGAATGCTGTGTCTCTCAGCTCTCACAGTTGTGACCTTGACTTCTCCCTGACATCTTACAGCATTTTTCTGTACATAATGTTTCTCCTTTTCCTACATTATCTTCCCAGTGTAAATATTACATTTTTGCCAAGTCCATCATTTCCTTCGCCATCTCCTCACCTAACCTTGGTGCAAATGTCAGCAGAGGTGCAGCTCTGCTTCTGCGGACAGTGATAAATGACGCCAGTATAGAGATTCCTCTGCTTCTCCCAGCTGATCACTGAGGCTTGAAAGTCTATAGTGTGAGGAGGAAGGATAGTCCAGAGATGCATGAATTCTTCTTGCCTTCTCCTCTGTGTGTGTGTGTGTGTGTGTTCACCCACATGCACATATAAACCCACCACAAATACACCATATCAAACACAAGCCTGGGGAGATGTACTCTGTGATGCACTTGTACTCCCTGCATTTCTCATACACAACACAAGATATAGAAAAGATATAGAAATACCACAATGAACCAAAATAAAAAAACATTGTTTTGTAATTGTATCTGGATGTTAAATCTATTTTACACTCATATCAACGAGAAAACTATATAAAAGTATACTAGAAGGATTACAGAAGAAAACCAGGGATCAGCAGCATTAAAGATAACATCCTAAGACAAAAGATGTCTGAAGGCTATGGTCCAGATATAAGGATATTATGTAATACCTGTAAGACTCATTAATGTTTTTTCCTCTAATTTAGAAAACCAGATAATGCAAATAACGGTTTTGTCTAAACATTCTAAACAGCTGTAAAGTATTATATTAACATGAAACTCACTAGATGGCAGCAATGCAGCTCAAATTACCAGACCTATATATCGGTTGATATCAAAATCAGAAATTAGGGCGTTTGGATGATGTCTGCACTAGATGAAAAAACCCTTAATGTCACTACTATTTAAATACATGTTTATTACTGTATTAGACATCTGTTGTATGGTATTGTATTGTAAATGTACTGTACGTTTAGCCTTTTGAGTGGGAGCTCATTAAATTAGATGCATCTCACAAAGCTGTATATTCTTGGTTGTTGATTTTTGTTTTATTTACCAGCAATCTTTAACTTTTATAGAAGTGCATAAGGCCTAATTATTTATAAAGCAGTAATAATTCAATAATAATTATTCTACAGTTTAGAACTTTATAACTTTAATGTCAAAAGAATTATCACAAATTTATCTATTTCTAATTGTGACTTGTAATAGTATATGTGCTGTTTGCATTTATCTGGCCTTTGAATGAAAATAAAGTTAAGTCTCTTGTCTGGCTTCACTCTGTACCGAGATGAGTCAATTTATATTTATAGTATTGGATATGTAATATAAGCTGAAGGTAAACACATTTCTCCACTTTCTTTAAATAAGGTAAGCTTGATTTCAAGACAAATGTTTTGGACACATCTCCAGTGTTTAAAGGACTAATAGAGTATAAGTCTGAGCAGAGCAGCCTGCCCTGTGTAACTGGAGCCTGGTAACTAGATCACAGTGTCTTCATTAAACTTGAATACACTGTGGGGCAAACGAGTGCAAAGATGTGAACAAAAGCATCGTCTTCTACCCTGAAGATTAACAATAACGCTGAACGTTGAGTTAAACTGAAGAAAAATAATAACAGTTTACAAAATAAAACAAAGTTCAAGTTTTGGTTGAAGGGTTATATAATAAAACGGTGAACACAGCTATGTGACTTTCAGGTCCTGGCAGGGTCTTGACAGCTGATCTGTTTGCTCTAATAAAGCTACCATATCCTTCCACGGAGGGCTTTAACTTACAGACCCCTCCTCTCTCAGAGACAATTACATACAGTACAGCCAGTGTCAGTTACTGTACTTACCTAAACTTCAGTGGATTTCAGCAGAGGAGGTGCAGCATTTCCTGTGGCCCCAGAGTGAATGTAAACGGACTGAAGTTAGGTTTAATTTCTAGTACATTAGTCCTGAGCTCCTCTCATCCCTCTTAACTACCTGGCACGCCTCTAATTCCACCATCAACTGCTCCTGAGCACTGAGAGATTCCGTCGACTAAAAATACCTCTGAAGGCTTCCTTCTCTTCTCTGCTTCCTTTCCGTTTCCTCACCCAGCCTCACAGCCTGGTTAGCTCACACAATCAAGCACACACACACACACGCCAGGTAGGTCTGCGTGCACCCACCCACACACACACAAGCCACTCAGGCAAAGACAAGCGCCAACGCAGACAAAGAGACGCTCACACACATAGAGAGGAAGAGGTCCCTCTAATCCTCTTTTCTCCTAACAGAACCAATCACATGCCTCTCCCCGCTCTAAGCTCTTTTCTCCTACATGCTTGAAGTCGCCTGGTGCTACAGTCGTAGGACTGGGGGTCAACACAGCTCGGACACTAGAAACCAGGAGGACAATAAAACTCCTTAATCGGTTATTGAACCCACCGAAGAGAAAAAAAACATGTGAAAGTTTGATTGTAGTTTTGAGATGTTTGAGAGTCAGCATGGCTGTCTGCTGACATCTTTGTAGAAAATGTTTCTAGTCCCTGACAGATGCACAAAAGGCTCTGATTCACAAACACCACTCGGCCTCATGGTTACGTAAAGTGTCTGTGTGAGTTGTTCTCAACACAAAGTACGACAAGGATTTGTTTCTCTACAAACGAACACTTTCTGCATTAGTTCATCAAAGGTAAAATTCGATGTCACATCTGGACTTGTTCAGCCCTAGTCAGTCCCTGACTTTTGTCATCAGTGACAGACTCTAGTGAAGTGACGACTACTGCAGTTTCTGTTTAGTGACTCAACTCCGACTGACAAGTATGACCTGACTCAGACAGGTATCACACTACACACCAAAGGTTAAGACTCCTAATGCACCAGGGTGTTTTCTAGCCTTTTCCCCCCAATGACAAATTTATTTCCACCAGCTCCCCAATACTACCCCTATACTAAACAAAATTAGTGATGCAAATGGCCACCAGAAAGTAAATAGAACTCCAGATAGTACTTTAAAGAGTACTTTATGAATATTTTAGGGAACCAAAAATAGACCCCGAATTGTCACCCTGCCCTCTGCCTGGATTTTCTCTTTTCAGAATGAGTCTGAAAGTTTTTGGGTGAAAATATGCTCTCTGGGCAGCAGTGGTGATAATGGTGGATGACAATTGAAAAAGATAAAGTGAGGTGTTGCTGGACCTACTCTGACAATGTGTAACCATTGCAAATAATAAGTACGACAAGGTGCTGTTAGTGAAAGACACTGGATGGCAGCATTAAAACCACTAACCATTAAAACATTAAAAAATATTTTATCAATGTAAACTTTAAGGAAATAAGAATTTGTTTCATGTGCTACAAGATTAGATGTAAGTAAAAGAAGTTTATTACTTACTTCTTTATAAAAAGACAGGAATCTTTTTATGTTGTGTCTCACAAGATGGTCTCTTACAAACATAGTCATCATCAGTGATGATGAACTATTCTGTGAAGAAAACAAAAATATAAAAGGTTGTGGCTTTACTTCCTGTAGGTGAAAGGTTAAGGAGGAAAGAATGAGATTTGATCCTGGTCCAGCTGTAAAGAGGATTTCCTGGTTGTTGTGTTTAGGCCAAAGCCTCATCTTAATTCTTTGTAGCAGTGACTAGCACTGTCCCAACAGAATTAAAGGTCAACTCTGCCACATCACGCCGCCATCTTTGTACAGAAGCCCAGAGAGGACAAATCAAACTATCTTGATTATTGGAGTTTATTTGGACAGTAGAAATAGGAATTTAGATTAATCAGAAAAGTCTAGGAATACACATTTTTGACTTAGGGTTTGATGGACTTATGTTGCATTCCATGAAAACAAGGTTCCTTTCTCTTCCAAGTTTAACTCAACAAAGTAGAAAATACAAAAAAAATAATTGTCCAAACTGTTTTATATTTGTACTTTTTTAAAAATACTATCCACTCCTAGAATTTTGTCTCTTTAACACAACCAAGTGGAGAAGAAGTTGTCCAGAAAATTACAAATACTCGTCTAACGGATGAAGTTCCTCAGATGAGGAATGAAACGTCCTTAAACTCGCAAAATAAGTCCAGCTGCTGACAACTAAACTTTTTGGAAATAACGTTTAACTTTTAGAAATCAAATAGAGGATGGAAACGACGTCTAACATGATATAGGACAGATAATTTTCCCTTTATTTGCATTTCTACGTAACCACAGCTATTGCTAATATAAAGCTAACTCGTCTTCACACTCTTCACCGCTTGAAACAATACGCAAATTTCATAACGTTTATCAACACATATCGTATTATTAATTTAGTGAAACACGTCAAATTAATTAAATAAATGAAATTATTAAAATTGTTTTACCCCTGTCATGGTGGTTCCTGGTGCAACTCATTCATTCGTCGGGAATACAACTTACAATCATTTCGGTCCATGTTTTTTTTTTATTTCAAATTTCCCAGGTTCATGAACGCACCATAAATACACGGTTGGTAAATGAGATTGGGAGAGATCCCTTATAACACACACACACCTGTCGCGAAGGTGGCGCGTCAAAGCTGATGACATCACTGCTCTACGTGTGAATAGAGAAAAAAAGGGGGAAAAATCAGTAATGAGTCATAGAGTAGAGGAAAATAACCCTCTATGGTTTTATAAATCTTATCGAAGTCATTTCTAATATTAAATATAAACTCCTGAAGCCTTTCTGGAAGACTGACCGGTAGTTGATTTATCAACTCCCGGCTGTGGCATGTGAATCACCGGTCTCCAGAGTGGTGGACAGGAATAGGTCATTGATCAACTCATCGGTTTCACTCCGGGGGTGAATGGTGTGTGTGTGTGTGTGTGTGTGTGTGTGTGTGTGTGTAACAGGTCTGAGGTTATGACTCCAGTCCTTGTAGCCTAGTATTGATCACCGACATTAATCACGGCTCCTCAACTGCAGACGTTTCCCCGGAGTAATGTTCTGTTGCAGCACCGATAAAATGACGGAAGATAATGTAGTTTTTATGACATGATATGCAGTTAATATTTACTGTGCTGGTTTCAAATTGATAATGATGACGTGGCATGGCTTTCTTGCTATTTTCTTTGGGGCGGGGAGTACAATATTATTTTTTGTTGATACTTGTTATGCCGATACTATCCAAAAACGTATGTTTCAATTGTGATATTAACCGATGTAAATATAAGTCTGGTAATATGTATTTATTTATTTATGTTACCATAGCAGGAGTATGAGATAAATTAAATGAGCTGCAATGCTGCCATCTAGTGACTGTCACTTAACTATACTAGAATTCAGCTTTTATCCCTAAAACTAACTTAAGGTTCACGTGTTTTTCCAAACCTAATCCTCAGGGATGAACAAAGTTAAATCTATCTTATTCTCAAAAATATCAATAATGATCTTGATTTTTAAAGAGGTTGCAAATTATGCTTATATCGGGTCAATAAAAATAGAGATGTACAATAATATTGGATGCCCTATTATTATGTGACATGGGTTATAGATCTGGTAGTATTTAATTATTTATTTCCCTGCATAACCACTGTATGAGTGTGAGATTTATTCAATGACCTGCAATGCTGCCACCTAGTGACTTTCACTTTAATATGGTAATTCTTTACCTCTTTTTAACCAGTGTGAACCGATGGCTCCCGACCCCATGAAAATTAGGGTAAACATCATTTGGAAAAAAAGTTATGACAATTTTTCAATATGCTTATATCTGGTCAACAATTGATGATAATTGGTATTTTTATGGCCTCTATTTTATCGGACATCTGTCTTTTTTTTTTATTTTGGGATTTTATATAACCTAGTCTTTATATAACCTATAAAACAGCCTCACCTATATAGTTCACTGGTATAAAATGGTATTTATCTTCCTCAGAACAAACAGGTATTTTTCTTCTAATTCTTTGATCAGAGTATAAACACGGTTCGTCTCAGCAGGAGTCCAGAACAGGAAGCTTCACACCTTATGTTTGTTTTCAAAGCAGCTCCAACTTGCTTTAATTAAAAACAGATGGAGATCATTCCAGAAGGAAGAAAATCTCAGAGGAACTCTGAGGAGCAGATGTGAGGGTCAGCACTGGGAATCAGTCAGACATATAGTCTTTGTTGTATTACTTTGGAAATAAAGACAAGTTTTACATTCAATGCAGAAAATGGGAGCCTTATAGAGCTGACGAATTGCTGATCTCAGATCAGTTTTTCAGGTGTCTTCTATAATGTTGGCCACATCACAAAATCAGTACCAGTCAGGAACCTTAGACCAGACCTGGAGTCATCAGATGAACTCAGCGTCACAGATGGAAAAGACCTGAAGGCCTGAAACGTGATGTGTCAGGTGTGACGTCAGCAAAGCTGCTCAGAGTCCGATCATCATCTGTTCTCGTGCCCACACACTTCATATCCCACAATCCCTTAGGCTCAGACCTGGGCGAGAAAGAATGAGTCACATCTCAGAGGCTGTTCGAAAATTGTCAGTGGAGCGTGGATCGTGAAAAGTCGTGAGGAGAGGTGAGCACATGTGTAGGCAAACACGTCTGTATATCTATATAATGTTGAAAATATAGATTCTTTTTTCAGTTAAAACACAGAGGAATTCAATTCTTATTGGTGTAGACCATTGTATTTGCTTCCGAATAAAATATATCACATACACACAAAACCTGTCTACAGATTGGCCCGTCGTCATGGCAACGGGTTTGAGAAAAATGCCACTCTCTGCAGTGAGTCTGACAGCCTAACGATTTCATCCCCCCACTGATTCGGTCCTGCAGCGCCCACTGTGGGACATACATGAAATCCACACTCACTTTAAGGGAGCACTGGCGCCAACACAACAGCGCCCTCTGCTGGTTTTTAAACTGCGTCCACTGTTCTGGATTTGTTGTGTTATTGAGACATCGTTTATAACTATTTTATAGACATTATTGTTGGTGATAGAGGGATTTTAGAGAAATTCAAAAATACTTAAACTAAATTTTTTTTAAATCTAAAACGTTAACAGAAGTGTTTGATGTAGCAGTGAAGACAGTGACGGGGGGATGGAAGGAGGTGTTAGCCCCGGAGTTAGCACAGAAGGTAGCATCCCACTTATTCTCCATTCAGGTGAGACCTAAGTTATGAGAGAGAAACAGAAAATAACTCACCTCCACCTCCGTAGAACGTCCATGTCCTCCGTTACAAAGCTAAGGATACGTTCATGGTCAATATTTTGTTGCGGTGTTTTCCTAGTGTCTGTAGCCATTTGTTTACAGTGTTTGCTAATTGAAAACACTTACATTTATTGACTTCAATGTTGTCTAAACCCTAACTCTAGAGCAGTGGTTCCCAAACTAGGGAGTGAGCCCTGTTAGGGGCCACAGAGGTATTGGTGGGGCTGCAAGAAAAAAATAATTTTAGAGAATCTGTGTTTTACCTGGTCACTTTTGCCCAGTGGTAAATGAGAGAAAGGGACCGAATAAGTAAATGAAGCAATAGAGTTTTGTTTTTATTTTATAACGGAGATGTTTATTTAGACAACTGAATGCATGCCAGAAAGAACCGCGTTACAGCGACGGTAACTTTCAGTTCTTGCCTTTCTAACTCTGAGGGAAGAGACCAGAATTAATGAAACACCAAACTCTGTTGTGACACCTGGTGAAACAGAATGATATCTGCTCTAATTTATTGCATTGACACCTGTTAAGTCTCGGCTCGTGTGTCAAAGGGACGAGGAAGACAGTTTTTAGGTTGGGGAGGGGACACGAGGGGGCGGATCACTGTAATGAAATCAGAGATCATTATAAAGTTGCTAACGTCACTGTTTCTGGAAGAAGGAAAAAAAGAAAATAAAAATTCACACTTTGATTTAAGGGAACTTTAACCTGGCACACGAAACACATAAAGAGACGATAAAAAGTATGCACTTACTGTAGGTAGCATTCACATGCAGTACAATGAGTCTTCTCCTCAGACTACAGTTAACATTTTTTCTCCACTATTTCTTACAGAGATTCACAGCTAAGGTTTTTTTTTTTTTAATTTTGGGGAATTATTTTACATGTAACGGCCATGAGTAAAAAGACATGTCAGGAAAAACAGAGTAACAGGCAAATAACATGATGTTATGGCAGAAAAAGAGACAAAATTGTGCTTATCAGTTTGGTGGGACTCGAACCCCCGTTCGACTTCTTGATCTGTTTCAGTCCATTGGTCCATCAAAACTTTCCCTTAGTCACTGTTGTCGTCATTGTTTCTCCAAATATAATCGATGAGCCAAAAATACCGTAATATCAAAAATAAATGCAACCCTTTCACAAAAAACAATGAACAATAAATAATAATCAAGTGGTGTTTTTTGTACTGTATATGTACTGTATATACACAGAGAGTTAGTTTGGTTGTATATATGTACACAAAAAACAAGTGGCAGTCAAAGTCAAATCCAGACTGGGATTTTTTGTTTTCCTTATAGAGTCTACAACTGGAATTCATGCCCAGACTCAATAAATCCCAGGAAAAGCAACAACAGAATAAGTTACCCAGAATCCTCAGGGGCAGAGGGCAGGGGCGATTGGAAGTAATGCACAATGAAACTTGTGTGTAGCCTGTGTTTCTTCTCTTTGTTGTTGCCAAAAAAAAAAAGCACTCACTACTTTTGGAAAGAAAATATATATGTTGTAACATATAGAGATATAACTTTTCTCTCAAAGATCGGGAGTCGAAAAATAAATCTCCCAGAATTCCATAGAATGAGTAGCTTATTAAAACTTTGATTGGCAACAACATGCTAAAATCCTTTTACCAGCCTCGGGTGTTGGGAGGTGGAGATGAAGCACCTTTCCTCGACTGTTGCAGGAATTGCATGTTTTCTCATGGACACGGCCTGGTTTCAGATAAGATGTGGGCCACGGCTGCAAGGTGTGCACACCAGAAAGTGGGCCACAAACCCTTCCCTTTTCTTTCTCCCTTTCCCTTCCAAAAGCACTCCAATTACGTTAGAGCAATGCATTGTTGTTCAATGTCACCTAGTAACGACAGTAGGAACAAAAAAGGATCCAACCCAGTGTTGTGTCCAAAGGTGTTTGTAAACACACCAGTGATGATAGAGAGCGACACCATGTGTTGGCATGGTGACTGTGCTGTTTTAATCATCCTTTGATGCTCAAAATATTCTTACAAGTGCTTTGTAACATTAACATATCAACATAGGGAAGCCTGTACCCTATAGCTTATGTAACCAACCTAGGGGGGACAAGCCTGGACCACCCTCACTGAAAAATAGTACATGGAACTATTGTAGGACATTCAAGCCTAGTTCAAAAATTATATGCTATCGATTTTTTGATTTTTCATAGTTGGTTTCAGAAAATATTATGATGCTATACATCCGAAATTTTGTGATACATAATTTATTAATGTCAGATTAATCGCAGTTTGATGGGACTGTGGGAAACAGCAGTATAGAGTGTTTTTTCATAGTTACTTACAAAGTGATTTATGTTGCCCAGCACTTGATTATATCTGGAGTAAATGAGAAGCAGCACATTATCTTGTGTAACTACCTTTGTGCCACGAGGGTCACATGTTCACTGATCTTCATGTCGATTCTGTTCCATCAGGTTGTTTTCGTTGGATACCACTTGTAATTTTGGAGCAAACAAAGAGAAAAAAGCCTCATCTACCGCCCCCTTAACATTGTAACAGCCAGGGTGTGTGCAAATAGCTCAAAGTGGGTCGACTCATTCTACATTGGACCAAATGTTCTTTGTTTTCCTTCTGACGATACTTCTGACCTGGAACAACACGTGTTGAAAAAAAAAGCCTCATTCCTCCAAGTTTGCTGCTGTTTGGATTGACTTTAAAAGAAAAGTCTGGAAATTCTTTTCCCCGAATAAGTCGTCCATCGTCTGCTCCAGTGGACATTCACATGCTCTGGTCAGAGAGGGCAGCAGGTCGGTCCACCCACTGCAATCTATCTATGTCCACACGACTGTCCTCTCAGCGTATTAGGGTCCATCTGCTCACCGACCAACACCACAGTCAACAATTTTTCACTCGCAGTCTTATTTTAGTAGCTTATGTACAGGAGGTTGAAGTGTCTGCCAGACAGTATCCCAGGCAACCAACCACATGCTCACACATTTACAGGATCTCCAGCTCCTCTTCGTCCGTCCTCTCCTCATCTCTGTACACGTCCCAGGTTAAATGTGTTTGTGAATGAGTCTTTGAATGACAGCTTCACGGTTGTTACATGAACATCTACCTATAAAGTGTGTTGGTTACTTCATTGTTCTGGTTGCTGCTGCCGCCACCGCCTCAGACGTCACCGGATCTTAACACAGCGTGTTGGTGTGACTACGGTATGTGTGGATGCATGGGTTTTTGTGCTTGTGTGTGTGTCGTCGCGGTTGCGTGCATTTCTGCGCTTCCCTTTTTTTTCTCAGACACTCCGTGGAGGTCTCTGGAGCTCGTGGGTCCTCCTGTTGCGTCCCTTCTTGTTTTCCTGCATCCTTCGCCACTTGGCCGCATGCTGGCTGCTAGCCACTCTAGACACGCCCACCACTTGAGAACCGGCCAGATGTCCCTGCTGCCCCTTCTGGCTGTTCTGTATCTTCGGGCCGTTCTTTGCAGCCTGGCCGCTCAAGACGCCCTGATTTGTTTGAGCTCTCTGGCCTTTCTCTGGCCCTGTTGTAGTTGCACCAGCCTGGTGCCATGACCTGCCCTGCGGTTGTGCACCGTGCTGCTTCTGAGCATTAACAGCCAGGGTTCGAGGCCGTAAAGCCCCTGTGCTATCGGCCTTGCTGTGATCGTAACCATTGGGGACCTTCACTTTCTTCTGTTTCCGGTCCTTCTTCCAAACTCGATCGCAAAACTCCTCCACGCTGTTGAGGTCCGGATGGTCCAGCAGGGATAGGAAGTCTCGGTACCACATCCTATGCTTAGCAGACTGACCACCACTACCACCACCACCTCCGCCACCTCCACCTCCTGCAGCACCCCCTCCCAGGCCTGGGAACCCTGGGAGAATGTCCCCCAGTTTCTGTGCGGGGATGACTTGGAGGTTCAAGCGCAGAAGAGGCTGGATAAAGCCATGTTCCACGGCCTGGCAGTGGTACACACCAGTGTCCGCCTGGGTCAGAGTGCGAATGAGCAGACCCTGCTCTGTACGAACCACTCGGTCATCCAGTTTGATCTGGAAAACAAGGGGAAAAACAAATTAAAGGTGAACTTATAATTAATTCCCAATCGACAACTGCAGTTGTCCAGGATTTCTACATAAACACATGTAGTTCTGCACTGATGCGGTTCATATTTCCATCACTGCTGCCACACCAACTGACGGTGTGTCAAACAAAACGTCAGTGCAGCAGAAGGTGGAGTGGGAGGCAAAAATCAATAATCAAAAAAATCTGTCTCCGGTCAATGTCTCCAAGAACCACACACAGCCCGTTGTGTTGGGAAACACTGGGCACAAACATGAAGTGTATTTAGTTTGAACGTGAACTCTGCGGGACACCAGCATGTTTCCACGGCACCAGTCCACAAATCTGGATAGCAGGGAGTTGGGTTCTGCCAACGGTTCTGCACAAACTGAGCCTTTGTTGTACGTGGAACGGGAACAACGTCATCTATTTGAAAAGAACCACTGTGTTAAGAAAAAAAGGTCACGCAGCGAGGAGCTGATCCTCGTTTGAGTTGTGCTGAAGTTGCAAGAGAACCGTTGTGCTGTGGTTAAAAAAAAAGGACTGACATCCCAGGGTGAAAAGTCAATGTAAACATGGGTATCATCTAGATTTCATTTCTTTCCAGGTCACAAAGTTCGGAGGTTATGACATGAAGACAGCAGGAAAGACAGCGATGATGTTTTGGCTACAGAAATCCAATTAGTGAAATCAGACGCAGCAGAAGATCGAATTACCTGAGGTGAGGAAGGGCTGGACAACTGTTTCAAACCTCACCAGTTATCTGGGTCAATCTGCCGTTCAAATCACACTGCTCCATATTGTGAGCCTTCCTGTGGGTGGTGAGCCCACTGGAAGGTATGTGGCTCGGAACTGTGGTATTATCAGAGCACCTCAGTGGCAACCAAGCAGCTGGTGGATTAGAACCTGAAGCCTTGTGGACCCAAGTCCACTTCTTTAAGACAAAGTGACCACTGCTGCCGATTCAAAAATGATTACACCCATTTTATTTAGTCTTGTTCAGGCTTTTATTCTCAGGCAACTGTCATGTATATAAATAACCATATTGACCAGACTATAAGTCACTGAAGTCACTGTAGTCACTGAAGTCACACCAGCCAATGGATGAAAAAACTGCTTCTCATAGTTAGGAAAATTATTTTCTTTTTCCTATGACAGTTGAACCATCGCTGCCTTTATATTCTCTGTTACAATTATCAGTCATATGATTACTGTTTACTGCGTTTGGTTCTAAACCTTTTCTGTATCTAACTGATACACATGGATGGACTTCTTACTTGACCCAGAGACACATACACACACACACACATACCTCTAGCTTCCGATCATCATTGAGCTTCTGCAGCTGCCAGTAGATGAGTGCTCTCTGAGATTTGGGGCTACACTCCAGGAACATGCTGCTGTTCTCCACGCCAAACACGTTCCTGTCCTCTACAGTTCCTCCATCTGCATCGTCTACAATTAATGAAAAAAAAACATATAAAGTGTGAGACATGAACTGAGGAATGTGAGGGAGTGAGGAAAAGAAGTTGAGGAGGAGATTAACTTACCGTGATGCTGAAGATCGGAACACTGGGACAGAGGATCTCCGTTTCTGATGTCCTGTCGTCTCGTACGCCTGTGAAGACAGGGTGAGACAAGTGTTATTCCGTTAGGGGGCAATAATGGCACGTAGGTGGGTTTTTAGCACCACCTTCAGTTTCTAATGCAATATTTTTGTCTTTCATTAGGATTTTCTTTCAGTACATTTGTTACTTTTCCTTAAACATTCACACATATGTCACAAAACACTGTAAGTGACTTGTTTAACGCATAAAAGCTGTAGTTTCCCTGATGTTTAAAAGAGCTAACGTATTTGTCTGGTAATCAAACTACCACATAAATCTAATTTCTCTTTCTGCAAAATACATTGAATAAATATAGGCAAATTAAATGTAGCAGAAAATATTAATCCGAGCCAAATATGTCCAGTCTTGTCCAGTCTCTACTCTCTTTCTGCATTGCATATTCCTCACCACACGGGGGCAATGTTGCCCAGCGATGCTCCAAGTGGAGCTTCCTTGGCACTCAACCACGGTGGAATACATGTATTTATTCAACCTTTACTCTAGTGTTGAATCGCATGTGTGAAAAAGACACTAAAAAATCTGGCAGGACATTAGAAACATAAACCTGCCGGGCCATAAAACCAGCTGCTTTACTGCTTTCTGACGAGTCTTTTTCAGATGGAAACACACACAGGACTGATTCACCTTTCAAATTCCTATCTGCTCCGAAGGTCAGCTGTGCTTTTTGGGAGTTTTAAAAAAAAAATGCAAATGCGAGGATTTTTCTTTTATGGCCTGGCGTTTCAGCTCATGTGTCTTCCCTGTTTCTAGTTGCTATGGAGTAAAAATGCCTGAAAAAAAAAGCAAGCAGGGACAATGGTGCGAGCCAAGGCGGAGGAAATGGCTTTAAAGTCAGGGGTAAATCACAAGAGGTGGAAAAAAGCAGATGAAGTAAAAATGTCCCTGTCCTCTCTGTGTGCCATGAATATCCGGGCACTCGTCTCCTGTCTTTTCCTCACACGTCCCTCATTTCCCTACATTTCCTGTGTGAACATTCCTGACTTCTCTGGCCGTCTGAGCACGTGCGTGGCCAGTCGTCTGGTTCTCATTCTGGGATGAGGGAAAATATTAGCAAAATAGAATGGAGATTGGTCCTGGTACGTATCCATGGGGTGTGCCACCTGAGCCGTCACACTGCCAGGCTGCTGAGAAGTTCTGCATGAATGGGATCCGGGGGTGTGATGTGGGGTGAATGTGTGTATATGAGTGTGTGGAGACTGCGGTGGTCCACCTTATCCTGCTGAGTGGAGCACAGGGTAATTTGAGGGTGTGTATGTTCATACCTCCGGGCAGCAGGGTGTAGTGGTCAGACTGCTCCTGTTGGTTATAATTAAGTGTGCATGTGTATTCCTGTGTGTGTGCGTGTAGTTGCCCTGAGGTAAGCATGACACTTTTTATGGGCAACTTTCTAAGCAAGAATTTACAATATTCTTCCAGGACATCCTGGACCATATCCTGGTTAATTATGTCACACTGTAGGACAAATATTTAGCTCTAACCTTAAGCTTTATTTGATTGTTAATTCTGTTTTCTGTGAATCTCATCCTTAACTTTTTTTTTTGGGAAAAAATGCATCTTAGATGAATCGTTCACTCTTGTATTTCTGGTTTTACTTTCAATTTTCTTTAATGTCAGCTTTAGTTCAACTTTTTGCCAAAAATAAGATAATTTTACTCATTTGGGGCAGTGACAAGGAATAACATGCAATTATTCAAAGTGGCGCTTTGGCCCAGAGTCATAGTCTCTGTCATTGTTGTGGAACTCCAGGGTTCACCTACTGGGAAGATCGAATCCCGGTTAAGGAGATTAACCACCTGCAGGAGAGTTTCCGAGGGTATGGTGGAGTGGAGTGTGATTTGGGTGGCGATTATGGGAGGAACTCAGTAAAATCAGTAATTGAACCAGCGAAAATAACCTTGAAACCAAGGAAATATGATGCAAGATGTCCCCAAAACATCTCTTGTGACCCATCCGATGGTCCCCACCCAGTCTATGGAAAACACTGGATTTTGACAGCTCAACTATGAGAAATTGTAGCCAAGATCAAGTTCTATTATATTTAGTAACTATGCAAGCTTATTTTAAGCTAACTATATTATTATTTTTTCTTTTACTAGAACCTCTATGTGTCTGCTTTGTTTGTTTGTTTGCCAGTTTTCTGCTATTCCTGCTACACGCTTATTTTTCCCTTGTGTCTTTTCATTGACCTACTTGTTTGAACTCACGGTTGGTGACTAAGATCACAACACTGGAATATGTTTTGCCCCAGGTTACAGATCTCCTCCTGCTGGACAGCACACTCAGCATGTGTGTGTGTTTGTTTAAAGAACATATATTCTGTGCTGGTGGAATATTCATTTTCTAGATTACTACCACATTGAGTCGTCTTGGCTTTTTTACAGTGCAGCATTAGCCCTTTGTGTGCAAATAGGCCAGTGGAGGTCTGGGGTTAGAGAACCAGGCTGTGTCTTCAAATGGCCTTGAGCAAAGTCTTAAAACCTTATTGCTACAGAGCCGTGCAGGTGCTCTGATAACTCCCAGGTGTGGCTGCATGTGGAGACATTAACACGCAGAGTGGGGACGTTGCTGAAACGAGGCATACGCTCAGCGAATGCTACAAAAGCTCGTAAATTACGTTTTCTTAAAAAAAAAGTGTTTAATGCCCGTGTGTGCTTTCCTACCTCTTGGCGGTTGGAAAGTATCTGGAGCACTCCGCGCCGTCCCAGGCGCAGTAAGGATCCCTGGCTAAGCAGCACTCGGCGCAGGCTTTCCCATATACCTCACAACGGTGCAAGGACATCTGCGAAACGCCGAGGGCAGAGCCGAGGTACAGCTGTTGCTGTTGGAGCAGAAGAAAGCAGGGACGTGAGGACTGAATGCTCCTGTGTGGCTGAGTTGGAAAACATCCTGGTTTGAAGCAAAGTGGCTGAGGATTGGGTTCTTTGCAGCTACATCAGGTCTCTTTATTTTTAGATGTCAGTGTTTGGTTTAAAGCTCAGGAGTTCTCAGCTTATTTTGCTTCCTTTGGCCTTGTTGCTTCGTCAACACATTTTTGCATAAGCGACGAGTGTTGAAAGCCATTCTTACCTGCTTGGTGGACAGCTCCATGGCGGTAATGGGAGTTGGCTCCTGCACAGAACAAACACAGCTGTTTTCACACCATCGTTGACACGAACACACACACCGGTGATGGTTTGACAAATCATAAATTGCTGTTAACGCTCAATTCTCCGAATCGTACCCTGAAGACAGTCATCTCCTCCAGCACCACCTCTTCTAGGTCATGCCAACTCTCTCTGGGGATCGTCACCACTTTTAGCACTGTTCCCATATCTGTAGGAGAACACATACATATACCGTGTATTTATATATACATACAGACTTCCTCACGGACCATATGGAATCAGTCTGTGGCAGCTGCTTCTGTTGAAGGACCAAGTGTTCTTACTTTAAAACAAAAGACAATGACATAAGGCGGAATGTTTCAAGATGAAAACGCTGCAGTAAATCCTATATCAACCTTCATGTCACATTTGAGGCATCAAACATACCATAACCCATGAAATGTTTTTTTTTTTCTTGATAGTTGATTCAATACACAACAGCAATGACGGGGTAAGGATTTAAACCCACAGTCTTTCCAGATACAAGCCCATAAACTCGAGTAAGATTTACATCATCCTCAAAAACTTGTCCTTTGAGAATCAGTAAACATGTTTTAAGGGTTGTGGGTTTGTTGTTAGTGTCCAATATGTGTCCTTGCTACTCCGCTGGCAGCTTTACCATAGTACTATTTCAAACTAGCAGCATTTTCCAGACCTCCACCGACTTAGCCATTATCATTGTTGTCCACAAGAGGGCCCAGTCTACACTACTGACAACTATATTCTGATAATCCACTATGGAAAAGTTATTATACCAGAAAGGTTTTATTGACAACATGAAAACAATAAAATCATAATTATTTGAAATGGTACTGTATGTTGCAAAATATGGTAAGTGATAAGGAAAATAGAAATGAACAATTGGACTACAACTAATGCTAATGTCCTGCTAAAGAGAGATTAATTAGCTCCTTGATGAAGAATACAGTGTGAAAACACAGTGTCCTTGTTATATTTAGCCCATGTCCTTTCAGCTGTATTATAAAACTGTGAAAGCTAAAACCTGGATATTGTTTTCATTTTTGCGTTGCTGTACCTGTGCCGATGAACATGACATCATACTGTCCGTCCTCTGCCTCCACTCTGTCCACCACCAGCTGGGTGAACTGGTAATCCACATCCGTCCTCACCATGATGGGACGCCCCCCTATGGGATGGACTGGGTTGTACATGGCTGGGTGACCCCGAGCGAAAGTGATGACATCATCAGGGAGGTCCTTGGTGGAGTCGAACCCTCCAAAGGTTTTACTGGGACACTGAAATGATTTCACAAAAAATTATGGTTATGGAGATGTTTACTTTTCGCAGATTTACTGATTTTGAGCGAAACGCATTGGTGTGGAAACTCACTGTTCCAGGGCGAGGGTAAGGAACCCTCCCTTGGAAAGGAACCCACTGGTAGTTGGGTCCGTCCCTGTGGGCGTAGGGTCCCAGGAAAACCCTACGGATGTCTGCCATGTTGTACATACACACAGCTGAACCTTTAAAGATGTTACTGTGGAGGTAGAGAGAAAAAGAGAAGAGCGTGAGAGGTGAAAAATGCAAAAAAGATTAAGTTGAAGAGAGAAGGTCGGGGGAGGGAGGGAACGGAGCAGTAATAAAGGGACGGAAGGCAGGGACAAACAAAAGGGATTTAGAAATGATCGGTCACAAGACGGGGATTAGCAGTCGGTGAAATACTGTAGAAAGACAACAAAATGACCCTTCATCGCCCAACCACCGAGAGGAGCTAGGCTTGTCATTACCTAAGTATGGAACTGACAGATTGGAACTCCTCTTTGATTGCTTCCAGCATCTTGAGAACAGACAGGAATTTGGGCACGTCACCAAAAAGCAGTAGACCTGTTTCACAGCGAGATTTAAAATCTCCTCCAATGTTTTTGCAAGCCTTTGCCCGTAGCCAGATGGGCGGATATTCACTTGTATTTGCCAGAGAGAGTCCGACCCAGGCAGGGTCAATCAATCACGCAAACTAAGGAAAACGATGTGGCTTTCATTTCAATTTATGCTCCGTCCCGGGTCGTCCAAAAGACAGCAATTTGAGCCGTGACTCATATAAGTTCCACTTGGTTTGATCCAAGACATATATTTCACGAGACTAATTCAAGAATTAAAGTGGAGATTAGGGTAAAGTAAACTTGAAGGCTTCCTGTTTGCCATGTGTGAGGAAACCTGTTTCTTATTTATGTTCAATTAAATTCAAGACCCCAGGTTTTCCATCAATTTATATGAAATATTTCTGCTTTTCCTAATGGGACATAGGACGCCTGGAACGAACTTAGAGTTGGCTAAATAAATACAATAAAAACAGCTGTCTTTGCCAAAACTAAGAAATTCCCAAATGCCAAAGCGAAGCTGCTCTACAAATAGCCTACTAATAAAATGTATTCACAAGTCACTATGGATAAAGGCGTCTTCTGAATGCTTAAATGTAAATTACGATAATGATAACTTTTCTTACTGTTAACATTAACCATAGAATGGATCCTTGTAGCCAATGAGGGCAGCATTCTGACCCCTGATCCCATACTTCCCTCTCCCAGACCCTTCGTTTAGCTCATCTGGGAGGATCCCAAGTATGTATTGAGACAGGACCAAAGCACTAGTATCCAGGATGGCGTTCTTTCGGTCATGACCAAAAGTTCATGACATTGACACCACAAAGAAAAGCTCAAACTTATTGAAGCTTGAAAACAGTTGACAAACTGCTTTACATATTAAATAAATCACAGTTTTATTCAGTTCACTGTTGAAACCTTGCTATGCTGTATGTTTTATCATGTTAATCATGTCTGAAACACAGACAAGTCTAATAAGCAAGCTAAGTAGATAATAGAGGAGCGTTTGAGATCCTTTGGCCACAGGTCAGACTTTCATTAACTTCAACTTTTATTTTTTTAAACTATAAGGTTCCATCCATCCATCCATCTTCATCCACTTATCCAGAGCTGGATCGTGGGGGCAACATTCGGAGGAGGGACACTTCCCTCTCCCTCTCCCTAGACACTTCCTCCAGCTCGTCTCGGGGGATCCCTAGGCGTTCCCAGGCCAGCCGGGCAACATAGCCGCTCCAGCGTGTCCTAGGTCTTCCCCTGGGTCTCCTCCCATTGGGACATGACCCAAACACCTCCCGTGGGAGGCGTCCAGGGGGCATCCGATGTAGATGCCCACACCACCTCAACTGACTCCTATCGTGGAGTAGCAATGGCTCTACTCCGAGCTCCTCCCGGGTGACAGAGCTCCTCACCTTATCTCTAAGGGAGCGCCCTGCCACCCTGCGAAGAAAGCTCATTTCCACCGCTTGTATCCGGGATTGCGTTCTTACGGTCATGACCATAGGTGAGAGTAGGAACGTAGATTGACAGGTGAATTGAGAGCTTCACCTTTTGGCTTAGCTCTTTTTCAAAGCAAAATAGCCGCATAGCAAAAGCTATGTGATAAAAGTGATAAAAGTAAAAGCATTTTTAGCTAATAGCATAGCAAATTATAGTCAAAAGCAACAGGCACGTTGGCTAGTGGTGTTACTAAGTGTCTAGAAACTGTCAGAGTAACAGGGGTTTGCTGAAAAACCTCAGTACAAAATGCGGTCACAGCTTGTACAGATCATAGATGAGGAGAAATAATTGTATTTTAAGTGAGGCTTTTAACTGACAGCAGATTTTCATTTGCTGCAAATCTCTCGCCTTCGCAGGAAACGAGCGGGGCGCCTTTTGTCTTTCTGACTGCAACGGAAGGATGTATCAGACTAATTAAGGATGTGGATGACACACACACACACACACACACACACACACACACACACACACACACTCAGCCAACAGCACTCACCAAAGCATGGAAGATGAATGGATTAACATTTAAAAATGTTAATTACAGAGAAATTCAATTAACTCCAGGGGCAAAAACAGACACTGCTATGTCTGTGCTTAAGACGGAGGGTGAACATGTGTTTGTGCAGATACACACTGCTCCACAGACAGAGGCACACACATTCAATAGAGCCCCTCAATCACTCACACAGACACACACACACACACAGTGCCCAACATTGATCTGTTAGTGGCAGCTTCTGTCTGCCTTATTAAGCAGTGATATTAAACGCTGCTCCCTCCGTATCTCTCCTCCATTCATCTCTGGAAACTGGCCACTTAGAAAACCAATTAAAGCACTCCAATCCCTCAATGCCCTGTAATTGAATTTTAAAGCTAACATGTGTGTGTTTTTACGTGTGCTTGTGTGGCCAGACACACATGTGGGTACGGAGGTGAACTCCCAACACCACATACCAACCTTTTGGTTTCAATTCATTCCAGAAAAGTCCCTACAAAAGGTCAGGGAGGAGAAGGAGGTGGACGCTGCGGGGCTTGTTAAAGGTCGACGCAGCGCTGATGTTACGGAGTGACAAGAAAAATGTACAACTTTCTACCTTTGAATACATCTTGAGTCAGAATGTCAAGTATTTGAGCAGAGATTGTTGAATTGCATTTATTACAATACACTTACTAGACGCTTTTATCCCAAGTGACTCGCGTATTGATGAAAAATAAAATGTAGCAGTAGGTCATAGTAAAATTAAAGCAGAGTAATTCATTGGGTAGGAAGGGAAAAGGTGGTTAAAAAGAAAGACATTTTCGTAAAGACAGTTCTGAATGTTGGCCAAAGGAACTTCAGGATTATGGTGAGTTTTGTTACGTAGCCGGAGTTATTATTATTTTTTTTTTTTAGAAAACATCCCTCATTCAAGACACTTCTTGGAGCCACCAGTGCCCCTAGTGGATGGGGCAAATCCTAAGAAGTTACCACTGTTGTGCACTGATCATGGTACTGTCCCCACTCACTGCTCCCCGGGCGCTCAAAGCTGCCCACTGTTCACTTTGGTGATGGGTTAAATGCAGAGGTGACATTTTTATTGTGAGGTGTGTATCACAATGTCACAATGACAAGAAGATTGCTTTCCTTCCTTCCCTTTCCTTTCCTTCACAACTGGGAGCAGGGAGTACAGAAGTTAAATACTGTGAGTGAGAAGAAAGTGTTGTTTCAGTGTGTGTTGAACACCTATGGAGTGTGTTAACACCTGTGTTCATCTGTGTGTTAACAGTGGTTAGATGGGTATTGATGGGTTGTCACAGTCATTGTTGGGGTGGGTTTGGTCACACGCCTCTATGGTGTGTGAAACTGACTGCTGGAGGGGGAATATTTTGGGTGTGGTTCCTTCGTAAAAAAAAATTATGATAAATTGTGTCTCAAACCACCTCCTTTGTTGAGAGATGTTTTTTTTTCAGGTAGACAGAAATAGCTTCTTTTACCCCTTTCCGAACCACCTGTTTTCCCTGGCCAACATCTGAACATCAGAGTCCTCAAATGAGTGATCTATAGCCTTCAGGTGTAGGTGGACGGCTGAGAGCTGTCCTGAGGAGTTGGTCCTCCTGTGTTGCGTCATCTGTCTGTGTAGCAGGTCTAGATAGGTCCGTGCACTCACTGAATGGCATGAACCAAATTGTCCAACTTGGAATTTTGACTTTGGGACAAGAGATAAATCCCGAACTCTAAAAAATGTAACGTCCAGATGCCTAACAAAACTCTTTAATGTTGACAATGACCTTCTTTGGTTACTGTATCTACAGTCATGGAAAAAATGATTAGACCACTCTGCTATTTTCTTCAATTCCTTGTTCATCTTAATGCCTTGTTCCACTAAAGGTTCATCACCTGGGGGAAACATTGAACACAAAACCATGCAATGACTAAAAGCACTGTATTTGTCAGTACAATGTTATTGCTAGTGATGTAGGAACAGAAGTGATTTTTGTCACTGTCAATAAAACCATGCAAAATGGCCAGAAATCGGCTCTGAAATTAAACTGAATTATGAGCCTTTTTTGTTGTTATTATATTTATCCAGATTAATGTAGATTAAGTGGAAGCAGACTTTTAAATGGACAAGAAATTAAAGAAAGAGCGGTCTAATATTTTTTTTCCATGACGATGAAGAAACACCTGACTAAAAATTAACAACAGTAAATAGAATTTATTTTTTCTAAATGTATTGTTGGTTATTTACTGTATATTGCATATTTTCCTATAAAGTAAAAACTAAAGTAAACTAAAGTGCCCTGAAACAGCTGTCAATATGTAAATAACAAAACTGTGTATTTCACACCTGGCTCGCATAAATCGTAAATATATATTAACTAAAGTACCTAAAATAAAATAAATAACATGACAACAGGAGTGTGTTGACTTCATACCCTGTATGTGTTCGTTTTTTCCCCCTCTCTTTATCAGCAGTGAACGATGCTCCCACCTTCACTGGTCACAGAGCAGCCCCTCCTCCCCATACACTTCAATGCTAATTTTGGCATTATTATAATAAGTGTCACCATCTGTGTCATTTCTACTCATTTATCTGCCGCCGCCCTCGCCTTCACCCCTTAGTGTGCATCAATAGAGCAGCGCCAGGACCCTGAACCACCGCCCCCCCAATTCAGAGCAGGGTTGAGGGCCAGGGTAGTGATATACGTTCATGCTGAGTGAATATCGTGTTTCTTTCACTGCCTCCTGCTCCGTAATCTGATTTCCTGACAAGCTCCTGCCAAGGTTTCAATGAAAGAGCGAGGTGGGACAGGTAGCAGGGAATTGGAAAATTGGCTAAAAGCAATCTCCAATCTGAGTGGAGTGCTGGAGAGTCCTTCAAACAATGGGAAAGCAAGCATGAGACACCTGTAAGTGGATTACTGGGATGGACGAGGGGAGGCAGCTTTGAGAATGCATGCATTTATCCAATTCTTTGAAGATATTTTTCATAAATTACAGATAATGAGATGATGGAATTGAGGAATTTGTAGCGCAGAAATATTCCATTTTTTTTTAACATAAAACACACATAGAGACAAAAGACGTTCAGAATCTGGTGACAATCCTACCTGGATGTGGTAAACACGGCGTAAATCACAGGATTTTTGGGATCTTTGGAGCTCATGAGAAACACGTCCTCTGGAAGTGAAAAAAAAAACGGACACAGAAATGAGGCGCTGTCTATTGTATTGAATGCCATGCATTTCAATTATCAATGAACTTCTGCCTTATCTGCAATATCTGATTTTGCCACTAGATGACATAGAAAAAGGCTAATTTAGCCTATTTTAATCTTTATATCCTGACTTAGTTGCTAAGTCAAATCTTCTGACTCATTGTGTTTGAAAGTACCCCCCACCCCACCCCCCATACCTGTTATTTTGGATATTCTTACAGAGTTATAAAGACACACTTACGTAGTTCATCGAAGTGTGTGTCGATGCCATTCGCTCCAGGAACTGAACACATCAGACGAGCCTTAAGGAAGGTGGTCCACTTGTTGACCAGACTCCTGTGGCCTCCCATGTCATTCTGTAACAGCCGCAGAATAACAGTTCTCAATGCTTTGACTGCTGTCAAAGAGCCTAATGCCCCCCACCCCAAAACACAATAAGAAGCGTCTTGTTACCTTACACAGTTGTCCTATCCTAGCGATGGTGGCCTTGCCAGTGTGCTCTCCATCCATGGCATTCTCCTTGAAAAACAGGAAGATCTTGTCGTCTTCAGGGTTATCGCTCTCTGGGATGAGGCTGACGCCAATGAATCTGGGGTCTGGAAGGAAACAATGTTGAATAATACAGTAAGTGAAAAGAATCAGGACAAAAAGGACAATTTCTTTTGAAAGAAAGACAGACAGACAGATAGATAGATAGATGGGCAGTAGGTGCAGTGGTGGCCTAGTGGTTCAGGAACCGTACTGGGGTCCGGAGGGTTCCAAGTTAGAATCCACCAACTGCCAGGTTACCACTGAGGTCCACTGAGCATGGCACCGTCCCCACTCACTGCTCCGTGGGCACTCAAAGTTGCCCACTGTTCACTTTGGTGATGGGTTAAAAACAGATGATGTGTTGTGTGCTATGGTGTGAATCACAATGACACAATGACAAGGAGTTTGCTTTCCTTTCCATAGATAGACAGTCAGATCAATTATCAGTCTTGGAAGTTATTAAAGTCTCCTAGTTTTGTCCTGATAAGATGGTTTGGTGGCAGTCGTTGCCACCTCTTCTGCACAAATTTTCCTTTTACAACCCCCCTACTGTCCCAATGACAAGCCTTCTAGCCTTTTTTTACACCTCAGAAACCATCAAACTCCCTCCTTGTGCCTCTGTAATGACAGCCGTTCACTTTACACCCTGGTGTTATGATGTCTGACGTTCCCCTCATCCAGCTCTCAAGAGTCCAAATCCCTTATAAACCCTGTCTGCAGACCACATCCTCGCAAACACATGACTCTGATCATCTCCTCTAACACGTGAATAAATGTATCTTAAATCTTAAGCGCAAAAGGAAATCAAATATAAATAGCAAGGTTTGAGGGGTGGATAAGATTCATCTCAATTTGAGGGCTGGTCCACGATGAGAAGTGACCGCAGCCCCTGAGGCGTTGTCACGCGTAAAACGAGCCTGTCCAAAAGCTTGGGGGTTTAGCCGGAGAGAAACAAGCTGGGCCGTGTTACGCTTTCATGGCCGTTTAAAGTGTAGAGTAGCTGTGAAAATGGAGATTGCGACCAAAGTGGGGAGCAGATTTATAAGGGCTGTGCAAGTGTGAGGCCTCGAGCGGGAATCACGTGTGCCCCACACATGACTCATGCCTTTTTTTATTGTAGATAAAGGGTACTAGAGGTAGGGTACCAGGAATTTTCCAAGCAATGTATAGAGATGCCCTAGGTTATTTGCGAAGGACCACAGGACACTTACAAGGTCAATTTATCTTCATAAAGCCTGCAATCAACTTTCTCTTCCGTCTTTCAATTATTCCCACTAGGTGGCAGGTGTTCAGGATCAGACTACAGCCAGACCTTAAAGCAGATTTGAATTAGAGCTTGTCTGGAATTTTTTGAATGCAACCTGTGGCTCTTGGGGAATAAGCTGAACTTTAGCCCTTCAGCTTTAGTCCCGTGACTAATACATCCAAACAGCAGGTAAGCTCGTTAGATACCGGTGCAGTGTCTGACAGAAAAATTAGCTTTGTGGCCAATTTTATATCAAACCTCATTTTCTACTTGTTGCCAACAACAACAGTAAAACAAAAAGGTGACATTGACGTTGTTCCCAATATTTTTACTGTTGCCAAAGTCATAATGAACTCCGGATTTCTGTTCTTTAGCTCTGGTCCTAAATTGTATTTAACATCATTAGATTGATTTTATGGAAACATTGAAGAAGTTGGCGGCTTCCACCAGTTAGAGGGAGCACAATGTGATTGTACCAACCATCAGTATAGATTTAAATAACCTTAAACTGTTCTCTGGTAAGTAATCACCAGGTATGAGATGCTTTTCTTCTAGTTAACTCTCATTTAAAACATGTCTGTAAGACTGCCTACTTTCATCTCCGTAATATTAGGAAAGTTAGGCAGATACTTCCCCTAGATGGAGCTGAGAAGCTGGTCCATGCCTTTGTTACCTTCAGGCTGGACTATCGCAATTCATGGTTAGTTGGATGCACGGCCGGTTCTTTACCGAGAGACCATATTTCCTCGGTCCTCGTCTCTCTTCAATGGCTCCCTGTACATTTTCGAAATTCAGTTCAAAATCCTATTGCTAACTTATAAGGCACTTCATGGTCTGGCACCTTCGTATCTGGTGGAGTTGATTAAACCTTATCATCCCACTAGAACACTTCGTTCCTTAGGTGCAGGCCTTCTTATGGTTCCACAGATTTCTAAATCTAGATTTGGAGCCAAAGCCTTCAGCTACCAAGCCTTTCTATTATGGAACCACCTGCCGGCTCCAGTCCGGGGGACTGACGCAGTCTCTATTTACAACACTAGACTAAAGACGTTCTTTTTTGACTTTGCCCATGGTAGCCTATAGGTTCGGCCGTAGACCCTTTTGTACAATTTGTTTCTCTTGCTGTCCACTCTCTCTCTTTTCTTTCCTTTATTCCTTATCTCCTAAGGACTAATTCATTTGGCCGGGGACCTCATGTCCCCGGAGTCTCCCTCAGAACCCTATGCCTGTGGATTGGACTAATGACTTAGCCTCCACAACTTGGCCCAGCTTCTCTAGGACCTATGCGGGACCTATGGCCTGCAGGACTTCACCTGCATTATTTCTTCAAGGACTTTTCAGGAGCTTTGGATAGTGAATATCCTTTATTGATGAATTAAATTAGTTTTTCTCCTAAGTGCCCGCCTGTCTGTCCTGGGTGAGGATCCCCGCCACTGTCCATCACACTGAGGTTTCTTCCTTTTTTTCCCTGTCTGGGTTTTTTGGAAGTTGTTCCTCAACCGGTGTAAGGGTCTATAAGGGCAGGGGGCTTTTTCCTGTTTTGTTTAATGTATCTTGTTTATTTTATATAGTTGTTTGTAAAGTGCCTTGGGACAATGGTTGTTGTTATTAAGCACTTTAAACAAATAGAGTTGAGGTTGAAGAGCGAGCACCCTTTTCTAGTCTTTCAAACTAATTGAATACATTAACTGTCTTTAAAGGGTTTTGTAAAAAGCTCTGAATGTTCCACTGTTCAGGTTCTATCATCAACGTATACATTACTCAAACCCATTTTTAAAGGTTTCTAAACGCAGGAAGTGGCTGCAGCCAACACCTACCATTTAGGCCATGTATTCTGACTGCACATATTCAATTTCATTAAATTCCTCTTCTTTCCACTATTCAAAAGAAAGTTAATCTCCATGAAGAAGAAAGGGATGTTAAAAGGTGGAGACAGGTGATAACACAATGGAAGAATTCTTTGACTAAAAGTCTCTTATTCCGACATTAGCCGTCATTAATCGTTCATTCACTGGTTTCTTTTTATGTCACCGCAGCATGCAGCCGTGTTGATATAGGCTCAAAGTGAATATCCCTATTTTCCAGTAATCCATTCAATTACAATCCGCCTTTTGTTGGGATTCTCCTGAATGGATATAATCCCTGGGACATTTCTTTGAAGGAGGTGAAAGATCGATTGGGATTAACGTGGCAACAATGCAGTCTGTCCCTTTTAACCGGTTCTTTATTAATATGTCACCGTAACTGGGGACCGTGAGGGCTGTTGATTTTTGTTGCCGCTGGTTGGAGAAGGAGAAATGAGGCAGGGGGAAGTGAGAGGAATTTGACTCCACTACAGGAAAACAGCTGAGAGCGGATTAGCTGTGTGGGAACCGGAGGGGGGAAAGCGATGGCACAGCGTGAAGGAAAGGTTCAAACTGACCTTTTGTGGTTCCTTCTGTCTTGGGCGGTGCCAAAATGATACCTAGACGGACTGAACGCAGACATGAGACTTCGCCACTGCGCTAATCTGACTGGTGCAGACAGTTCCAGTGAGTCGCTGAATGGACTCAGAATATCTGATGTCTGCACATGTACATAAGTGGAGTCTGGAGGCTTATGAGGGAACTTGATAGTTTAAAATCTTTCAGTAAAAGCTTGGTCGTATCTTCTTCACAGCAGACCCTCTGAAGGGACTTAATTCCTCTTGTATTGAACGTTGAACTGAGGCAACAAGTGTCCACGTATAATCCATGGTTTGGGTTTTGGTGGGAGACGGAACATGAGTGAAATCTTTTTAATAGGAAAAGTGGATGTTAATTTTGTTTAACAAAATCAAATTAAAGTCACAAAAACACAGCTGGTTTTAAATAAACACAGTGACCTATAGTGTGAAATCAAGTCAAATCTTTTGGGTTACCGTTCAGCCATCTTGAATCATGCTGCTCCGTCCTGATTGGATGCTGATCTCCCAGGGTACGGAAAATAGCAAAGTCCCTTCCCATGAAATCGGCAGATGTGCCAGAGTACAGCTCTCCATCTGCCAACGACACAAGTTCAGTTAGGAACAAATGAGGAATTCTGAAGTGGATGCACATTTTCTGGAACTAATCAGGACGGGGATCAAACTCACCGATCAGGAGGGAGGCCGACAGCATCTTAGGGTCATAGGGGCTTTTTCCACGGCCGTTCTCAAAATGAGGGCCCAGTCTGAAGATGTTGTCCTGAGGTGGAACAGGTCAGAGTTCAGTGTCAGGCCAGTAAAAGCCAAATTAAGAGCGGCTAAATGTGTATTTAAAGGCTGTGTTTCGAATTACAACATTAGTCCTGATTCCACTGAGTTATTCTGGACTTGGAAGCACCGAGTACCAAACTAAGTTAGGTTAGACCTCTGCCAAAACACAGGGAAATGCAAACTAACAGCATTTGGATGAAGAAAACATTGACTCTGGACAGACTCCTTAGCCAAATAGGCAACATGATGCTAAAATCTTCTAAAAGTAAAGAAAAAAAACAGATGTATAACCTACAGATAAATACTGTATATGACAAATCGAAAATTTCTGTTACTCAACGGAATAGTCCATACTGATTGGTATTGGTTTTCTTGTTGCTTAAATATACAAACATCAACAACATGCAACTTGTAGTTTGGTAGTTCCACAGTGCAGCAATCAACATGTCCGTCTCGGAAGCAGAAAACAGAGTCCGTCTTGCTTGCCAGAAAAACACATACTAGATCATATCTAACCCTCCTCTGTAGGTTTGCTTTGGATAACGGTGTCTGCCAAAACTTAAATGTAAATATAACTAAACATTAGTCTCAATATATATTATGTTGTTAGAGGGCGCTGTGTTTGCTTCCCTTAATTTGCAGGCTCTAATTATGAAATAGCTCAAAGTGGATCAAAACAAACAAATCTATCATATTTCCACCCTCAGAAATAGTCAAAGGTTTGTCTTTACAGAGTGCGCGGCCTGACTTAACCTCCTCTGGTCTTTGACTAAAGATCTAAAGTAACAAAAGTGAGTTCAAACTCTCACTTCTGGTCAAGTCAATTACCCACAACACAGAGAAAAGACACGCAGAGTTTCCATTCTAACAGCCCACATGGTGCAAACACTCAACCCTCCCTGTCCTATTGTCAGGTTACAGGTCTCACACTGTTACATTGATTCACCACCAGGGTGACTGATTAAACTTTTATGCGGAGGAGAGGTTGTTTCAATTCCCGCGGCTATGGTGGAACCCTCCACCGACCACACCACCCTCTCCCCCCACTTATTCACACAAAGGCCAACATTGATTAATTGAGAAGGTAAATCAATGATGGGAATAAATGGTGTTCAGACAGAGTGGAGACACAGACACAGTTTCATCATTAGTTTGTTGGGTGTAAACTAACTAATGTGTTTACAGTATGCCTGAGGTGAACCGGTAGAAACCGGAAGCCATTTCTTCCCCATTACCTCTGCCTTCTTGCCCATCTCCAGATATGCACAGATGGGGTGAAAGGCTCCTGTGCCACAGATGTACAAGTGGGTCTGGTTGAAGGACTGGAGGACCCTGATGTAGTTCGAACACTCTTTCTGCAAGATAAACGCAACACATGGATCAACATACATTCCACAGGTGAACATTTATTTATTGTCAAGGTGGTATGTTGGCCGTTTAAAACGTATGTATCACTTACAATCAAAATGCTTGAAAAAACAGCTATTAATAAAAGTAGGTAATATAGAGAATAAAATTGGAAAAAGCTAAAAGTTCTCCATTCGCCAAAAGATTTCCAATTCATCTATATCGAAAATTGCTATTGTATCTATCAACAATTCACTAGTTTACCACTGTACCACTGTAAAATAACATCAAAACCAATAATATGCAGGTAAAGAGCCATATCTATCATATCTATAACTAAAAGCTATGCACAAATTACAAACGTTCATCTGCTGTTTAATGAAACAAATCCAAATAGGTGAAGAAATTGATTCATTTAATTAAAAAACAGCAAGAATAAATAAAATCTATCAAGAAGCAAGGGCAGTACAACTATATATATATATATATATATATATATATATATATACACTCTACGTCCGCGTAGCTTTATTTTACATTACCTGGCCACCTTGGTAAAAACAAAAATTGGAAAAGTTTGTCAAGTTCACCAATAATGTATGCAAACTATATATTTTTTTAGAAAGACATAAATTGGCAGAGAAAGCTTATTGATAACTTAAAAAAGGCTAAACATAAGCAAATATATCTAATATTATTAAATTATAATATATCTATATATGTATATATACATACATATGAAAAAGAACACAAGATATATTTGAAAAGATATGGAAACCACTTAGTATATTAGTACAAATATTGACTTAACAAATAACGATGCAGATTAAGATGTTTAATAAGTTATCATCTAACAGCAATACTTAATTTCATTGCTCAAAAATCATTCAACATTGCACAAAACAGTGGTTGAAAAGATAGTGTTCATAAAGTTTTTTCTTCTTCTTACTGTTTGTAAGAAACCTGTTGCCTGTTAACAGGAAAACAATGAATAGGTCAATAAAGCTGATTAAACCGTATGTTCTTATGGGTGCATTTGCATTTAAGAAAGTATCAATAAATATAATGTAAAAAAAAAAAAAAAAGAATGTGTGCTAACAACTGAGAAAGAAGAAAGCTCTAAACACCATTCCATTGTTTGGTCCCCCTGTCTTTTCCCTACAATAAAATAAAACCATGATGTAATTTAGTTGAAAACAAGAGAATAATAGTGAATAGAGAATGAAGTTTATTTGAAGCCAGTTTCAAGCAGGGACTTTCCCACTGGCCTGGAGAAAAAAATGACAAGTTTTAGTGAAGGAAATCCCACCTGTAAGTGGAATCAAGCAGCTCCACATCACATCTTTAATGATCCATATGTTTCAATTTAACTGGGATATTTAGGTTGGCGCTGCAGCACATGCTGATAATCCCAGTGGTGTGGGACTGTTTATTAGAGTGCTAATCAAGAAGATTGGTCGGTGCAGAGAGGTTATTAGCAGACTTAGGGGTTTGACCGAGGCACACGTGTTTAAAAGATTAGACTGGGGGTTTGGTGTAATTACAAATAGGGCCTGGACTGCTACCTAACAAATAACCAACACATATTTGTTTGGGGATTTGGAAATTCAGAATATTGGCGTGTCGTCCAGACAGCTAAATAATCCACTTCTCTCCTCTCGGTGGAGGAACGGTGGGTGCTTGATCCTGACTCTGGTGAAACAGTCAGCAGCTCATGAAGATCCAGTTTATCTTAGCAATGGATCTTCACTGGGAACATTTTTCCAATTTTGGAAACAGTTGAAGAAAATCGTGATTCACCTAATGACTGAATCTCAGGGTTGATTGCCAGATCTAGACTGGTATTCCATGCAATTACCTGGTGTGATTGGACTGACACTGTACGATCATACGGGACACATTTGACTTGTGTGTCCATGTATGTTCAGTGTAGCATGTTGGAGCATAAAACAAGCAAGTTTATTGAACGATAATGAGGCGATAATCGCTCGTCAAAACCAAATGTACACTGCACGACGGACAATACCCGATCTCTGACAACAAAAAATGTGACGAAATCGGTGCAAATTCGCACATTGTACCCTGGCCTTAAGAGAGTAGTAGAAAATAACAAACAAAGCACGGGTTAGTGCTGTGGTTCTTAATCATATTCTTTCATGGCCCCTTGTTGACAAAAAAGCTGTTACACAACCCCCTGCAAATTGGAATTGGAGTTTTTGACATTATGTATATTTTCACATGTATAAACTATTGTAGGTGTTGCTGCCACGTAGGGACTGCTGTAATGCTTATCATCACCCCTTCATTTGGGAAGTTTTGGAAAAAGAAGAGAATGTTTTCCAGTTGGGAGCTCCTTAGCTTAATTTAGCTGACACCAAATAAAAAACTTATGAGTAAGCTATGGTAAATATATAATAATCATGAAAATAACCATATTATATGTATGGTATGTAGAAATAAAATAAATCCAATACTACCTTGAGGTTTTCGGATGTTGCAAAAGGTTAAACAGTATAGAACCAGATAGAGATATTTGAAATAATAATAAAAAATAGAAAAGCAGAAAAAAACATTAACCACTGAAGCTTTAAAAATATATAAAAGTTCGCCAAGTTGACCAATAATACATGCAAATTCTATATATTTTTTTAGAAAGACATGAATTGGCAGACAAAGCCTACATTGGAAACTTAAAAACTGCTAAACATAAGCAGAGATAATGTTGCTCCATCTAGACAAGATGTTAAGAAAGTGGGTCAAGCAGACGTCCCTAAACAACAACAAGAAGGTAACGGAAACTGTGGTAGTCAAAAAAAGGAAAGTAGGTTAAAACAGCTGGCTTGGTGTTGGCTCTGAAGGAGCTAAATGTTATTCAGGATGAGGTCTAAAACAAAGAGCACACAAAACTAGAAACATATTCAATATTTCTTTACAAATCAGAGGACATTTCTTAGGGATTTGGAAAGGCAGCAGTTGGACGTTTCTTCACGTCTCTTCCAGACAGTTAAATGATCCTGTTGTCTCCAGACCTTTCAACGCTACTGACAGTTGAGTGTGAAGGCTGGACCGTGCCTCTCAGCTCTGATATAAAAACAAACGAGGTTCCAGGAGTCGAACATTTCCCAGTGCACAAGCAAATTAACTATGTGTCAGACGCCGCTCCAAAAAACAGGTTTTACTGCTGCAGCCCGCAAATGTAAAAAGTGTTTATGTTCTGACAACCACTTTTTTTATAAACTTCACAACATTAGGAATAAATTTGGGAGAAAATATCTTCAACAACCAGAGAGAATGTGGGAATTTTCAGAGCATGCAACACTGTAGCTTTGGTACGGTCATGTAGAATTTTCTTTTTATGGGAATCTTCTAATTCTCCTCTCAGTTTTTCAGGGGTTTATACAGTAAATCAACAATTTTTCATCTCCCCCTGTCCTCTGTATCTTCTACTCTGACTCCAACTACCTCCATGTCCTCCCTCACTGCATCCATCAGTCTCTTCTTTGTCTCCTCCCTGGTAGCTCCATCTCTAGGATCATTCTTCTACCAATGTATCCACTGTCCCTCCTCTAAACATGTCCAAACCATCTCAATCTGTCTTCTTTAGCTTTTCCTCCAAACCTTCCATCCTTGTCTCTCCTAAAAAGAATCTCAGCATTTTTTTGTCACAATAACTGAAAAAGGTTTGTAAAAAATTTGAAAGTTCATATTCATACATTCTTTACTTTCTGTAGTGAAAAAAAATCTTTATTGATAAAAAATAAACCAGAAAGAGTACAATGTTACAAAAACTCTAAACTTGTAGGATTTAAGTGGTACGAGGAATTTTGTTTCTGCATCTTGAGTAAATTGGGACCAACGTTACTCAAAAATGAAATCAGATTGATTTAAATTTGATGGTTGAAGATGGCAAAATAGTAACCATGTGTGTCAAAAAAGAAAGTAAAAACCAAAAGTAATAGATCACTAAAATGTTCAATAAAGTATTTGTATGCCGACATTGCCCACTTCAAACTTTCTTATGTGCCAGGAATGGCCCCCGACCCAGACATTTAGAAACCCTGCTTCAGTTTTTTTTTTTACATTTCCAGTAACTTTCCCATTTTGAACAGTACAGGCGTCTGCATAATCTCAACACTCACTCAACAAATGGACTGAAACCACATGCAAATCTGCTGGTGCCATTTATCCCAAATGGAAAGTCATCATAAAGATCCATGATTGAATTCATCCATTACAAACTCATTCATCATCACGTGGCTGTTGTTCTTTCTCACTCACATAATGAAAGAGTGTGTGATCAGAGGGTGGAGGGAGGCGGTCATTTGCCACCTGTGGGGCATTAATGGAGGTCTGCCAGGGTTTAGGTGAGACCTGCCTCCCACATCGTCTAACGACTCCGACTTCAGGACGGCCATGTCAAATCCTGAACAGAGCTGACGATGTGAAAAGCATGTAATAAGGTCGTGAGAATGATGTGTGTGAGAAACCATGTGCTTCCACTGTTGGACGGTAGGAAAAACAGAGGGTAAAGTCGTTATGTTAACACAGTCCTGGAGACACAGACACGGCTGAGGTTAGCCGCAAGAGCCCGGCGAGGTTTGGTCTTCCTCTGCACAATCAGCACTGAGAGCGGTGGCTGCTGTGGACTTTGATGGGATTAATGAGGACGTGCATGGATAAAGAGTGTGAAATGCAGTCCAGACTGGAACTGCTGATGGGCCAAAACACAGATTTCAAAACCCAAATTCCATTAACTTTATCAACAGTAACTTTCTGCTGGCTCATGCCAACTCCAGGATAATCATTAGTTGTTTTGGGGGGGATTACTTTGAGCAATTTCTTATCCGTGTTGTTGACATTGTAGTGCTGCAAAAAACTTGTACAGTTGCTGTTTTTGCAAAATGAGGGAAAACACTTGGACATTTGTAGCCTAATTCTGACTCTCTTAGTGAAACGTCATATTGAGTTGACACGCTAAACTAAATTTTAAAGAAATCCTCCTGTTCTTAAGAAAAACAACAAAAATAAAGATGTTGAAGCGAGAGAATTTTTTTTTAAACTTAATTTAATTTTCGTTTTAAGGGTGTCGGGTGGTAACGGTGGCCTAGTGTTTGAGGAACCGGACTTGGGTCTGGAGAGTTTAGGTTTGAATTCATCAGCTGCCAAGTTACCACTGAGGTCCACTGAGCCTGGCACCGTCCCCACTCACAGCTCCCTGGGCGCTCAAAGCTGCTCACTGTTCACTTTGGTGATGGGTTAAATGCAGAGGTCAGATTTCATTGTGTGCAGTGGTGTGAATCACAATGACAAGGCGTTAGCTTTCCTTTCCTTCAAAGTCCTTTTTATTTATTTATTTTTTTTGACTTGTCCTTTTTTGTTCTAGCTGACTAACTAAACCAAGCTCAGGGTTTGTCAAGATCTTCTCTAAATATACATTAGTTCTTTGACATCTGTCTATTATTTGGACTATTAATTTTCAGCTTTCAGCTGAGGTTTGGGTTGATTAGTTTGTTCACCTCTACCTAGTTTAGGGTCAGATTAAAAATATCAATAAAATATTTTAGATCCACTTTTAGCTATTGTTTTAATCTGACACAGAAGGTAACTCAGTGTTGCCAGCTAAACGGTTATATCCTTCAGAAATACGTAAAAATATATAACAAGATGAACAACAACAAAAAAAAAATTTTTTTGTGTTGTTAAACTTTAAGGTCCATAAATTCCCTGCAGTTCCTGTAACCGGTGGGCAGATTTTCAGAACCACCAGTTCTAAGAAACTGTTAAGACATTTTGGTATTTCAACCCTTTGTTCGCTAAATCAAGTGCAACACTCAGGGCTCGGTTACAGACTCATCCTGCCAAGAGAATGATACACCCATCAGGCACTGGATGGCTGTCGGAATGGGGGCAGCTGTTGCATTTGTTCTGCAGCCATAAAAACTGTGGTTTGGGGGGGAATTACATCGTTCTGGGAGCTGGGAATACCTCCGTAATGCTCCAATCAAGGCCTCCCATGTTGCACTTCATCTCTTTCCTCACCGCCTCACTTTCAAGGGTAAACATTTTTAACAGCATGCAAATACTTCATCACTGCATGTTGTGTAATTTACTACTCCTCGTACACTCTGGTTTTTCTCCACTGTTGGTGCTGGTGAGCTTGGTAAAGTCCTGTGGAATCTCGCTGATTTCATAAAAAAACACTATTTAATTCTGGATAATCCCTGAACCCTGCAGCCGCTGCACTTGAGATTCATCCACCCATGAAATTAAGATCAGATACTGCACAAAGCGGGCCTCTCCAAACGGCCACACGGTGATAACGTGCACCAACACCAGCGGTGCACACAAACAAAGCTGGTGTTGGCTACTGTGTGCGCTCAGCGGACCTGTGCGGAATAGCACATGTGAGCTAACATGGCGTGCCAAGATAAGGAGAAGCCAAACAATGAGCTTCCACGTCAATACGCGCGCACATGTGCGGGCTCCGGTTCTCATGCATAAACATCCTCCCGACATCGCACTGTACATCACACAGACAAATAACCAGTGAGGCCATGCATCATTGTTCTCCCGCGCTGTTGAAACACAGTGTAAATGTGACCTAACATCTGTTGTACTGTACAGTGCGACCAGATGTGGGCGTCTGTGGGGGGATGGTCCTCAGAGAGAGCAGTCAGATGGAGGTGAGGCAGGACATTATCTCTATCATTGTTTAACCTTTCTGCGGGGCTTCGCTGGTTTCCTGAGCGAAATCTGCGGCCAGTTATTTCCAAGTTGGATATTTTAAAAACGTATCGTAGGACAAAGACAGAGACTTTGTTAAATACAGTGATGTGCTATCAGTGCACGGCAAAACCAACAAAGAATCGAAAAAAAAAAAAAACACAACACGGATTCACAGATAAGACCTGCTTCAGAATGAGATGAGATCTAGACCAGGGATCAGAATCCAGAATCCTGCCTAAACTCCATCCATATTATTTAAAAACCAACAGCTTATCTACCCCGAGGAAGGCCCCAGGTGGAATCCCAGCTGGCTGAACGCTCCAAAAGCTGATCCAGATCAGATCTGTGCTGAACAGGCTGACGAAAGATTTAGGCAGAACCAGATCCAGGCTGTTTAAACTGCCTAAAATTGGGATTTAACTGGATCTGGTCTAAATATACTTTTATTCTGAAAGTCTTTAAAACAAGTCCATATGGCCAACTGGCTTCAGGACAGATCCATATTTGAGTCCTGGTTCTGGTCTTGAACAGTCCATTGTCTTGTTCAAGTGTGGGCAAACATTGTGACTTGTGGACCATAATTGGTCCTAAAATTGGACACAGGGGACAAGTAAGAGCAGAGCGCTGGAGGATCCACAGGGCATGTATCATGTAAAAATGATGCATAAAGGATTAAAGTAAAGCTTTTATCCTCCTAGAAATTGGACATTGCAAGAAAAGGCAAAAGTATAATCACAATACGAACCCATCAATTAATAAGTAGTATAAGAAAATTAATTTGGACAAGTTTGGCGGCCGGATTTTAGAGCTGAACCAAGACTCATGGGCCTTAAAGCCAAAGCCAAGGTTGAAATAGAACTCATGTGATGTAGACTCGTACATTAGGGACAAGGTACTGTGCCCAGATTTACTCGACTGAAACGCTCGCTGGCACTCTCGTCCCAAACTTGGACAGCGCATTGAAAATTGACTTACCACGTAGTCCTTTCCTGCCCACTTGCACTCGTCTCTCTTGGAAGGAGTCGCAGGCCAAGCAATCTGGGCAAAAATGAGAAACAGACAGAGTCACACTGTGGTCAGCAGCTGAAGGAGGAGGAAGGCAGGATTCGTGTCATTTATTCTCCCAAATAAAAACATCAGTGCATTTGAACAATGGAATATAAATAAATTATGGCTTTCTAAACAATGTCACCACAGATAAACTCAAAGCTGGGGGAGAGAAAGAATTTATATGACAAAAAAAACCCCAGAGAAGTCCAGAGAGAAAAACAATCGACAGGGACACAACCCTTCAAACTGCACTTGCTTTATGAATACATTTTTATATTTCCTAAATACGGGTCCTGTTTCAAATTATAGGAAATCCTTTCAGCAGTCGTAGTGCTGAGCATATGGTTGCACTTTTCACTTCAACTATGAGAAATGAGAAAACAGACTTTTGATATTTTCTTTTGCAAAGACGGGACGCGCAATGTTTTGTTCTTTTCTTCAACGGATCTGTCTATGACCTGCGGGGCCTGACACCCAGAAATGAGCGGCGCCGAGCGATGAAGCAAGGGTATTTGCGAGTTTAACCGTGCTAACACTTGCGGTTGGTTGAACACCAAACACAATAGCCAAACCCAAACATCTTTGCTCGTGTCGGTCCTAAAACGAGGCGTTGTTCAATGCGTAGTGAGGTTGACGCAATGTTATCTCAAAGAAGTGGAGCGCAAATAAAAAAGCTATGGATTCCATTGTCAGTCCAAGACGATAATATATCCCACATGGGAGAGCGCACTCGAATGACTCGCCCTGCTCTGCATTGGATTAGCTGACTCAGGTAACCTTAGAAAAATGAAGTGACAGTGAAGAGATGAGCCAATGATGCCTTCATTGTCCTTGGAAGAATCGGATCATAGCAGTCCACTGAAGTTTAGATTGCATCCCTTAACACAGATAATATGACTGCCATTTAATTTACTTGGACTTTTTGCATCAACAATAATCTCTAAAAGACATTCCTAGGACAGTGATGTCATCACTTCTACCCTAAACACTTGCTCTTCTGTTGGCAAGATGAGACAGTGGGGCAGATATCAGTACAAGTTTTTGGGTGGGGCAAAGGGGCATGAAATCAGTAGGCCGTGTATGGCCCATGAGCCGCGAGTTCATGAACGTTGTCCTAAACCAGGCTCAGCGGTCGTAGAACATAAGATATTAGCGTCACATGAATTATTAACGTACATGCTGTAGATGAGTGTGCATGTATGAGCACGTCTGAGAAATGGAACGATTAGAAACTTTAAAAACCCAGCTGTGATTGGACTGCGTTCCAGAAATGTATGCACGAGCATGGACGCTCTGTCCGTACATTTTCATATCCTACCCGTTCCCACAGAAGCGGATTGTACTCTGTTGGACCGTATCCGTTTTTGCTGTCTGCTTAGTAGATAAGAGTTTTTTTTTTCTTTTTAATAAGAAGCTGTCTTGCACATTTCAGCCTAATTATGTGAGTTTTGCCTATTCACTTCTTTTTGTCTTTATCTTGTTAAGGCATACGGGCAGAACAAAAGAGACAAAAAAATGCACATCCGAGCCAAGGGCAAAAAGAACGCAGACTGGCTGGGCACTCTCTCTATTCTCCGTCTCTGCATTGACTTTGTGTTTTCAGCACTCGAACTCCTCTGCTCTGCTCTCTGCAGCCCGCAGGCAGACCCGTGTCAGTCTTGTGTGTCAGTGATAGCTGTTTGAATCAGATAAAAAAAGACTGCTAACCTAGTCCAGGTGGCGTAATGGAATTATGGACAGTGCTGTCTGGACGGAGGCAGATGGAGGGGGAGGGATGAAGAGGAGTGTGGAGAGGGTAATGGACTCCAGAGGGGGAGAAAAGAAGAGAAGTGTAACTAAAATGAAGTGGACTTCATTCAGGATCAGACCTGTTTGTGGTCTCGGTTGATGTTGACGAGGTCAAAGGAGAAGATGTGGTCTTCGGCTCCCACCAGGAGCCTCCCACGCTCCTCGTCCAGGAGGAAGGTGTCGTAGCCTGAGCTGTTGGCCAAGCCGTTGAAGGTGATGAGGTTACTGGAGTCTAGCATTTCTGAAAGGAAAACCAGACAACATTAAAAGTCATATTTCTTCAGTCACGACCAGAACCAGAAAATTCCAACGCATTCTGCAGGACTGTAAACTGTGATTTGAGAAATCTTTGAAATGATTGCTAAATAAACTGTTAAATTGTTTGCCTTAAATCAAGATCTAGCTAATACTCTTTTTTTTTTCTTTCTTTTGGCGACATTCAAGTTAAACTTTTTGCAGTTTATAGCAGTCTCTGACCTAAGCTCTAGTAATCTGGAATGTGCTTTTAGTATAGAATGTATTTTCCTTGTTTACTTTTAATGGGTGGATGAATGGATGGTTGGATACTTGGAAATGTTATCCCTTGGGAGTACCCTTCAGAAAATAAAGGAAAATACATGGTCCGTACAGAGCTCCAACCCCCAGTGCAAGCAGCACTAATAACCAATTATTTATCAGCTTGCTTAAAGGCTCATAAGGCATTTTCACATTTTTTTTGCTTATTATTGATGTGTTTAAATATATTTCTTGGACAATATTTTGCAATTCTGGCCCATGTTTAGCTTTGACCATCTTCTTGGCTAACTACCTCTTAGATGTGTATGACTTCCTAATAAGTTACAGTTTTGCCAACAGTTCTGAAAGGCTGTTAAAATGTCTTCATTTTCCTTCTGTTTCCAAATGACAAGCAGAAATATAAAGTCTGAATAATGAATAAAGTCTGGACAGCATTTTTCTGGTATTTGATAAATAATAATTGTGTGATGGCAACAATTGATTTATTCAATTTTGCACTTAAACTTTGTGTGGACCAAAGTCAAAGCAGATCACTGTCAGTTAACAGTTAATCGCAAGAGAGGAATCTTCACTTCTGAAGACCTGGTGTTATATTAACAAACCTCACTCCCTGTTGGGGAAACATAAACTAAACACAGTAAAGTTCAAGTGAGGGCAAAAAGTCCAACACACATGATCCTAGGGTGTTACACAATGTTGAGGTTGGGGGTGGAGTATTTCCAACTAGAAGGACTTCAATACCACCACACTGTTCCTTATGACTATATATTTCATGCAACACTTAACAACAACAGTTGTGGTATCTTTCCAACCAGGTGACTGTAAAACGTTAAGTCAAGATTGAATTTCAAAGTGCTAGAGAACAGTAAAAACAGACCACCAAAGACTAAAGACCATAAGACATGAGAGAAATGTGGATCTGATCAACACAATAAAAGCTTCCTTGCAAAAAAAAAAACTACGGATACAGGATACCATTTCCGATATCGAATTTTTATTTTCCAAACATTTAATTTACTTCTCCGAATTAACCAATAATGACACATCTAGCTGTTTTACCCCAAACTGAGGCAAAAAACATTCTGACAAAAATGTATTTCATGGAAGTTGTTGCCAATTGTTCGTTTACTACATTCCTGACAGATCTTCATCCAGAAAACTGCTTGCAGGACATAAAAACGATGCTCCATTTCAATCATTTCTACAGCCTTCGACCACTACAGGAGTCAAAAGGACCAAAGCTGGGGTACACTGTGGACAGTTCAGCAGAAATTGTCGGCGCCACATCAGCACATCCTGCAGTGCTAGTTACATTTTACAGCATAGTTTTAGGTAATTAAAGTGTATTAACGTCAGCTTGAGGCCTAATATAAAGACGCCATGATAAAACCTACAACAAAGTCGAATCTTCAACACTTCATACTGCAATGTAAAACATTTGCCTTAGTGCTAGTAAGGGTGGGAGATCAGTTGAAGGCAAATATTGTTGATGAATGGACAGGGTCAGCAGTTTTTAACCTTTTCTATACCATATATTGGGGAAATGCTGGAATTGGAAGGAAAACAAAGAAAGATCATGATAATGTAAATTAAGGGTAGAATTTGGAGAAGTGTTGTGGGCCACATTAGAAACCCAACGTGCCACAACTGGCCCCTGGACCTTAGTTTTTCCAAGACTGTATTAGATTCAGCCTATTGTTTATCGACCCTCAGTATTTGGCCAGTATCCATTAAACAAACCATTCACTCCATCCAACCAGTATCACTACTGCAGACATGTCCACACTGTACCTAAGAGGGCCGGTGTGGCTGCTGGTTTTTGTTCTAACCAACTAAGAGCTCAGTGTTTAACCAATCAGCTCTTGGTGATGGAGATAAGTTGATTTAACCTGTCAACTCAGGTGTGCTACCAGCCACCGTGGCCCTTTGTGGGACAGATTTGACTTCGGAAACCACTGCTTTAATGCAAGCTGGACAGATTTTGGTGTCTATTGTTCACAGGCAGTCAAATCTGACTCTGGATTAATGAATTAAACATGCGTCTCAGCTGGATACAAACATGTGCTCAGATAACTGCAGGTGAAGTCACATGACACGTCGCACTCACTCGGAGAGACAGAGTCATCCATCATCATCACCGTCAACACACCCCGCAATCTAGAAACCAGAACAGCTCCACACATTTACATCAAACTGTAGTGACATGTGCAGTGAGTCCAGTGGACTGTGTGTGTGTGTGTGTGTGTGTGTGTGTGTGTGTGTGTGTGTGTGTGTGTGTGTACCCGCAGAGCTGTGAGTGACGGGCGGGTGTAGGAGCCATCTGCGCCCACTCTCTGTGCAGACCTTGGACATCTGTGTCTACATGAAAGAAATGCTTGAAGGAGGAAGTGGTGTGTGTGTTAGCCGTCTCTCTGTTTGTCCCTGAGCAGGAGCAGGAGGACCAGGATTGTAAGGAGGCGGCGGAGGTGGAGGAGGCGTGGTCGACACCTAATAAAGAAGGTCGCAGCTCATCTGCGCCACTCGGAATCTGGAGGTTTTGAGGCTACGTGGGGAGCTGAAGATATCATGTGGGTGGGTGCGGGCATGAATGGAGGTCTGTGACTGTGTGTGTGTGTGTGATTGTGTGAGAAATTGTACCAGAACACAGATGGGTTGAGATTGTGTGTGAGTGTTTTAGGAAGAAAGGGATGGATGTAAAGGTATCCAACGTTCAATGTTCAACATTCCATCAAACCAGGATTAGAGTTAAAGGTAAAAGACTGAGAACATATAACATAGAACTATATTTATGGTTCACATTTAGCTCCAGTGGTGGCGCTTTGGCCCAGAGTCAATGTCTCTGTCATTGTTGTGGGACTGCAGGGTTCATCTCCTAGGAGATCAAATCCTGGTTGGGATGGATTGCGCCTTCTAGTGGGCTTATCAGTCACAAGAACCCTTGCATAACAGATAAACAGACAAAGATAGATGGATAAATAGATAGATAGATGGATGGATGGATGGATGGATGGTAGATAGATAGATGGATGGATGGATGGTAGATGGATGGTAGATAGATAGATAGATGGATGGATGGATGGTAGATGGATGGTAGATAGATAGATAGATGGATGGATGGATGGTAGATGGATGGTAGATAGATAGATAGATGGATGGATGGGTAGGTGGATGGATGGTAGATGGACGGATGGATGGATGGGTAGATGAGTAGATGGATGTATGGATGACGGATGGATGGATGGATGGATGGATGGATAGCTCACTTCTAACTGTTAGATCAAAGTATGTGTTTGTGTTTGTGTTTTTTAAAGCCTACAGAATGGGAATTGGATTTGTATCTTTTTAAAGAATGAAGACGTAAATTACTCTTACTTTGTATGACAGCAACGACTTTTAAAATCCTTGGAAAATGTCATTTGCAGGGTTTTTCAATAATTTAGTACAGTAATGGGAAAAACACAGGAGCTACTGTAAGGCCAACAGACGCATAAAACTTCAATGAATGGGAAAAACAAACAGTTTTTCAAACATTTGTATAAATACAAGATTCTGAGACAAGACGCGACGGTCGATAGAAAACGAACAAACCAGAAGACGGTCATGTCCTCTACTGTATCGTCTGTCTGTTTCCACTTACAAGAGGGCTTTTTTTCACTGGTTCTTCTCCACTGCCATCTTGGCCCAACATGTGACGACCCGTATCAATTGGAATTGAGACTCTGGAACTGAACCCCGGAGACGGGAATGCCATCCAACATGGCAGAGGCCACCAATCGTCACGGAAGGTTTTCCCCCCGGAGATGGGCCGCAGTAAAAACACACACTCGCATATTTCAACACATGGTGATCTCTGACAAAGACAAGGTGGCCTGTGTGCACCCCCAAACACACAAAGAGGCTTTATCTGAACTGGAATCTGCTGCGGTTCTGGAGAACTGGAGGAACTCGGGCGTGAGCACCTACAGACCTCCAACCTAAACACAGACGCGCTGGTTTGGCCGGGAAAAGGACGCTCCGTGAGGGCGCCGAAGTGAGGCTCGACGAGAAGACTCAACACTCACTGCTCCACTTTTAGAAAATGCAAACAGCGAACATAGACTTTTTAGACTGACTTGGATATATTAATAGTGACCTAAATGTTTACAATACATTAATTCTCACAGAACACACTTACCTACACACACACACACACACTCGGCACTGAGTTGTAATCCAATAAGTATTTCTGCTTATGCAGCATGAAGCGGTTGAACAGTGAGCAAACTCAGCAGCTTCCTCCTCCGACACACTACACAAAAATACACACATGTACGCACTCACACCAACCTGTCATGGACTTTATAAGGTGTGTGTGTGTGAAGGTGTTTCATGGAGACGTTCACATCTCGTCACCACCATCCAACAGTCACTCACACCTTCAGTCATAAGACTGTGAATGTACATACACACACACACTTCACTTTCTACTGTTTCATCCAGTGTCTGCTCTCAGTCAGTTGAAATTAATGACATCATCAGAGAACAGTTGCTGGTTAAAAACTGACCTACCTATATGATTGGTTCACTACGGCTGTCCTTTATATTTTCTGTTATATTTAATACAATTTGCCCACTGTAGAATTTTCTAGAATCTTTAACTCATGCTTAGCCTGGACTCTAGCTTCAGCTTTGCTTATTTGTTAGCTTATTTGTTAACAAATAGCTTTGCTTATTTGTTAGTTTTAGTGATTTCAGTAATCTAAAGTTTTATTTTGGTAAGTGATTCCAAGAAGATCAACTTCTCGCAACATGCCTTCAGATATAAATGATCTTTTGGCAAATATTATATTTATCTATAGACTGTCTTAGCAGTCGTTTGGCTTATTTTTCATTCAGCTAGCAAAGCTAGCTCTTTTTGGGCTAGTTTTTTACCCATTTTCTGGTGGGTTTTTCTCTTAGTTGTGCCTTTCGTTGGTTAGTTTAGCAACTGTATCTTTTAGCTATAGTTTAATCTACTTTTTTTCTCTTTGTATATCTGCGTATAACCACTTAAAGTTTTTTTTTTATAACTACATTTAGTGTAGCTTTTTAACTTCAAAATTTTTTTGGTAAATCTTTTTATATTAGTTATGGTTTATGATCAGGGCTTTAAACTGGTTCAAGTAACAAAAAAAAACAAAACAAAAAAAAAACAAAAACTGGAAACTTTTGGAATTTTACTTGGAACAAAAATACAACCAAAAACATTATAATATTTTTTGTTCCGGGACCAAAACGCTTATTTGAAAATAATAGTAACCAGATAATATTGGCTTCATTTTCTTCTTCTTCGTTGGCAACCATTCCAGGTACATATTTTGTTCTAACCAGGTTCAGAAATGGAAGTGGAACCCAAATTCATAAATGTTAAAATATCACTTCTCTTCAGAAAGAACTGTTGGACAAAAAATGTGGTTGAAATACCTGTTAAATATTTTACATTATTTTTATATCTAGCTTCTTGTGGGCTCACCACCCACTGGAAGGCTCACAATGTGATTTGGGTGGTGCCAGGTGCCCCTGTGACCCGGCAACGGACAAGCAGAAGAAGATGAATCAATGAATGTTATATCTAACAATAATATTTCACAAATTTCACTTGAATATTTGATCACATTAGCTGGTATCTTTCAGTATAATAGAAAACCTAAATCCAAGTCATGCATTCTAGACTATTGTATTTTTTCCTCCTTCCTCTCACCCAGTTAGAGACAACAACTCGATTCTTGTTTTTTTTTTTTAAATAAAAGAACAAAATTCAAAAAAATTCAAGTGCAATTGTCTGTGGAGAGCTTTTCACTCCCCCGTCCTCTGAACAAGTAGGCGTTTCATACGCCTACGTACCACGCAACAGAGGAATAATGAAACATGGAATGAAAGAAAAGCGACAGGGCATTAAATTATGTTTATCAGCCGTGTGTTTGTGTGTGCGTGTGTGTGTGTGTATGCACAGCTGTGCGAGTGTGTTTGAGCGACGTGAAACATAAAAAGTCTAATGGAGGAGCAGCACTCGACGGAGGAGAATATTCCATTAAAAATAATGTGAGTTTTCAATGAGAGAAAAGAATAAAAAAAGAGCGAGACTCTTTCACTCGTTCATTTACTGCTCACTCAGGTTGTACTTTTTCTGCCGCCGCCGCTGCTGAGACAGACTTGGCTCCAGGAGGTTCTTTTCAAAAGTGTTTCCAGCAGAATCGAAGTTTAAAAGGAAACACTGGCTTGAAAAGAAGTGGCTGCAGAGAATTACACGCTCAGACCAAGACTGTGAGCTTTTCACAACGGCGCACACAGACGCTCAGCGCTGCAAAACCTCCAGCGGTTTGGTTTGGCTCGCTGACCTCAGGCCCTGCCTTTCTCCGTGTGTGGTGCTGACAATTTTTAGTCTCGGAGGCAGAAAAATCACAGGTGTCAGGAGAGAAAACAAAGACGTGGAGGAAATTTGCCGAGAGCTTTGCTTAACAAAGTGTTCAAATATTTCCCCCCGAGCTCAAGGCTATCATCCACGCATGCCTCTAAAGTTCAGCGTACGTCTCTCTGTCTAAGCACAGTAGCAGGTGTGGGCTGGTTGCCATGGTAATCATCTGTACAATACAAGCCAGGATGTTGGATTTGTCATTCAAATGTACTTCACTTTTTGCTCACACGCACTACTGTGAAAACTACTTTTATAAAGAAGGTTTTTTTTTTTTTTTCAAGCAGAAACAAAGTGTCGACTGATTTATCCTCTCGCTGACGCTCTTGACACGAGAGCTTCTGAAGAAGATGAAGACGTCTTCTTTGATTCCTTCGCTGCAAAAACACGCACTCTGTAAAAACACTCCAGCTCATTAGCACTACAGCAGCAGCTAAGGACAGATGGAACAAAGACCTGCTATTAGGGGGAATTTTTTAGTTTTCTTTTTTATTATTTCTTAGCCAGAAGTGGATAATCCCTGGATTTAGTTGAAAAAAAAAACATTTTTCACCGGTGCACTTCAGGTTTTACATTTTGGTTAACCATGTAGCCTCGTCTCTAAGAAACTTCTTTTCAAAATAAAACTTTCTCACGTTGATTCATTAAAGTGACTTCAAATCAACTTGAAAACACTGGAGATACAAAGAAATGTTTTTTTATTTTCTTCCTTGTTTTCCCATTTCCCATTTATTCCCACTGTTGAGTTCCTCTTCGTTTCTTCTCTGTTGATTGACTCTTGATTTTACACCAACATTACACCAACAGAACATTGTTACTTTTCACATTTCCTTCTTCGCATCCACTTTCTTCTCCAATCCATTCTTCTCCTATTGCTGATTTTTGTTTGATCTTAATCATTATTTCTTCATTCTTCTCCTGCTTCTGATATTAGAAATGGATCTTCTACTCTCTTTGTTAAAGTGAATATAGGGCATCAATGCATCAACCAGTGTAGGGCTGAGAAGCAGAACCTTGTTAGCTTCAAGCAGATCTTCGTTTGGCTTTTATGTAGACGGTAACTTAGATACAGTTCCATCTTGTTGTTGTCTGGTCCTAAAATTGGGGGCAATTTATCTTATTGGTCAACGTCTCTTGGTTGAACTTGGTGTAGAACTCTAGGGTTCACCTCCTGGGCAAGATCAAGTTCTGGCTAAGGTGGTTGGTGCCTTCCAGGAGTGAGCACCACAGGAACCTTCAAGATGGACTGGTACAGTTAAGTGTGATTGGTATGGCTCAACTCCAAAATTCATTAAGTTGGCCAGACTGAACACCCGAGTGGGACAATATAGGTCCGCAGTCCATATATTTGACACTCCTCCTCTCCCAACATGCAGTGCTGCTTTCGAGGTAACTGAATCCCACCTTAGTTTTTTCATCTTTCTGAATTATTCCACAAAGTAAAGCTTGTGTCCAGTCGCTGCTGCCTTGGGCGTCATTTTCATCTGATTTCCCAAACCAAAATGACTCATAACCACAACTCAGAGTACGTCCTGTGTCCTCGGAGACAGTTTCACACCAGGTTGTCCCGCAAAATTGTGTCAGTGCGAGTTCAACCCGGGGAGGCTTGGAGTTAGCGGGGCTAGCAAGGAAACCGTGACCACATCTGGGGACTGGAGCCAGGCAAAGCTCTGTGTCGTCGTCAGGCAACATTCATCTCCACTGAAGCTCGGAGTGATGGACCTCCTGCTGACCTCACCACCAAGGAATGGAAGAGTAGGAGGGTAAATAGAACCCTCCAGAAATTGAAAAGAATCACACGGCAAGAATTGCAAGTCCAACAAAAGTGGTCTGATATGGAACCGTTTCATTAGAGAGTGTCTCCTCCTGCTGTTGGACGACTGGACCACTGAGAGGTTTTCCACCGTTGCTGTGACCACAGTCGGCTCCAGGCCGACAGGCCATGAGCACCACAGAAACCTCACTCTCACACACACAGACACAGACACACACACAGCACCAAGTGCCGCTAGGCTGACTGAGCCGTCTGCTCTGCCTGGTTTACACTCTGGTTTTTCAAGGGAAAATAAACACAGACAAACTTTGCTTTTGCACGAGAAACAAATGCAAAATAAGTAAATTTTTTGCAGTCATCCATGTATATTAGAGACAAGGGCTGCTATAGCGCTATCACTGAGGCAGTTTGATGGACGGACAATGAGGGGAACCAGGCTGTGGTTAGCGTGGTCATGTCTGGAGCCACTGCCTGTTAGTGCTGACTGTCAGCTGCACCATGTAACTGAATGTCAGCGCTGCCATTTTATTAGAAATTAATGAGACGAGGCTGCGGAGGCCGCAGTGTCCCAGACACGAGTGACGGCACAGGGGGGAGAGACGGAGACAGCAGGAGACACATCTGCATGAACAGACGCGTGTCATCTTAAATGTCCCCACATACGGTCGGACCACGGGCTGAATTATTCAGGTCTGTCTTTAAGGGGACGTCAGCAGAGACGCGGGTGAAGAGTGAGGAGACATTTTCACTCGCCTATCCGTTACTGGGTCATGGGGGCAGCAGCCTCCACGACCTCCACCCAGAACACCCTGCACCATACCAACCTTTTTGCAGGTGGTGAGCCCACGCTAAGGCACCAACTGCCCTCACTGGGATTGAGTCTTGACCAGGAGGTGAACCCTGAAGTTTCACACCAATGACAGAGAGACTGACTCTGGACCACAAGTGTCACAAATTGAGGAGCTCTGTTTTTAGAAAAGTGTTACAAATGTTTTCAACTTTTTCTCCAAAAAGGGTTGAAGACAAAAGTCTTTATTCTGTCCTGTGTCCCAAAAATTCGTAGATCACAGTCAGTAATGATATTTTCCACAAAATTAAATAAAAATGACATAATTGAAGTCAAAAAAGCTCCAACTTTTAGGGTGATACAAAGGATAAACATATTTACACGTTTCTTGAATAAGTTTTTCCAGAACCCTTTTTCACTCTTTTCTATGTTCTGTCCTAGAACTGTTTGAGATTTTAAACTGATGTGTGTTTTTTTTTGTTTTTCACATCTGTATACACATGTTTGAAATTTTTGGAGAGTTCTTATCGAACCCCGAGGACTCATTTTCCTTTTTTTTTTTTTTTTTTTTCATTTTTGTCTAAAACATAAA
>JAFBJS010000601.1:142674-167561 GCA_016785265.1 Paraplagusia blochii | reverse complement strand
AACAATGACAGAGAGACTGACTCTGGGCCACAAGTGTTACAAATTGAGGAGCTCTGTTTTTAGAAAAGTGTAACAAATGTTTTCAACTTTTCAACTTTTTCTCCAAAAAGGGTTCAAGACAAAAGTCTTTATTCTGTCTTGTGTCCCAAAAATTCGTAGATCACAGTCAGTAATGATATTTTCCACAAAAATTAAATAGAGAAATAAAAATGACATAATTGAAGTCAAATCGTTGGATACGTTTTTCCAGAACTCTTTTTCACTCTTTTCTATGTTCTGTCCTAGAACTGTTTGAGATTTTAAACTGACGTGTGTTTTTTTTTGTTTTTCACATCTGTATACACATGTTTGAAATTTTTGGAGAGTTCTTATCGAACCCTGAGGACTCATTTTCTTTCTTTCTTTTTTTTTTTTGCATTATTGACAAAAACATAGAATCCTATACAAGAGGCAGGTGTTTGAAGAGTAATCTCTTGCTGAAATTTAACTCTGATTTTTTAAAAGAAAACGAATCAATCTGGAATAGTATTTTAGAGCCGTAATAAATGTCCCTAAGAAGTGAGAGTTCTTTTTTATTGTCCATGCAAAGATGTCCCCCTCATTTGTAACATTACTCTGGTCGGTCTGTACGTCGGGTGAACGCCTTCGCTCCGTCTGACTGACAATCCCTAGCAGGTGGCCAGACCCATTCATACCCCGGTTGCGGCGAACGGCAGGGTGCTGTAACCCAAACCCTGGTCCCCAACACAGATGCAGAGACACTGGATATTTCTCCCGAGCCTGGGCCGTACAGCACTTATGTACACACAGATGAAAAATGTACACGAACCCTGAGAGCACACACATTAATCTTTGGGCAAACACACACACACACACACACCTCCTCCAGTGGCCTGTGAGCTCAACATCGATGTTGATTTCCTTAATCATTTTTCATGGAAACTGTGTTTTCTTAAGCGAACTGCTGTGTAATAGAGACATCTTTAATAAAAATGACTTCGTAATGAACGCGAGGAAACGCGTATCATTTTCTCCAGCGGCCTTTCCCAAACACGGGTCAACTGTTCAAACCCACTGCAACCAATTATGCATCATAAATACAGGTCAGATTTCACTGAGAAAGAACTTTTTAAAAACCTCGTTACAATTGGTCTTTTTTTTTTTAAAAAAAACACCCTATGAAAAATGCATGAGGGAAACAAACTGATTCTATGGGAAGAAAATCATGTGACCGAGACAAATAACTCAGTCTATTCCATAATGTTGTGTACTTTGGCAGTGGATCTTTACTATGTACTTAGTGTTAGCTAAGAAATCATTAATGTCTGCCTGTTTTCTCTCTACTAAAAATGACATTTTAAGGGTAAGTTTCAGCAACTACTGTCACACTAAGTCACATTAATCATAGAGTTGTATTTTCACTACTTTGAGCCATTGATTTTAATGCAAATGTTTTAAAAATCTGGTTAGAATCCAGGATTTACTTTCCAAATTAGGAGTTTGGCTCAAAATCTGTTAAATCTGAGTTTCCTAACATGAAAATGACGCAGACAGAGGCTCAAATGGACAAAATCTGAATTTGGAATTGATATTTAATTGAAAGAAGATATAGAGAGGAGGATTGCTCCAGAACTTAAGTAAAAATCTGTCAAACTCCCAAATCTGGTCTGCATTGTCATTACATTTGGCCCCTGAGATGAATTCAGTCTGTGCCAGTGTTGGTCCACCAGTATATACTCCCTACATACACACAGTATGTGCAGCATTACAAATCCTTGTAGTATTAACAGAGTATGGTCTATGTTAGAGCAAGTACATTTTTCTTTTTTTTTTTTTTGCCATTGGCCTTTGACAATAAAACGATTTACATTAAAAAGGAACAGGAAAAACTAAAGATCCAGTTACATAATACTATAGAAACTTATACTACTGCGCCGTGTTTTACTTCAAGGTTTGTGCCTCATGTGTTTATTATATTAACCTGTGGGGATGCAGTGTATCCGCAAAACTAAAGTTTGTTTCCAGATGAATAAATGTCTACATTACAGCTCTGGAGAGAAGAAGAAACGCGGACAATCGCTGCCAATTTCTCAGTATAGTTTAAGTTTGGCTGTAACTTCATCCCAGTTATAATATTGTCTAAGAACTTGAGTTTTAAGTTTTTCTATAATAAATAATAAAAAAATAATACTTTATTTTTTGTATCATGTTAAAACTGACACAAAAAAGATCGAATCTACTGTTATTTCATAATTATTATTCCTCAGGAGAAAATTAAAATAAAACAACAGAGTCAGTGAACTGTAGTGAACCAAACCAACTAGGACTGCTTTGGTTTGCATGTGTTAAACTTCGATGAAAACAAAGTGACAGATTTCTCGGCTCTGCTTGATGAACGGCTTTTTGCTTCGCGAGTGCGGTCGCATCTTTTACACAATCGCCCTCTGGGGGCAAATCAAACTTTGTTATGCCATCACTCAGCCTGTGGACCGGGCTGGTTAGTGGGAGCTTACCAAACACTGTGGTCAGGTAAGTGACTCAGTCTGTGTCGAACTGGATCACATTCAGATGCCGCACAGGGAGGAGGAAGAGAACAAGGAGGAGGAGGCCGAAAAGAAGGGTTGTTGCTGTAATGAAAGCCGCTGCCCAAACATTGGTTTACACATTCTGAATGTGGCAGTGTGGGAGCAAAGATGAGGGCACATCAGTTAAGCGATGAGTCGGTAAAAAAAAAAGAAAAAAGGATGTGGCCCAAAGAAGATATGTACGACGTGGGCTGCAATCAAGGAGACAGAAAAAGAGGGAAGAGTTGGAAGAAAAAAGAAGACAAACACGCTGGGAGATTGTATTTAAGGTCTGTGGTTGTTCCAGAAGGGAATGGCCCACAGGAGAGGAGGAGGGAGGAGAAAGGGGTGAGGAGAAGGGAGAAGGAGTCAGACATCTCCAGAGTTGGGAGAAACACCTTATAATTATCTACATCCGCTCTGTCAGCCTCAGCCCACAGGATGGACAGACGGAGGAGAGAGTGAGAGGCTCCGTCAGACACGGGCTCATTCATGTATTCACGTATGAAATAATGAATAGACACAGACCTTCTCTGATAACGAGCAACACACATTTACACTGGACCTATTTTCCTACAGGCCGACACGCCCACAGCTAAACACACACGCTGGCAGACGGCCTTATTACGGGGCTGAGTCCAGACTGCGTGGAGTGTGGTTCCACACCAAGTGTCTATTTTGAAAGGGATTTTTAAGAGAGACAATTTCAGATCCTCTGCTGCTACTGCCGTCGCCGCTGCCGCATCCTCCGTTCCTCCCTTCTGGGTCGACTACGGTGGCATTAGGAGGTCAGACGGTGCAGTGGAACCTGGAGATACAACCATAATCTGGGTCCAAGGCCGAGCCTGTAACTTGGAGTGCTTTTGTCTCGAATTGAGTTCTCCCACGAGAAATAACAGCCAAAGATTAATCTCTAGAAAACAATGGACGGACGGACGGACGGACTGACGGACGGACGGACGGACAGACAGACAGACAGACAGATAGACAGATAGATAGATATTAGGGGTGTGACGATTCACCCTCATAACAATCTGATTCATATCTTGACTTACAGGCTACGATCCGATTCAGGAACGATTCATAAAAAAAAATATTAAATGATCGATCCAGTTCGATCCGATTCGGTTCAGTTCGATCCAAACCGATCCAAAACGATTAATTTGCACACCGCTAATAGATAGATAGATGGATCGATAGATCGATAGACTCGCAGTAATTAGCCACAGCTGAGAGTCTTTTATTTTGAAAGTAAACGCGCACCTCTCTCTATATATATCTCCCTCTCTCTCACCCACAAGGTCAGATTTACTGGATCTGCCTCTTAATTCTGTTTGCAATCACTGTATTATGTATGTGCTCTGGGTGACCTTTAGGGGACAGTGTTTCTCTTAATGGCCACAGTGCAGGGATTATGTTCAGGACGCCATTGATCCGTGGCAGTGTCGCTGCTCTGAGCCAGCAGATGCAGCAGCACCGGCAGCGAGGAATTACAGCGCTTTAATCTGGGATTACAGCAAGCATTCAAGTATGTTTCCAATTAAAAACAACATTGACAAAAAACTGGGCCTTAGTGTAGGCAGGGATGTGCAAAACATAACAATAACTTCTGGTCTAAAGTTTTTATACCGTTTTTCCTTTTTTATAATTTATCACCTTTTTCTGTCAGCTACCAATGTAGACCCTGACTGAAGAAACACAAAAAATGGGAAACAAATCACTTTACTACAGCTCGAATAAGACCAGTTGGACAACCTTTGTTTCAACCTTGTCAGAGGTGTACGGCCCCACAAAAACATTTATAAGGAACAACTTCTTATAATAGGTTTATGTAGTTTACAAATACAGAATCACTTCATCCTAAGCGCTGCTTCTGAGCAATTTCATCAATAAATAAACTTGCCATTAGCACTGCCAGCTGTTGGTCACTCAGTTTTCATTTTTGGTGCTTAATTTCTGCACCAAAAGTTTTCATTTTCACAGTTGTTTACTGTTTGTGTAAGTTTTGAAAGTATGTTTTCAAATATATTTTTCAATTGTAACGCATCAGTATAGATGGTGCCCTCTTGTGGCCATGGATAATACAGAGTATATTTGTAATAATGTAAGTTGCTTCTCATCCTTAATCTCAGGGGCAGCTCATAGGTCGGAGAAGTATGGTTCCTGGACGATACCACGTACTACAGAAAAAGATCAGCGACATGTTTACAAACACCAATCCAAAACTCCAACATACTCTATCGTCGCAATCATCCTTGTCTTGGTTTTACAAGAAGTAACAGTAAAGAAGCAGTGGAAAATAATTAACTCCTGTGATCATTATTCTGTCCCCATGAAGTCAGATCCTTTTCTGCTGAGCGTCTAACTGACCCAACTGGGAAATCATTTACTCTGCACTTGCTACAGCAGCTGCTCCCACGGGAGGTCATTTTATCTACCTGCCTCCATTTCTCAGACATTTCCCCGCACAAACTGCTCACATTGCAGTCACCCGTCTGTCCTTTTCCAGGGGAGAGAGGGGAGAAATAAAAATCACTCACTTTGGTGAGACTATGGGTCTCCGGAGGCAGATCATCGGCTCGCTCATTTCAGAATGATTTCACGGGACCCCGCTCACGCCAGGGCTGTATATTTGCCTTGAATCTGCAGACCCTGAGCTGGATTTCTCCCAACAGTTCTAGTGGCCTCTTTGTTTGGTTCTTTTGTGTTCCCCGTCCCACTCTGTTTCACTGTCCTTCCCAGGAGTACTCATCCTTGTTGTTTATTTGACTTAATTACTATGCCAGCTCGGTGGCAGTGAACGAGGGAGGATGAGTGACACTTGAGCCTAACGGCCAACCCTCCCCTTCCTCCCTGCACAGACGAATCCACAACTGCCAGCTTTTCCGTTCATTAAAAATTGTAAAAAAAAAAAAAAAAAAAACTCCTCCCCTCTTCGCCATCTTCCACCATCCTCCAACTCCTTCCTCTGTGTGGGTGTTGGCTTTAAACGTCCCCTGACAGGAATCAAGAGAGCCATCAAGCACCTGTGGACCTGGCACACAAGCGCACACAGGCCTCGGCAAGTGGTAACGCACACAGACAACAAATCTAATGCCTTCACATACACAGAGAAAGCGAACAAGTGCAAGCCAACAGCAGTTTGCAATCACACGTAATTATAGAAACACTGATTCAACGGCACAATAAAAGATACCATTTTGTGAGCTCATGCTGTTGCGCACGGGCACAGGCGCAAAAGCAGGTGTCTAATTATACAAGAGCACACACCATGCGTGCACCAGCGCCCCCTTCACGGACGCTTTATTTATTTATTTATTTTTTTTTATTTCCTTCAGCAAATGTCTCGATTTAATGCACACAAATTCACACAACGAGACACTACTTAAAGACTAAAGAGGAGGAAATCACAAGAGAGGGTGTCGAGTTCTCACACCCAGATCTGGTGAGAACGTTCTCACACACACACTCATGAACACAACGCAGGCAGTATACACACGATCTGATCCCTACACCCGGTGGCCACTTCATTAGGTACGGCTTACGCCCTTCAGTGGCAGATACTCAGCAGAAATAAGACTCAGAGCCGACGGACGTTAAATAATCTATGAGTTTGATGAAAATCTGGTAATGGTAGAAAGGATTTTAGTCAGAATTGGAATATTTTAATATTGGTGACATGGCACTGTATCCTGCCTAAAGTGGAAATCATAAAAGTGGCGCCTACTGGTCATAAAGTTATGGAAATGGAAATAATAAAGACATTTAGACGAAGGGTATTACGGGTTCCTCCAGTTGGTGCTAATAGACCTAAAGAGTGCCAGAAAAAGAATCATTCGCCTGAAAAAAAAAGGTCAGACCTGTTGATACTGGGCAGGAAGGATACATTTCTCTGTGACACATCTGCTTTTTAAACTTAGCAGCAGGAATCGATTTTCTTCATGTACAGAAAAAAAATCACTGTTTTTTTTTAGCTAAGGCATGGTGCTATAATTATTAGTGTTATCATTATGATACTGTCTTGGTCGTTCCTCTCTGTTATAACAAGATCACACTACATTTGATGACATCATCTAGTCCATCAATTCCCAAACTTTTTTTTCCCGGAACTCATAAAAGTAAAAAATCGGACACAACTCAACAGTCATTATTCGTGAGTCATTGACCATTATTGAAAATTAATGAGGATATTTTATTGCACAAGAATTATAACTCAAGTTTACTCAACAGTACAACCAGTACTAACCAGTAAAAATAAACTTCTAGGAAACATAATGCGAGACGATCCAAACAGAAGTCTCCTACGACCCACCTGATGGTCAACGTCCAATTATTCGGAAGCAACATTCAAGTCCAATCCTCTGTTCTCCATAAAGACATAGAGGTGGAAAAATTGCAGCACATCTGGAACCAACATCAGGACCACGTTCAGAGTCCCTGAAATCTCATTTCTCCCTGTTCTCGGTGCCTGCTCTGGACTTCAGCAGGTCGTCCTGACCTTTTCTCCATACTTCACTGCAACCGCCGTGTCATTGACTGATTGAACATTTATATGAACAAAGCAGGGAAACACGTGTACCTCATAGAGCGGCCTCTAGTGTACATAAAGAACGACATTTTAATGCACCTTTCTCTTCAATCGCCGCTGTACATCCCGACCTTTTCTCCGACTTTAACTCCCCACATCCGTCACTCGTGCAGTCAGTCGGCGAGCGCAGACTTTGATGCGCCATGACACGCAGTATCTCTCGTCTCGTATTGTTGTCAGCAACTTGTTCCTATGTCAAACTTAATGGCGGGCTAAACTATGTTCACATTCTGAGAACAGATGGCTGAGTAAAGACAGGATGACATTTTTTTCCCCCATCAGGCTCTGCTTTGTGAGTATGGATATGATGGAGCCCCGGGGAGGTGCGATTGCTCCAGAGTCAGGTGAATTCAGCAGTGATTCCTTCCAGATTTATTTAGTCAGTGAGATAAATGCACAGCATCGGCCTTCAGAGAGACTTTTTTATCTCTCTTCATCATCAGAATATGACAAGGAGTTGAATTTAAACAAATCAAAGTGTAGATGGGGAAGCGATACACATCCAGACAGTCCTGACAGTTTCCGAACATGTAATAAAGATTTCTATCTGTTCAAACCTGAGGAAAACGAACCCAGGTTTTCAAGTAGGAAGCTACTTGTTCAGCCACTTGACAACTGGGGCTGATAATTGTTGCAGTGTGATTGAACTATTGGCCTACTCCTGCTGTTTAAAGTGACTTGAGCTGCTTGACCGCTTACAATAGGGGCGACTGTGAGTAAGCAGCTGGGGAAGCAGACTTCGGTCCAGAAGGTTTTAGGATCGAATCCACCAGCTCACAGGTTGTCACTGAGTTTGAGGAATGAGCGACATTGCAGTAGACTCCTTCCAATAGTACAAAAATCTGGACTGCAGGCAAGCAAGTCAAGTCCATACACATTGAAGTATAAAGCCAAACTTTCAGATTGATCCGTTCATTTGCGATAAAAGAGAATTCCGATTTTTGCAGGCAATAGGATCGATGAATAACAGCACAAAACATATTTTTTTCTGATTTCTCGTCTGTTTAAAATAAGCTTGAAGTCAAAAAGTTTAACGTTTTCCTGGGCCATGCACATTTAGCAGTGGTTTCTGCCACTGAGCATATTGCAAAGTGATTTATACCCATATTTACGCCAAATATCACTTGCAACTATTTGAAATGCTATGCTTTGAAATAGGAATAGAAGTCAGATTTTCAGCGAGACATTTCAAAACATTTCATTCTCATGACTAACGTTTTTGCTGGGAGGTGCCGCCGCTGAGGTTTAAAATAGAACACGTGTTAGAAAAAGTTGAGAGAGTTTAAGAAAAACATACTTTTTTGTACGATAGTTTCTGGAGTGAATTACAAACTGAAGGTTCCTGTAGTGAATTTTCAGAACATGAACGAATTTTTGGGGGGGTTTCTAAATTTGTTCTTTTTTTAAACAAATAGAACAAAATTGAAGATTTTTTATTGTTAAATGACAAGTGAATTGCTAACTACAAATTTGACTTTTTTATTGTCTCAGCATGACGTGTACCAGCTTTCTGTTGTAAGTCATGGACAATGAGCACACACACACACACACATGGACACCCTTCAAAGTTGAAAGGGTGATAAAGGAAAATATACTATCCCTAAATTACAACCTGCACTCCCTCTGAAGAATAAAGCATGTCATATAAGAGGCCTCTAAACATAAGTTACACCAAACGTCTCGGCTAAAGATAGAAGGTGAATTAGAGTGACAAACGTCATGTTCACCCTGGTCCTGACCAAAATTTGATTCTCCCTCAACGAGGACAGAAATCATCAGAAGAACCCAACCTTTTGACCAGCGTTCGTCAATTTTTGACAAAGAGATTGTGTTTTACGGAGAAAATGGTACGGGAGATTCAGTAAATAAATAAATAGATAAAAAGACTCCGGAGAACCACCAGACTCAGCTCTGTACTTTTGGTCATGTTTTAGGACAAAGAACCATAATAGCCTTCCCAAAATATGGCAAATATGTTGACAGTTATTTGTAGCCCAGATGAAAAGTCTGCTCCTACAAAGAGCCTGATTTAGTGTAGGGTGTGAGAGATGGAGAAAAGAAGGAGAAAAGGAGGAGGAGGAGGAGAGGAAGAAACCGGCGCTCCGCAGTCTCCCCTCAAAATAACACAGAAGGGGAGAGAATAACATGTTTGCTGTATACGTCAAAATGTACACGTGCACAGTATTTAAGAAAAAAAAATAGCCATTAAACTAACCAATGCATTCTGCTGCAGATGCATGATTTATTGCACGCGCATTAAATCAACATATATAAGTAGTTTTCCATTTAAACTCTATAACTGCTGGATCCATTTACAGGATCCTAATGAGGAGTTAAAGGGGAAAAAATATATATATTGAAAAAAAAAAAAAAAAAAGCACAGCCCCTGTGAAGAAATGTCCTGTGTCAGGAGGACTGAGTTTTTTGGGACAGAAGCCATTAAAACAGAGGCTGTGCTGCCTTGTTCCAAGCACTTAACAGGGCTGCATGGAGAAGGGACGGAGCGCGGGGGCCGGGGGGGACTGTCACAGGGGCCAATATACCTTGAAACTGCCCCGGCATATGGAACCAATCTGGGTATTTGTAATGAGAATAGTCATATTTTGGAGAAAAGGAATGAGTCAATTTGAGAGCCAAGACAGGAGAAGGATGTGGACAGAGTTGGATGCTGAGAGGAGATGGAAGGGAAGGTAAAAGTGAGAGGAGAACCAATCTTACCTTTGAATGACAGCCTTAGTCTGGGGACGTTGTGCTTGGGCTCACCTCCTCTTCCCAAATGCACCGCCCCACAAAGCAGCACTACAATCCCAAACAGGTAATCCATGGTGCTGGAGAGCTGCTGCTGCCCGGCCTCCAGACCAGGGGGCACTCGAACCCCGAGCAGACCCCCGCCTGAGATGAGCGTCTGTCCCCCGCACAGAGACAGACACCAAGTTCCTCTAAAAAGTGCACAGTTTCAGACCCAATCAGGCAGGCAGGCTGAGCACAGGGGGCAGTCAAGGGGTTAAAATCCTGGATGTGCAGATCTTTGAAGGACTTCAGATGGTGGAGATCTCCTGCTCACATGGCTCCCCCAGGGTTGGTTCCAGGAGAAATAGTCCCTTGGTGTTTGTTGTCTTCCTCCAGGTGAGGCTTCAAATGGTGCCTGGCTGCGATGGACTGGAGGAAAATGTAGATCAGATCACTTTATCCACCCGGGTGGAGGTTCTTTTTGTTGTATCTCTGTGTCTTCTGGCTGGTTCCTCTCCTCCTGTGAGCACACACTCACAGCAACCCTCTAATCCCTGTGTGCGGCTCCACCAGACTGAGAAAGAGAGATAGAGGCAGAGAGAGCAACACCATCCACAGGAAGAGAGGGGAGGGTGAGCAGCTGAGAGAGAGGGAGAGAGAGAGAGAGGGAGAGTACTGGTGAGAAAGAGGGGGAGTGACTGTGGAGAGAAACGATGGAACCTGGATAAGAAGGTTTTTAGATTGTCCTCTCTCCTCCACCCTGGGTTTTTCCACCTTTTGTTAGTCATCAGTTTTTCCATTTCTTCCGTTAACTGAATCATTATCTATTTACTCTGCACTCAGAAGTGGCTTTAGTTGTTTGTTTTTTTTTTGGTTTTGTCAGATAAACAGTCCAATGTCAAGATTTTAATGACTCACTTTTACATAATATTCCCCACAAGAGGGCATTTTAAATCTTTTTAATGAAAACACTGATGTACAACAAGTTAAAAGACAAACAAACGGGTAATTTCACAATATTTTGGATTATTATCCAGATGGCACTAAAAAAGTAAACTAGTGATATTGATTACATATAAAATGCTCCCCAAGATGAATTAAATTATTTAATACATTCCCTTTTTAAATACATATGCCAAGAATGGCACTTTTATCATTTTATTTTATTTATCTTGTTCCAAAATTCTGTCTGTCTGTCTGCCTGTCTGTCCATTTATATATCTGTCTATCTGTCCGCCCTTCTATCTATCTAGTTTGTCTAAAATGCAATAGAAAATAACGGCTAAAGTGCTAGCTCACATGTAGCCTAAAAGGCTACAATAGATAACAGTAGTAAAATAGCCCACAAAAATAACTATTTGCTCTTAATTTAAAAAAAGAACAAAAACAAGTTCGTCATGGAAGAAAATTGATACCAAATTTGATGGTATCAATTGATTCCAGGAACTTTTTTTCCCCTGGAATCTGACAACATTTTGTAAAACTTTAGCTTAAGACTAGCTAAACACATTTAGTTGATGAAAATATAACAACCAGTAGAACACACTCCTGAAAAAAGCGAGAGAAAAGCTGAAGGATACACACCAACAACAGGAAGCAACATCTGTTCATTCTTGGTGCTGATATTAAAGCGCTGCATGAAATTGTCCTGGTCCAATATTTTGATTCTAACCCTGTTTTTGTGAATACAAATCTCTGTGATCGACTCCACTCATTTTTCCAATCTATTTCTTCCATCCGAAACATATTTATTTTACGGTTTGAAGAAAGTTTGTGACCTTGGACAAGTTTGGAGTGTCTTAATCGACAGGATACAGGACTTGACGTGTGGAGTCGTCTCATCCTGGAACAGTCTCTTCATTTTCTGCAGCTGTTTCAGCATGGGGTTATGATTCCTGATTGTTTGCTTTACAAACTTCAGGAAATATTTAAGGGGGGAAAAGTCAGTGTTTTCACAGATATCGCTGAGATAACCACAGATGCTAAAGCTGAGCAGCCCTCACCAAATCATCTGTTTGAGATTTGAAGGAACTTTCATAGGATTTTCTGAGGTAAAACCAGGGATTTAAATGTGATTATGTCTCTGTTAGAATCTGAGTGGACGCCACAGCTGAAGACAAACACTGACGGGCCTGGGAACGTAGAGGGAAATGAATCAGAAGCAGACAGAACTCAACCACCGTGTCCAATCCTACGTCCGTATCGTCTATACGCCATATAGGTAACAGATAGACAGAAGCTAATGAAAGGTTGGTTAAAAACACACAATTATATCAACAGGAAAAAATAGTTTGGAGTTCTTGCGCCCATATTAGCACGGGACAGCGCTACGTAAACTGGGATCTACCCCTGGTTTAGACATGTCCTGTTGTGTAAATGTATTAAAAACGTCCTGTGTCAGTAGATACATATATTTTTTGTTAATGTTTTTTAAAAGACCTTTGCTTAGACCAGTGCTTCTCAATCTTTTTCTGTTACTTCCCCCTTAGCAAGAAGAAAACAATTCACGCCCCCCCTGCCCCACCACCCACTCTCTGCCGCAACTTTAAACAGCATTTGTCTATAAAATAGTTCTAGCTACACCTCTGCATAACATCGTATCCTTGTAAACATAAAGAAAACAAAAAGAAAGATATATAGTTCAACTTACAAGAATGTGCAATTACACTTTATTGTAGTACGGCGGAAAAAAAAGAATGTTCCCTAGGGTCACACGCGCCCTCCTCAGCATCGCACCGCGCCCCCCCCAGGGGGGCCCGCCCCACACTTTGAGAAGCACTGGATTAGACCCAGAGTCAATGTCACTGTCTTTGGGTGTCAGTAAAGGAGACATAAGTAGATGAAAATGGACGGATGTATTTTATTAACAAGTTTATATTATTTTAGTAGTTAATGACGACAAGGCAACGCACAAAAGCGGATCAAAAATGGGTTCTAACAGACCCTCAGCCCCTTCTGTGAGCTGATCCCGACCCTCCCTGCTGCTAAGACTAATAAACTAAATTCCTGCATAGTTAACCTTTATAAGTCTGTCACGTCAGCTGTTTTACCCCACAGTTCTCTCATAAATTGTTTTTCTCTTGTGTTTTTACCTTTATATTATTTTGTTTTCTCCTACGATTGACCATAAACTGAACCACACAGCTAGTCTGGATCCTGTCTCTGTTAAAGTCATTCACATGAGCAGTTCTGGTCAACAACAACTCTCCCCCAGGCCTGTTCCCCTTCCTCTCCCTCCTCCCCCGCCTGCTGCCCCTGCAGGTGTTTGTGTGTGTTTGTGTGGACACCTCCTGTTTCCTCTGGGGGGGAGGACGCAGCGGTGGTGAGGTGATAAAAGCTTTGATAAACACGAGTGCTGATGTGTCAACTCACACACCTTCACACACACTCACACACACAGGCAGGCTGACATGAGTGTGTTTCTGGTGAACATGCTGAGTGAAACTGTGAGGAATGGGGGCGCCCTCATCCTCCTGCAACAACAGTCACACCACAGCGTTGGCTTCTCAGAGTCATTGTTGCTAAATCTTTAACCTCCCTCTGGACCAATCAAAGCTAGTTCTCGTACCATGACACTGGGACAGACTGGAAGAAAACTAGTATAAAATCTCTGGTTTTTGCTTCCGGCTGGTTCTTAATACTTGGTTCCTAATGGTTCCTAATACTTTTGTGATAACAATTTTATTAATATTTCTCAGACACCGTGTTTACTTTTGGCTTAATGTTTTATTTATTCATTTTTTTTACATTTTCTTTTCCATTTTTTTTGTGAATGTAACTTTTAGCTTTTGTTTTTGCCTATTTTTCAAATTAACTTTAAGCCCAACTCAATAGTAAGTCAATAGCTAGTATTTAGTAACTTATCAAAAGCAATTAAATAAATAAAGTTAAATTATTAATGTATTATTTTAAGTTGGGTTGACTTTTGTGTTATTGAGTGAGCAAAACTTTGTCAAATAATATTTACAAAAACAGTTGGAACAAAATAGCCAAATAAAAAAAGTTAGGTTTATATATATATATAAAGATTATCTATTTTCTTTAACCCTGACAAATTATTATCAATTATCTCAGCAATAAACACGTAAAGATGTTTGTTGTTGTTTAAGGTCAGTATAATAATTAATAAAACAAAGTTTTTTTCATGATATTAAAAATGCAACGTTATGCAAAAGAACAACGTTAAAAAAAAACAACAACAAAAAAGAATATTTGAGTTCACTCTTGAACAAACAAAGGCTACATTAGTTTTTTTTACTTTAAAATTATATTAATCTCTAACTTGTTGTTGAACCAATAGAACTTTTTAGAAGTTATGAGCCAGAAAAACAACAAAGGGCCATGACTGTGCACATCCATCTACTCAACAGGTAAAACAAGGAATATGTCAGTCAGATAAGGAAGAGGATGTCCACATTCCCACTGTTCCTGGTACATTTTCAGTGAGTGATATGATGAAACTTATTTGTCTGTTGGTTTTTGATGATTCACCTATTTCTTCATAATTCGTCTTGAGTCACTGGTCACTTCATTTTCTCAATTCCACTAAGTAAACTTTTTTTTTTCTTTCCTTGTCCATCCATCTAAATGAAAGGCTTGGAAAGGTGGTCTGTGTACCACGTCCGCCCTGGTGTCTTCACCTCCACACCAGCGTAACGTCCACGTCCTGGGAACTCATCGCCCTTTTAGTCCAAACAGCCTTTTTGGATGTTTACTCCAAACACAAAGATGTGCAGACAGACACATGAAAGTCTCTCCTTCTCTGTCACTCAACTCCCTCCATCAACCTCTGCCTTTTTACCCCTGCCCCGTGTGACCGCCTCACCGTCTCATTTATCAGCATGAACCAAACCAACGGGAACAGCCCGAGCTGGGAGACGGCCAGTCCAACACACCTTCACAGGGTTGCCCTTTAGGGCGCGCGGCTTCAGTTCCAACCCTATCCCTGCCAATCTATTTCTGACACCCCGCGGGCCCGGCACCCTAGCACCCCTGAGTAATGACGACTTAATAAATGGTGACACGCCGCTGCCCGTGGTATGAGATGACCATTGACAGGAGGCTTTCAGCGCTTGGTGGTAAAAATAGACGAGGACACAAGACACCCCCTCGTATGAGGACACGGGGTGAGGGCAGAGGCGTCAGACGCCTCTCCCACTGTGTGGGTGGGTGCATGTGTGAATGTGCCATTACTGATATGACAGTGTGTCTTCATCCGCAACTCTGGGGAGAGCTGTTAATCTTCCCTGTGCGTATGGGAGGAAAATGATTACGGTAACACGACCCGCGATGTCTCTTTTTACACAGAACACTGGCGGAAATGTCCAGCCCTGTTCTGCTGCACACGCTGCCCCCTGACATCCCCTCTGTCTCTGCGGCACACGCCCGCTAATGACCACACGTAACAAGGCCGAGGCTGACACACAATAACCACAGTATGAGTTCAGACTAGAACCATGTCCCTTTTAACGACATTATTTAAGGTGCTTAGAACTTTTTAAAGTTTTAATGTTCACTGGATGGATTTATTTGACAGGGCTAAAACTTAATGCTATATTTATCTTAGTTGCAAAAACTGAAAAGTTTTTGGCTTGAAATAATCCAGTATTGATAACTGGTCATTGTTCTAGGGAAGAGAACAATCCACCCAAAAATACTGCTGCCACTAGTTGGTGTAGTTGGTATGCTCAACTGCAGGCATAAACAAACTAAGGCTCGGGGTCCAGATGTGGTCCATTTGGCTTTTTAAACCGGCCCCCCGAAATTGGTCTAAATTCTGTTAATAAATTATTTTATTCCCTATACTTCTACCTTTTCCCTGCAGCAACCACATTTTTCCAAAAGAAAAGGTAAAGAACATTATGAATATTTTACCCTATTAGCCTTCATGAATAAATTTTACCTGTCATTTATCTTAGTTTACATGAAAGCGTATGTTTCTGGTCTTGACTTTGGATAATCAGGAGAGTTTGCCCGCATCTGTTTTAATATATATCTGGCCCATATACAGCTATACATATTCACATGTAGCTTTAATGCCTGGGTTACACAGTTTAAATAGGAGTAACAGTAATATCCAATGTATAAAGCAACCTTCCTTGACAGAGCAGTTAAAGTAAAGTACAGAATGAAGAAATATCAAAATCACTTCAGTTTTTACATCAATAACTATGACATTGAACTGATAAAACAATCATTAAGGGTCCATGTTTTTTTTGTTTTTGTTTTCATGAAGTATATATTGCTGTACTACGCATTAAAATGAACAAGACATTGAAGAAAACGATGGTTTGATATTTTACCCATGTCAATGTCTTTCTGACTTGAGGCTCTGGCAGTTTTTGGAAATCCTAAAGTTGTGCCGTACACCTCTGAACAGCTGTTATGACCAATGTTCTCGTGTCTCAAGTTCTTTCTCACTGTTCTTCATTATCGCCTACACTAGATGACGAGTCTTGATGACTGTGATACACTGGAAGTCTTGGGAAATTGACATCACTGTATCATGTGTGACATGTGTAATAATCAACATTTAGATGGTTTGAAGGGAATATTAAAATGATAGTAAAGTTCTGACGTCAAATGACTAATGTCTGTCATTTCCAGCTGACCTTTCTTGATGTCCTAAAGTTTCTTTTTTATATCCCCAGTAATCTTCCGTTGACACCATGTCCACGTACAAAAGGTCAGCAGTTCTTTAATGTCAGAGGAGTTCCTCTTCCTGTTCCAGCTGTGTGCTACTGAAGGTCACTCTGCCGGGCCTGGCTCAGCAGATGACCTGTGCAAGAAACACCCAGGAGGAAGAGGTGGGACGTGGCGAGGACAGACAGGAGGGAGGACATGAGGTCCTGACAGACTGAGTACGCTGGCAACGATGCAACACTGTCAGAGCCTCCCTGAAGGTGACCTCGAAGCTGTTCGATTGCGGAAAATGAGCTAATGTGGCCAAAGGGTGTGGATTTTATTTTCTTGTTTTAGGGCGGGGTTTTAAACCCTTAAATTCTCAGTGGGGCAAAATTAAAAACTGAATAATTGCAGTTTATTTTTAAGTTTTGCATGAACAAAAATAAATTTAGAAATACAATAATCACCAGTAATTGTTTCTCATTATGTCTCTTTTTATGTAGCTTTTCATAAATATTTTTTGCAGGAAAAACAAAAATTCTAGTACATTATATATATATATATATATATATAATCTATGTATCTAAATAACCTCAGATTTTTTTATTCGTGGACAAAATTTTACATATGTCAAATCTAAAGTCTAACATTTTTATTCTTTGTGTATTTTTGTACTATTTCAGATGTGGACCCAGATCAGAGGAGATAGATGGAGCGTTCATGTGAACTAAAATAAAATAATGTGTCTCTGCACCACCTATAGAGAGAATATGGCCATTGCAGGGAAAAGGCTTAAGTATAATCATATTACTAACCAAATATAATTCGGATAAGACAAAGATTAATGGGTCACATCTGCCCCCCTTTGCCCATGTGAGTACTATTGGTACGGCCAAAGGTTTAATCCTGCCTTTGTCATGTAGTTCTTTCTAGGTGGCGTTGTTACAGACTGACTATGGTATTTATTTATAAGCTCTTTTGTTTAATTTTCTTTTGTTTGTTTAGCTTCAGCTCCTATTTTCTGTTTCAGTGCACAGTTTGTAATGAATTCAACTATGTTGTTTTGTTAAACAAAAACTTTTGTTAAACAAAAACTTTGAAAGTCATTCCCGGTTAGAATGTTTGCAATTAATGTAGAAGTAGGAAAAAAGCTGAAGAAAACTGAGAAGATTCATCGCTAGGAAATGCAGTCAAGGCCGTAATGTGTCACGCCTTGCTCATAAGTTCCAAGGCTAATTACCCAACATTATAGTACAACATATGTGGTAACAATTGACATGTGAGGAAAATGAAACTGAAGGCTTTGCCAAGGGGATGATAAAGGGTGAGTTATTGAGGGGGGGTTGAGTAAGTCTGGACTCTTTCATCAGACATGCTGCTGGTTGTAAAGTTGAAGATCACCTAATATGTTACAAAGTTATGCAAGTAAACTGTCATGAACGAACATTTACTAAAACCCCACAGATAGGAAAGATAAAAAACTCTCCATCTGTCTTTTCCGTACAGTCAGCGTCAAGTCACAGAATCTAAAAAAATTCAAGAAAAATTATCTCCCTACGTAGATAATGATGCTATTTCCATATAAGTCCAGAAATATTGCACTTTTAATTCAGATTCAATCAGCCTCTGTGAAGATTCTTATTCATCCTGGTCATGATATCCAAAATGTTACGTTGTTAGCAACTGGACTTCTTCTCGGAGTTAAAAGTTTCATTCCTCAACTAAGGAATTTCACTAGTTTTATCTGGTAGTTCTACTTCTTTTTATTCCTAAAATTAAAGTCTTTCACCTTCAAAAAGAAGTCCAGTTGCTCATAATTTAACTTTTTGGAGCCAATTCATTTACCATGTGTCAATCACATGATATAAGATCTTGTTTCTCAATCACAGAAGCATCAATACAAGATAAGTAGGAAAATAAATCCACTCCGAAATTGATAGTATGTGTGATCTTTGTCAGCTAGAGAAGTGGTTTTACTTCATGTGATAGATTCCCTTTATACTTCCTGAAGAACTAGCTTAAATCAAACAAGGCTACACTCACTCTCATGAAAATAACATTTATGAAATCACTAAAACCAAAACAAAGATCAAGACACTGAACTATCTCGTAGGAGCTTTAGAAGATTCCACCCATCATATCATTTTTCCTCCTTTGTTCCATGCTCCAAACCTCAAAGTTTCATTTAGAATCAACTCAAGGCCTCATTAAGTATCCTTCCCCTCAAGAAGAAAAAAAAATCTTCAAACCCCAGCTGAGGGAAATGGGAGGTTTTCCCTTCGTTTCATTGCCTCTCTATAGGTCATTGGTCAAGCTCCAGGTTTACAATGGAGGTCACGCAACCCCATCAGGAGCACGACGGAGCTGGATCTAATCCCTTTGAGCGAGACTTTTCCTCCTACACATGCCGGAACGTACCGTGATCCGCGGCTGCACACGCAGTTTCCACATCCACTCAGGACAAGTATGTGAGCGAGTGTGTAAATAAACAAATCATGAAAGCACAGTGCACCATGGGAGAGAAAGAAATCAGGATCGGACTCAACATCTGTTGGACTGATGAAGGGGAAGTTGTTGAGTTGTGTGTATTTATTCACGGCCGATACACTTCCATCCATCTCTCCGGGTCGACGCGGAGCCTCCTGTGGAGCCTTCGCCTCGCAGATGTGTCCGCTCTGCTGACGCTGGTTTGAGCGGGCTTTACAGGAAGCAAGGAAATCCGACCGAAACGTAAAACTGATTCATAAAGTGTGATCACATCCTGTTGTTGACGCTCCTCTTTGAGGAGGAGGAGAGGGTAGGAGTGAGCAAGTGTCCACTTGTTGAGCAAGAATGCAACCAAACGACTTTCTGTATTTTTCCCCCCAAAAATCAGACAAGTGCGATGATAAAGAGGATTTGCTGAGTCATCAAACCCTCGGAAGAAAGAACCCTGAGAAGGTTGAGTCTTGAGAAACTCTGACATGAGGCATCGCTGGTGCGTAAAGGTGCGGAAGAAGTGAGGAGGAGTAGGGAGGACTAATCCAAAATCTGTAGGAGTTCTTTAAAGATTGTGGATGTGTAAATGCAAAACACACCATTAGTGAATGGAAGTTTGTTGGGGGAAGGATTTAGATGCTGTGTTGGGTTGAGGGAGCGGTGGAGGAGCTCATTATTCCTCCTCTCTGAGCGAATCATGGAGCTTTACGGGTTCTATTCAGGCTGAATAGGGAGATCTGTGAGGGATCTCTCAAAGAGCATTAGCTTGTGTGGTTAAGTTGGTGAAATTAAAGAGTAACCCTAAATGCCAGGACCGGAGGAGGAGGAGCGGGGGTGTAATGATGGCACTAAAAGCTTCGCGTTGGGCGCTTGTCATGTCATGTTCCTCACTCTCATATTTCTCAGAAATGGTTGACAATAAAATGTCAATGCTGCACGTGAGGACACAAGCGGCGGTGGATGAGTCAAACCTTTGACAAGTGGCTGGACTCTGTTGGCCTTTCCGTCAGCATCACAAGAGGGTTTTGGTATCATTAATAAAATATTTATGAACAGTGTTTTTCCAATCCCCAAAAAATGTCAATGAGAAGTCAACCAGAAACTAGCATCATTTTCGTGGATCCAAAAGATTTTTCACAAAATTATGGTGCGTTGGCAAAGGCTACTAAGGACATCACCCAAAACTGCTCACATGTAGGTCAGTTCTGTTTTTAGACCTCTTTTTGGCTGACACTCGGCAACACTGTGGTCAGCATGTGGCCCAGATCTGGCGAGAGGAGACGATTGTCCATATGCCATCAATCCACGCCATATAAGGGCCAACACAAAGTGTTACATGGGCCTGACAAGGGGAGGATTGACAAAACAGAAGAGGGAAAAAAACAACATAATTATTATAAACAAAGAGAGACTGTTAGTCTCCGGGCTGCCAGATCACCGTAACATTTCTTCGTCTTTCGGGTCTTTGCACTGTTTTGACAATTACCGCGAGCTCCGCAGGAAAGTTTGACATCAGTGTTTATTAATCCGGCCTTGATTATTTGTTCAAGCGCTGCACAAATCCTCAGTCCATCAGTTGATTGGGAACTCCAGATAGAGATGGTGGGAGTGGAAAAAAAGTCTATGCGAACTCCCGGCAGCCATTGTAACGTTAACAGCTCAGGATACTTGTTCACTTACGGAATGCCAGGCAGATTTTTCAAACACAGATCCCAGAGTTCGGAATGCCGTTTGCTGCCATGGCGTTTCATACATATCAAGTTAGGGATCAACATCTATACCAACTAACATGGTCTACGCCCATAAACAGCTTGTATATCCGTGTCCATGACACACGATCCATGAATGGTTCAGAATAAGACTTGTGTATGAATCTGCTGGCGGCTTCATAAATTTTCCTCCTGTCAGGAGGAAATTCTCCAAGTGTTTTTTTTTTCTTCTTCTTTTTTTTCCCTTCAGTGTGTCTCTGAGGCTGACAGAGCAGGGACAGTGACACAGCACTCCAGTCTGTTCTTCTATTAAATATTTACACGCTTGTGAAACATATAAAACTTACCGCCTGCGCTCACATTACAGCTCTGCAGAGGAGTCGGATTTAATATGGCTCACATTCACTTCCAAGAATATGTGCGTTAAATGAAGAGATCTCTGGACGGACAGATAAGCAGACAGCAGAAGACAGATAGAGACAACAACTGCGTCCATGCTCCTCAGCTCTGGGGCTGTGTAACGGTCAGTTGGGGAGTCTTGTTTTTTTTTTATGTCAAGGCGAAGGTTCAAATCCCACTGGAGGAAATTGCGCATGCATTCGTCTGTAAAACATATCAAAATATATTTTGCTTCACCGGTTTAACAGATCATGTGCATAAAAGCCGGCTGAAAGGTTCTGGCTGCTACTGTCTCCCCACAAGATGAGCTCCTTTTTATTATTTAACAAATCTGTGATTCCAGATGCACTGGTTGTGACTCAGTGGATTGAACATTAATCTTTCAGGAGAGGGAGTCGACATACAACACCTTCCCAGTGCAAGTGAGAGCAAACAGTTAGGGTTTGTCAAGAAAAGTGTCCACAGCCAAGCCACATAGAGAGTACTGAAAAAAAATCTTAAGGTTTTAAGAAGAAATGAAGATGGTTCTGCGCACCAGGGTAGTTGCTCCAAACAGTCTATGCCTACAATTGGCGATTTACTTTATTTGGGGATAAACAACAGATTGCATGTCTCTTATTCAGAGGTTGCCACAGCAAATCAACATTAATCATCTCCTCCTGTCCTCTGTATCTTCTACTCTGACTCCTATCACCTCCATGTTCTCCCTCACTGCATCCATCAATCTCCTCTTTGTCTCCAACGTGGTAGTTCCATCTCTAGGATCATTCTTCTACCAATGAATCCATTGTCCCTCCTCTGGACATGTCCAAACCATCTCAATCTGGCTACTGTAGCTTTTTCTCCAAACCTTCCTGTCTGTGTTGTCCCTCTAATCTCCTCATTCCTAATCCTGTCCATCCTTGTCTCTCCTAAAGAGAAGCATCCTTAACTCAATGGACGCATTGAGAATAAAAAAGATTTTTTTGTGTTTTTAAATGGAATTGTTTTAAGTGCACAAAATGGTGGCCCCTAAAACATTAGCAATGTGTTAATAAGTAGGGATGTTAAGTTGTTCCTAACCACAGTCCAGAAGAGGTGTTCCACCTTTAACATGAGGGACACATTGGGTCCCCGAAATTTGACTGGGATTAAAGCCTGGAGCGTTTGGAACTGAGAGTTTGAGAATTTAGGATTAGCTTCATGTTGAAGTCATGCTAAATGACAAAAAATAATTAAATAAATAAATAATTTCAATCATGTGTTGTTATAATTGTATTAAATGTGTTCAAAGGTCAAGTGTGTGGTCCAGACTGCACCTCCCTTTTTTTGTTTTGTATCTAATAATGTGCTCAGAAGCGACTATTTTGGGGTTGGAAGAAGCCTTGGCACTTCTACCGGGGACCTGCCGCCCCAGGGTGGAAATGCACAAAGTTCCTGATATTGTTTTGAGTTCCTGCAGTGAAAACAAGCCCTAAAATGACACATTGTCGACCTCGTCTTTATGACTTCAGGAGAAGGCTGTCTAACAGGGAGATTTTACAGCTCGGTTTGCTGAATGTCTCTTGCTAATAAAGCAGATACGTTGTGGCATGAGGGTGACTCAGCTGTTATATACGCTGCTGGGTGATTGGACACAGCTGTGCGAGCCACCTAACACTTCCACGCCGAGAGAAAACATTTCTGTATTTTATCAAGACGCGAAACCTCCGCGCAGATACAGGCGGCAGCCCCGGTCGGCTGGTACCAAACATCATCACCTTCCATGACTGAAGCCTGTTTTACCTCCAGATAAACTGAGCCAAGAAAGGCCCATTTTTAACAACGTAATTATCTTCTTATATTTATTGTCTTAACATTCTCCAGAGGGCATTAGCACAATATTATCAGTTCACATTCATCAGGACTCATAACGCAACCTTGAGGAACTCTGCACTCGTACTACCCCCACCTTTCTTCCCCACCCTTAGACTGCTGCAAGTGTTAAAGTGTTAAATTTAAACATGTTTTTTTTTTTCAATTCCCAAGACCTTGTTTCCCTGCAAACCTGAGAGCAGAAATGTCACGTAACCTCTTTAGGTACTCCTCTATGCAGATGACACTCTTGTATTTTTCGGGCTTTACAAAACTCTTTACAAAACCTTGGGTGAACACAAACCATCTGTGTAAACACCGGTCTATAGAGCGAGGGATGGGACCCACCTGTATAGAGGCGCAGTACTTTAACAAAAGCTCTTCTGATGTGGCCTTTCTTACAGGCTGTCACTCAGTGATGCAGAACTCTCACCGTGTACCGAGGGAGAGGTCGTTCTTTATTAGACTAATGACTGAAATGACTCACTCCAATTCGACGAGGTATAATTGAAGGACATCCTGCTCTGTTAATGAATCATATATTCTGCTCCCTCCTCCTCCCTCACTCTCTCTCCATCTGTCTGTCTCTAGTGAAATCGCCCACTCACAAATTGATGCTTTGCATTTGCCGTCCCTTAGACACCTTGTAAATCAAGTCTAATTGACAGAGGGAAGTGATGAAATGCAAAGTGGTGCGGCTAAATGACTCCATCACTGCATCTCCATTCAAACCTCCTCGGTGACCAATTATCTTTCACAGACTCGCACGGCAAATAACAGGCGGCTGGAGGATACTAACCAGAGAACTCTGAGCTGTACGGACAACACTGCAGGGACGTGTTCATGTGAAGGTAATAAAAGTTCTGCACACGTACGTTTTCCATGGATCAGTACGTTCAGGGATGACCAGGTACACTCACCTTCAGGCACATGTTAACATAGTGGGCGGTGACTTTGACTTTGTCAGGACATGGCTCTGGATGTTCAGCAGATGTGTTTCCTAAAAGAGAAACAAGTCACATATTTAATCGTGGTGTTCTTATTCTGACATTTTGCAACGAGTTATCAAACATTTTTAGACATGAAATATAACCTTTTGTAATATCTCAATGGCACAGAAGATTTTACTCAATTTGATGAACAAAAAAAACATTTTTTTGGGAATTAGTTCTAGCAGACTTCCTCAAGACTCAGACTTCCCCAGATCCTCAAGGTCTCAGGTTCTTATCCAACAGCTGTCCTGACCATAGCAGCATCCAGACCCATGACACTATAGAGCAGTCTGATATGGGTGGTAGTCGTGGTTCCTGAGACCCAGCAATGGATAAAAGGATGAAGATGAATTTATTTATATATATATATATATATATATAAGAGTGTGTGTCTTCTATATATATATATATATATATATATATACATATTGTTGTTTGTTGTTTTGTTTAAGAAACTCCTTATTACTTCTTGTATTTGCAAGAAGCCATAATTAATGGCATGGCAGTGGGGACAGTGGAAATATGAAAGTGACCAATGACTAATGGCTAGTTTCAGTGGACAATATAAAGAAAACTGACAGGTGTAATATTTCTTAATTCCAAACATGAAAAAACACTGCCTGACCAAAAAAAAAGTCTCCACCTGGATTTATCTAAGCAAATAGGTACGATCTTCCCATTGGAGGTCAGGTCTAGGTTCAGCAACAGTATGTGGTCAAAGAATGAGGTCAGCTGACCACCTGAATATACTGATGACCAGGTTATTCCATCTTCCCTGATGGCACGGCCATATTCCAGGATGACAATGCCAGGATTCATCAGGCTCTTATTGTGAAAGACTGGTTCAGGGAGCATGAGATGGATTGGCCACCACAGAGTCCAGACCTTAAGTCCATTGAGAGTCTTTGGGATGTGCTGGAGTCTACTGGAGACTCTACCATCATCAATGCAAGATCTTGGTGAAAAATTA
>JAFBJS010000601.1:122563-142423 GCA_016785265.1 Paraplagusia blochii | reverse complement strand
GGCTCCTCTGCTCTGAACAGGTGATCCTCAGTCTCCCATCGAAACTCCGCCACCTTCTCCACGTCTGCTCCGTGTAACCTCACCATTCCACTCTTCTCCCTTTCATTCACACACGTACTCTGTCTTGCTACAACTGACCTTCATTCCTCATCTCTCTAGTCCAAACCTCCACAGATGTGTATAAGAGACAGAAAATACACTGCCCGACCCAAAAAAAAAAGTCTCCACCGGGATTTAACTAAGCAAATAGGTGTGATCCTCCCATTGAAGGTCAAGTCCAGGTTCAGCAACAGTATGTGGTCAAAGAATGAGGTCAGCTGACTACCTGAATATACTCAATGACCAGGTTATTCCATCTTCCCTGATGGCACGGCCATATTCCAGGATGACAATGCCAGGATTCATCAGGCCCTTATTGTGAAAGACTGGTTCAAGGAGCATGAGATGGATTGGCCACCACAGAGTCCAGACCTTAAGTCCATTGAGAATCTTTGGGATGTGCTGGAGTCTACTGGAGACTCTACCATCATCAATGCAAGATCTTGGAGAAAAATTAATGCAACACTGGATGGAAATAAATCTCGTGACATTGCAGAAGCTTATCCTAACAATGACACAGACAATGTGTGCTGTAATCAAAGCTAAAGGCGGTCCAACAAAATATTAGAGTGTATGACCCTTTTCTTTATGGTGGCGACTTTCTTTTGGTCAGGCGGTGCAGTTTGTTGAGTTGTGATGTATGTACAAGAAATGAGTGTATATTTTAACAATTTTTCAGGATTTCTTTCTGAGACTTTCTCAAAATATACATGTCTATATTTATATCCAAACAAAGGATGCCTATAAACAAAAGAGGTTTATTTGAGCCCAAACTGCAACACAACACAATAAAACTGCTTTTTTAGTGGATTCATCCATCACTGAACAAAATGCCATGGCTTCTGAGTTTGACCAAAAGTTTATGAGGTTCTGCCCATGTTTAGGGCTTGGACCCAGTCAGACTGTAGTTACTGTATTTACATTATAATGAAAGTCCCTCAGAGAAGTTTATGTCCCTTATTGAAGTGATGAAAGTCTCGGTCACGAGCTCGGTCACAACAAAAGGGCCACAGAAAGCAGTGAGTCTCCCTTTAGCATGTGATGTAATGCTTTAAGCCTATGTGGCCCAGTTGGCAGACTGTGTACTTACACATTAGCTGGAGCGACGTGGTCATTACAGGCCTTCACCCATCCTTCTTTTTCTCAGTTTACTGGTCTATTTTCTCCCACTATATTGTGTTATTAAAAACCATGTGAAGGACAGATCTAATTCCGACTGTAGTGGTTTGACTGGACAGGACCGACTCCTCAGCAGAATGAAGCCACGTTAGAGTTTATTGTAGCCAAGACTCAAATGTTTACACCAAATGTCCAATAACATCCAGTCGTACAAGGAATCTTTTTTTTTTTTTTTTTTTACCAGCAATAGTTGGACTGCTTCTTTTCCCAAAGGGGACAAAGTCGGACTTCCCAGGACTGATCTCATCATCATTATCCACACTTCAGTCCTTGAAGATGTAAAAGAATTTCTTTAATGCTTTTTCTCTTCCTCGATGGTGGGCAGAGCCAGGGCCACGGTGTTCCACTCCTGGACTTGGACTATTAAACCAGCGGACAGATGGATTCAAAGTACTGTCCACAGGGTGATTAGGTTTCATTATGGCAAATGAAACACTCCATTACTTTTAACGGCCTCGTAATAAATGTCTTTAAAGAATGTCTCCATTAGTTTGAGGAGGAAAGGACGAAGTCTCCAGAGAATGGGGCAAAGTGACTTTTAAGGACTCCTCTCCGAGACAGACATGGTGAGACAGTGTTGCGGGGAAGGAGGGACTAGAGAGAATATAAATGTCAGCAGTTTGTCTAAGTGGAACAAATGAGTCCGGGTGTCGTTTGTTTGCTTCTTCTCTCTTCGACCGGAACAACGCAGTCCATCTGAGACCGACTATCATAAGCTCAAGCCTCAGCAGCTTCACATCTGGTGAATTACCATAGGACAACAATCAACTTGGAGGACAAATGTCCAAGTGTGGTTAGGGGCGGCGGCTTTTTCACTTTTCTGCTCAAACACAAACAATGACGATGTGACCAGTGTGGATTAAGCCCAAAAATTGCGCAATGAGGGCAACGCAGTCTGGACAAATTCTGTTATCACTGCACGTCCAGAAATGAATGCTGGGAGAGTGAAGTGTCTCTGGAGTGTTTTGGGACTGCGGGGCCTATTTGGAAAAAAAAAAAAAAAAGAGTCAAGTGGATGGTGGCCCCCGGCCATAGCTGTCTGGCAACGGATCAGTCTGAGCCCTCTTCAGTCAAAGGCTCCTTTTCTCTCCACTGTCATCTCAGAAATGACACAGAGACTGCTGCGTATGGAAGCGGCTTCTGGTCCTGCTGGTGAGAACCGGGAAGGGCTTTCGCTGGACGCATTCACCAAAGACTCTGTCTCATCATGTGATGACACGCAGGCTTGCTGTCGCCATCTTGCATTTCAATAGGGGGAGCCGACGAGATACTGTACATTTGTTGCAAAGGTTGAGAGTGTGTGTCTTTGTGAGCGGGTGTTGGAGTTTTTTTTATTTGTTGAAAAGAAACGACGAAGATGATACGGTTGTATTGGGTGTCTCAAACAGCTGTACTGTATATGTACTTTGTCTCCGAACCGCAGCCTTTGTGGTACGTGTAAAAAGAGATGTAAAGCATTGACATTGGTCATCCGAGCACCTGAGAGGTGCAGAAAGGTACACGGCTGAAATCAGAACTCAACTGTCGTCAGCACAAGGTGAATGCTGAAAGGCCGGAGGGCCATGAGTTCACATCGAGGAAAAAAAAAAGTATTTGTGTGCTTATAAATGGAGCAGGATAATACATCAGGGTGTATCTCACAATATGATATACAATATTGTATCCACAATACAATATTAATTGTAACACTGTGTCAGAGTCCACAGTCTGACAATATTTGCTTTATTGTAATGGAACTGTAGCTCTGAACGGCTGCTGTAGTCGCCCATTGTTAGTCAGACGCCCAGACTGGAGGTAACTGTAACCTGAGGTTTTGTTTGCATAAAGAGTGTTAGCCTTTAATAATGTTATATTTTCATAAATTACATTAGTCATAACAACTGATGAAAAAGTTAACACTTTATAAGAGGTAAAATCACTGTTCAATAATCCACTAAAGGTGATACGTTGATCCTGCTAATGACTCTAACTCGGTTGTGTCTGTTGAGGTGGTTTTAGCTAAAACTTCTACAGGGGGCAGTAATATTTAGACCAGGAGTCACAAAACTTTAAGGGCACTAATATGAGCATTAATATGAAGAGCTACTGGTTTGATGCAGACCATGCATCAAAATGTCATAATAAATAGTTCTGGGACATATAATAAAACAGGGGTCTCAAAGTTGCAAATTATATTTTGTGGCCCCCACCTTCGCCATGTGAAAAATGAATTTAAAATAATATTTTATAGATTTGTTCTCCACATTTTATGGTCAATCCTATAGTTCTCTAAATCCTGATCCAAAGCCTCCTACTGGTTCAGTGTGGTATTAGACAGAATCTATGGGAAACTGATATTTTCATCAAACTTTTTCTTTTGTATTGAACACTGAAAGCTGACACAGCCCTTCTGTGAAGTGATAGCGTGGGTGGTGGTCCTCAACTTATTTAAGTTTGAGACCCTTGCAATAAAATATCATTTTAAGTGTAACCTCTGCTTAAAAGCACAGGAACAGAACCATTTTGACCCTTTTTGGATTAGTTTTGTTTTTGAACACATCCACTAGGCACCTTAGGTACGCCTGGGCACCATGTTGGAGATTTCTGATTTACTGGCAGACACTAAGAAACACATTTTAAAAAATGGTGATTCTCATGTTCATTAGAAGTCATGGAAAATGAAGAAAAAGTCAAAGTAAAAATACTTCAGGTGAAAGACAATGGTTTGACAGAATTAATTTCCAGGGATGGAAGATAAAAGAGGAAACAACCAAGTATTATTATTTATTCAACAGTATTTGAGGTGAGAATTTAGTTAAAATGTTCAACATTTGCTTTAGTTTAAATATCCGGAGAGGCTTGGTATTATGAAAACATTCTTGGTAGACAAGACAAAAACATTTTTGTGTTTTTCCTGGAATAACAAGTGACTCTGGCTGGTTTACTGGTAAGTATGTTCTGATCCAGTACAATACATTAACATAGAAAAGTTAATTATGCTAAATCTGTGCACGTTATTAAATAAACTTATGGATAAAATCTGCTACAGGATAGAAGAAAATCTTGCAGCTTTGCTTTAACAAACTCTTTTGGTATTCTTTTAATTTAAAAGAGACAAATAACAGAAACTAAAAGAAAAGGTGAAGTTAGCCAAAGTGACTCCACATTGGTTTAGAAACGATGCACAAAATGACAACAACAATGCAACAGTCAAACTGTATGGCGTCCAGCTCCGGTGCTATTGTGTCCCCAGCACCATTGTTTGGCAGCAGCAACCGATTCATTACTGTGATAGTAATGAGAGACGTTGTTAGAGTAAGGCACTTTAATATCCGCTGCGCCACCGCATTTTCACAATTAAATGAGCTGCGTTAATGGCTGGAGCTGCAGCACATTCTCAGACTGGTGATACAGTTGGTCACCAGTTTCCTCACACGCAGAAACTCATCTCACTCCGGACCTTTTTAGTGCCAGTGGTGTTGGACAATAGCCACACATCACATGCCCCTGTTTTTCTTTAGGGCGGATTCCTGTTGGATGATGGACGAAGCAGCGTCCTCCTGTTTCCCTCTGATGTTCGGGCTCCGTATTATCCCTCAGCTCGACGTAGTTGTTTTGGGTGGATTCTGCTCTAATCCCATGTTCTTGTCTCACACTGTGAAGAAAGACAGCCTGTTGGTACTGGCTCAGCACCAAGGCTGACACACAGGTGCACCGGGGGGAGAGGAGCGGTCACACCGCAGGCTTGGACTGACGCTGCTTTAATTATGGGTAGATTTATAAATGCTAATATGACACATCCATAGGAACAAACGAGGTAATTAGCTTAATGGGATCTGGGCAAATGAATGTCATTAACAGCAGTGACTCACGTGGGTTGGACCCAGTGAAACCCTCTACTTTCTTACAGTGTCAAACCTGACAATCTGCTGGATTCCAATCCTAATCCTTTAAAATGGGTGGAGTTAAAAAACAAACCACGCAGTGTCTTCGTTGTCCAAGGCCTATGGTATTTTGACAAGTTTAGCCTCAGGAACCTCTGCATTTTAATGTAAGGGATTAGTTTAAAACAACAGTTGTCAGGGGGGAATATGCCAACAAAACCAACAGCACAAAACAAATCCTTTGGCCGAATACCAACCATCTGTGTCAACAACAACACTGTACAGTATGTTCCACCTACTACGTGGACATGTCAGCTGTAGAGGGAGGTGGTGTTATAACCAATAGAAACATGCAAGGAGAACAGGACAAAAATGGAATTGTTTTGAGCAGTGATTGTCAACCAGAGCCGTCCACACCACATCAGAACAATCCTGTCCAACCCACAACTGAATGACAATATCATATGCTTCTCACTATGGAAGAAAATCAAAACGACACGTGCAGCAGTCTCCATGGCTGCTACACAAATCACTCCACCATTCAGGGAGCCTTCCTTTGGGCAGTGGTGACCTAGTGAAGGGGACAGGAGGGTTCCAAGTCTAAGTCCACCCTGTGCCAGGTTACCACTGAAGTCCACTGAGCATGGCACCGTCTGCTGTTCACTGTTCACTTTGGTGATGGGTTAAATACAGAGGTGACATTTGGTTGTGTGCAGTGGTGGGAATCACAATGTCACAATAACATGGAGTTTACAGAACGTTATGTGGGTCTGGACCAGACGTGGGCAAACTATGGTCCGGGGCCCAGATGCTGACGTTTGGCTTTTTAATCTGGCCCAACAAACTTTTCAAAATGATATACTATTAATTTATGTTATCATTGTCTTTCTGCCTGTTCCTTGCAAAGCCCACATTTTCTTAATAGATAAAATCATTTTATCATTTTTGCCTTTTAGCCTGATCTTGACCTGACCCATGAGTCAAGTTTTAGTACCACATATCACCCGCGAGTAGAAATAATTGACCAGACCTGTTTTGGACAGTACTAATTGATTCTTATCTAATTATAAGACCGTCCATCCAGAAAAATTCTGTCCCTCCAACAAATACAGTTGTTGATCCCTGCCTTAGAGAATGGGATTAAACCTAATACCTAAGCCCAACTGGCTGCTCTGCCCCGCAGTGTCGTCTTTTCCCGTGTCAGCCAGCGTGACGCAACAAGTGGACATAGAGCAGCTTAGTGACACAGTCGAACTGGAGACGCACCGCACGCGTCAGCAACAGGTTTCTGGTTTTCAAGATGTCACATCTGTTGCCTGAACCTGTTTTCCCTTAAGCCAGTGCTTGTCAGATATTTTCTGCCCTGCCCCCCGTCCCCTGCCTCCACGGGGAAAGACAAACTTACAAGCCTGGTCCCCCATCGCCTGATTCAAACCTCTGAGAACTGAAATATATATATTTGCCGCTTTTAATGTGCAAAGATTTAATGTAACTGTGCAATTCCATTGTGTAGCAGTAAACAGGTGTGTCTCTGAAGCAGAGAGCAGTTAGTCATGGGTTTGATTCCCAGAGGGACTTCAAGCTTGAATACATTTTTTCTCTTCTTTGAGTCACATTGGATAAAAGTATCTGGTTGTGAAGACATTCTGACAACAAAGTAAGTAAAAAAAAAATCAGAGATACTATTGTTTTACTTTGTTACTATATAAATATGTGAGAAAAAAGGTATGAAATTTAATATACAAAAGTTAAACTAATTACAAAAATAAAGACATTTAGGGTTAAAGCACCAGTCAAAGTCAGGTTTACCCAAGAAAAATGAAAAAAAAGAATGTAATAGATGCTGCAGTGTGAAAAATTCAATACATGTTGACGAGGCTTGCGTAAATGTCTCGAAGAACATGCGTCATAATCTCATTTCAAATTTCTTTATTCAGTATTTTTGTACGAATTATTTAGTATTTTTGTCGAATTTTGACGACACTTCGTTTTATGCCGCGTCTGAGTCCGCCAACCTTCTTGAGCAACGGACTGCACTCATTTCATTATGGAGCCCAGGAGACCTCAGGTTTCTCCATGTTTTCACGTCAGTGCCCATTTTCTTCCTATTCATTGATTGAGATTGACAGTAATTTGATTTATGGGAATAATCTAATTCTTCTTGTTCCAACAAATGGAAACCCCGGTGGACTGGGTGGGTTTGGAGCACAAGCGTGAGCTCCGTTGCGTGAAGCTTGTAATGCTGCGAGACAGTGATGCTGCACCAGGGACTGTTGTGTTTTCACTGGAGCCAAACTGAACGTACACATTATTTAACGTCGGCACAGGAGAGCGCTCTTCTCCGTCCTTCAACTTTACCTGCTACTGGTGGGAGTGGAGTGGAGTAGATATGGGAGAAAATTTTGTCTCCTGAGCCACAGTGGGAACTGGAATTTGACATAGTCCAGGTCAGGAGCAGAAAGACAGGGCATTTGTGTGAAATAAGATAAATGACTTAAATTACAGCTAAAATTCCTCCAGTCTTTTCTAAGCTATCCACTGTGGAAAATGCTGCCATTGTATGGAAAAGGTTGATGAAAAATTTATAATAATATAGTTAACATTTTCCATCTCCTCCTGTCCTCTGTATCTTCCACTCTAACTCCAACTACCTCAATGTCCTTCCTCACTGCAACCATAAAAATATATAATTATAGAGTATAATTTGGAAAAAAAAATCTGAAAAAAATTAAGAAAATTGTAAAGCTTAGGGGAGCCAAATTTAAAAACCTAATGTGCTACATCTAGCCCCCAAAGCCTTAGTTTGGGTTTCCTGGTTAAGGGACATAATGTAGTCCTAAAAAGAAAAAAAAGAAAAATTCATAAATAAATACTAAAATGAGATTAGCCTTTTCTATACTATGTTTTGGAGAAATTATCATGTGGAAGGATAAGGCAGAAGGACATTGAAATTATATATAGTCAATAGTATGACTTGACCAAATTTTGGCGGACCAGATTTTCATGCGGTATGGGCTGCATCCAGTCCCCAGGCCTTGGGTTCTCTGGTTTAGGGGCATCATTTAGCCCTTTTGCGAGTTCAATTACAATACAAACCAAGATGAACAGGTCATTTAAACATTTTAAAAATATTAATATAATTCTACATACTTACACATTATTTTCATTCATATTGATGCTTCTGTGTCTATGCTGCTTATTATGACTTCCAAATCAAACACTTGTTCCAATCATTTTGACCCTGTGTTTCTAATCTGGCCCGCATCTGGCCCCCGGGCCATAGTTTGCCCATGTGTGGTATAGAAGGTAAATACTGCGGTGCGGTGGCAGCTGGTGGTCTGCAGTTTTCCAGTGCTTTACTGAGGATTTGCTTCTCGGGGGAGCAGAACTGTAGAGGGAGGGATTACTCCAATCCTCTCTCCTTGCTCTGCTCCTTCCAACTCCTCACTTCAGACTCCAACAAAAGCTCAGGGACCGTGGGCCCGAGGCCCCCGGTGTGGCGCTAATCTCATTCCAGCTGGACAACAATCCGTCTGGCCGGTGGGCTCTACAGGGCTGTAAACCCTGGGTAAGAGGCTTGAAGGAGAAGTCAGACAGTTCGTCAAGGATGAGGACTTAATTAGCCATGCAGAGTCAACCTGGCTAATTGAAAAGATTCGACCAGAGTGCCGCCTCCACAAGTGCGGGGGAGTCTGAGGCGGCGCTCTTAGCTCGCCAACATTGTTCAAGGTGTTCTGTTGCCAGGCGGGAAAAAATGTCCGGGCAGTTGTGCCCCACTGCTTGGGATTCGTCAATGTGGAGAAAAAGAAACGCTTGTAAGGTTAATTGGTCAGAACACTGTACCAAGATAGAGAACAGCAGTAGATGTCGTGAAGTGTTTTGCTGGATCTAGGTTTAATTTTTCATGACAGGCTGTATCAGCTGGGTCAGGAGCGGAGGTCTGGGAGTGATTCTACATCATGGGTTCATTACAAGCCTCGAGGAATAGACGGGGAAAAAATGAAAAGCAATAAACAGCGTAAGGTTTCGCATACTTGAATATGGTTATGCACGTACCTTACTTTTTGGACGATGAGGTGTACGGGAATGTTAGGCGCATTAAGCGTCACGAAACAGTCAAACAAGAGGAACTTTGGTTGAGAGTCAGAATTACTCTCATCACTGTTCACTCACTTTTTCAGTTCACTCCTTTTCTACAAATCCATCAAAATCCTCATCTTTAGTGTCTTGGTTTAACGGTTGCACAAATCATGCTAGGTTCCGTCTCATCACTATCCTAGTCTGTCGAGTTGCTGACAGTTTGAATTTTGGTTCGCAAGTATGACTCTCATTATCACCTCTAGAATTTTGAGGTCCTTATACACAAACAACTGTAGTGTCGGAAACACATAGGTTTCTGTGACCGTGTGTTCACCCCTGGTGTGTTGCATGCAAAGCAATCGGGCTCTTGATTTATGTGTTTATCCTGAAGAGCTACACGTACAGCGAGCAGCCTACAATACCCATACATCTCATCAATACCCATCTTGGTGGACATACCCTGGACATGAACTGACCATCTACAGTATGTGTGTTCTGCATTTTGTGCCCATGAATGAATAAAATAAGAGGTGCCTTAAGTCGTTCAGTGCCTATAAATACCGAGGGTGCTTGAGGTCTGTGTTGGGCTGGCGCCTTGCTGACGTTATCTTGCATTAGCCTGTAAAGCACGGGTTGAACTCAAAGTTACAGAAGTTACACTTACAATTGAAGACCTTGGTAGGATTTCTGAGGACTTGTGTAATGCCAGAACTGGGAAACACCAATTATAGGAGATACAGATTATGCAAAGCTTTCCATAGGTCACCAAAAGAGAATATAAGCTGATGATTTGGAGACGTTTGGGAGGAGATCCACATCAGCCGGGGTTCCTCCAGGCAGATTGGACGCCTGGCTTGATGCTTAAAGTCTGTTTGCCACACGTCTGCTTGCCACTAAGTTGGTGTCAGTGGAGTCTACATGTGTTGTGTATGGAGCCAAAACAGTCTCAAAAAGAACACACGCGTAAGCACAAATCCGCAAACGTATACTGAGAACAACACACAAACAACACTTCACACAACGATTCAAAATATGTTTATTTCAATTAGCGACAATGCCGAGCTCTCGAGTGTAAGTATCGTGTTATAACATGCTTAGGTACTAACACTCGGACGCTCGCTATTGCCGCTTCCAGACGCCATTTTTGTAGGACATGAACTTGGTTCTTGAGCTCAGTTTAGTGACATCACACAGAGACCCTCTTGGGGACACTGACGTGTGATTGGCTGCTAGCAAGTGAGACTTCTGATTGGGTGGTGATGAACTGATTCAGCAAAATTACGTAAGCAAATCTGGTCCACGTAAGACGAGTCTCAAAAATACAAATTTGTGTGCGTGTAGTTTCACAAATTAAAGGCACGATTTGCATGAGCGTACGACATTTCACATTTCACATTCAGGCATTTTGACATGTGAAGCGTTGTTTGTGCGTTCTTCTCAGAATACGTTCACGGATTTGTGTACTATTCTGGCTCCATACACAACACACGTAGCATTACGGGGAAACCCAGTACGTAGTTGTCTGTGCAGTCGAAACACAGTATTGTTCAGTATTACTCCCCCATGCTCCCGACTGCAGTAGGTGTAATGCTCAGACAAAACAACTGGTGAGGCCTTCAGAGTTTACCAAAGCTACACTTTGGCATGTATGTTCAAGGTCAGTGAAGAAAACTTAGGTTTTAAGTGCAAAAATACATTATTCCTGTGTCTGTATGTGTGTCGGCCATGAGGAGTGTTGTGGGCGAGACGAATGGCCACGATAAGTCTGTGTACTCAGGTTGAGCCGATGTCAAACCTCAGTCAGTGCTCAATGGAAAGACAAAGCACACACAGAGGGGCGAAATAAAACAGAAACTCTCCCTCACCCCCTCCTCCCCCGTTCTCCATCAACACTCTGTTTAACCATGCCATTGCCTCTCAGTCATAATGTGTTTAGAAACATTGCACTCCCTCCACCTCTTTCCCTCCGTAATGCATTTAGCCGCGAGTCCCTCGTCTCACTTATCCGTAATATGTTTAAAAAATGCCAGCTCGCACCAAACACAGGCTGTTTAAAGAACTCCACACTCCACCTCTCGGGCCTCCATCACAGTCCACCTCTGTCTTTGTGTCGTTTGTTTGAGCGCGCGGGACTCGGCGACGCCACTCGCACCAACAGTCTCCGTCCTGCACTGAAAGACTCAGCTATGTGCAAACAACGCGCCGATAAAAACCTGTTTGGAGCAGAAGCCATTTAGCTGAACACAAAGATACTAACTAATTCATGAGACGGAGCTGCCGCAGCAGCAGAGGTTAATTGTGCCAGTAATTAGGAGATAAATTAAACATTATTACCACATGTTAAATGTAGTCATGCCGAAAAAGAGGAGAGGGCAATAACCATAAATAATTAAGACTTTTACTTTAATAAATTATTGCAATGTTTAATTATTTATGATCTCTACTGCTACCTTTGATTCCAGTGTGTATTCACCTTCACCCAGAAAGGTATTTAAGTTAAAAGTAGCCAAATGTGATACTGTAGTACAGGGGCGTAGCCAGAACCCATAAAATGGGTGGGCCCCGAAAAAATTCAGGGGGGCCCAACCCCAAAGTATTTTGGCCTAAGTTTGATATTTGATGAACATCATCCCTCGTTAGGACATGGTCAGCCCTCTCATTGGATGGGGCAGGCAAGTGGGCGGGCCCACCTGTATCTACGCCTATGCTGTATTAGCAGAGATTTTGCAGGTAAAATCAACCATAGAACAACAGGTAGACCAGGATTAGTTAACTGTTACTCAGCATAAATATAATAGAAGATATTTTACAAGGAGGTAGGGGCCTAGTGGTTAAGGAACCAGACTGGGGCTCGGAGGGTTCCAGGTTCGAATCCACCAACTGCCTAGTTACCACTGAGCATGGCACTGTCCCCACTTACTGAGGTTTGTTGTGTGCAGTGATGTGGATCACAAAGTCACGATGACAAGGAATTTGCTTTCCTGTTTTACCTACCTTAACTAACAGTTTTACTAAAGCTTCGATAATGAATAAATATGGAAGTCAGAGCTTGGGGCCACTACATTTAAATAGCTACAGGTCAATCAAAAGCATGAAGAAACCAGTAACTTGTTAAGGAAATGGATTAGATAAAAAATGGATGTAATGCTCAACATGGGTTAGCCAGATATTCCATCCATTCCATTCCAAAAATTAGAATGTTTCTTTCTTAAAAGTCTTGTTCAATTTAATGCCTGGTTCTACAAATGGTGCATTATCTGGGAAATATAATGAACAGGAAAACATGGAATCCCTAAAAGTACTTTTTGTCAGTACTTTGTCACAGCTATTAATGTTAGAGCTGAAGTAATTTTGGTGACAATTAAGAAAACCATGAAAAATGGCTGGATTTTGTCCAGGCATTAAAATGAACAAGAAATTGAAGAAATAACAACAGTGAACTGGTTCATTTCCATGTCTGTAGGGGCAGAAAGACATAAAATAAGTAGATTGCAAAGAAAAGTATTTGCTAAAATGGCAAAAAAAACCCCTACTTTTAAATTTACATATTAATTGCTCAAGGTAAAAATTACATAGCGTAGAAAAACACTGTGCTCTTATTTTGGAAGTAGCTTTAAAAACACTTAACTTATACGTATGTGGGCGTGTTGAGTAATGGGTGCATTGTAGTTATAATGTCTTCCTAACTCTGAAGTACAATGAATATTAGTCATATTTCACCAAGGTACAGTTAAAGACATTCTACCAATCATCTGACTGAAGGAGAACCTAATTTTCAAGATCAGTGACTCCACTCTCGTCTGCCTTTCTGCTTATGGAGGACAAATGTTTGGTGTGTTTCTCTCAGATGTCTTTGTGGCGTCCCTCTCGTCTTTAATACTCCTCCCTTTGACCACATTATTTCCCTCCGTCCGTCTTTACTGGCCTCCTGGTCCCTCAAAGTAAACCCCGCGCTGACCCATGACTGTAAAAACCGATCATCCACAGTTATGATGCTAATGGTCTTCACGGAGTGACCGTGGTGTGGTCGCGGGGGATTAGGACGGATCCGTGCACATGGAGCCATCACTCAGGGCGGAGAACAGCTGAGAGTGACGACAGGGAAAACAGTTAACAACCTCAGGCCTCCTGATGGACGTCTGATTTCGCTGCAGCCTCTGTCATTTTTGTCCATCCCATCCTAGTGCAAACACACTCTCCGGACTCCACTGTGCCAGTGATCTCTCGTCGGGGTTTGATATCAACGCCTGAGGAATCAGCTGAAACAACACCGCTGTTGGGGTTTTTTTTACGCAATTAACCTTTTTCCTACTGTGTAAAAAGCTCTGAGGGAGCAGGAGAAACAGGAGCAGGAGTGAAGGTCTGTCTGTGCTCTTCATCCTCAGCAGGGCCTCAGCTGAAACGCTTGTGTGAGGGAGTGTGTTAAAGGCTGGGAGACAAATGCAAAAGAGATCAGTGTGGAGGTAATATGATGGGAGGAGGGGAAGGCGGAGGACAGCAGCGGGGTTAGACGCCGAGGTAAAGAGACGTTAATATCAGTCAGCCCCGACATAAACAGACCCTTTGTTCTCTTGTTGTGACGGCAGCAGCTACAGTCGGGAACACGATACTCCACACATGGGTCCGCTGATGGACCCCCCACCACATCTTCAGCCACTCCTCCCTTAGAACCACACGGAGCACTAAATTATTACATGTGTTTGAATGAGTTCTCAAGAACTTTCTCAATGTTTTTTAACATTTTACTTAGTTTATCCTATGATTTATTGAAAAGTCAGGGTTCAGCAACAACATCTGATGGAGGTTTTCCTGGACAAATCACTGTTTTTGTCTGACATTATTATTTGATGTTTGTGTTGGAATTCAGCTGCAGGGTCAAAAAATATTGGATCAAGTATTTGTATTGGAAGTCATAATATTCAGACATAAATACATCAATGTGAATGAGAACAGACAAGAAGGAATACGTCACCAAATGTTGCAAAAATCTCTAGAAAGATTCTTTAAAGGAAAAATTTTGAAACCAGGCAATTCAAACTAAGGCCCGGGGGCCAGATAAGGCCCACTCAGCTTTTAATCCGGCCCATGAAACTTATATCTTTGTTTTTCTTTATTGTGGACAAACTGCCCCAATTCCAGAGCTTTCATGAAATGTACGTGTCATTTATCTTAGTTCACGTGAATGTTCCATTGATCTGCTCCTAACCTGATCGTTTTGTCCACTTTTAGGACCAGATGTGAGTCAAAAAGTTGTCCTATATTTGACCTGAAACAACAATTTTTTTTTTCGTAAAAATCTAGTGAAAGTAGTGATCAAGGACGGGAGGAATACTGAATTAGTGACGTTTCTGAAGATAATGCGAATGAGAAGTATGAGACAGAACTCACAAAAACACAAAAAGGATGGAGGCACGGAGCCCAAAGAACATCATCCTCACAGGCACCTAAGGTGAAATGAAACAACATCAAAATGAACCTGATCTCCTTCTTACATCTTACAACCTTAGATGTAGACTTCTCACATCCAGAGGGAGACTAAAGACAGCTGACACTATCGTCCCGATCTGTCTGCCTCCTGCACCACTGTCTCCGTCCATGTCTGTCTGTCTCATACAGACTGAAACCAACTCCTTGTAAGTCTGAATCTCCCCTTCACTTTCTAACCAGGAGTCAAATACCCAGGGGGCTTGATATCCAGAGCTGTGTCTGATTTTTGTCGTGAGGAAGGAGGCATGAAATTACCCTCCATTGCGTCGAGGTCTGCGGCGTGGAGCTGCACCACAATCAACAGGAGAATGAGACCTATTGTTAGAAGCCCATGCTTCGACAAAAGTAACTGATCCTTCTCAGAAAAAAAAAAGAAAGAAGAAAAGGGGAGACGGAGAGAGATCTAGATATGTGTGAATAACAGCGCTGTCTCCTAAAAGTGAGGACATCAGAAAACTCAAGGTTCAGGGCTCGGGTTGAAAGTTCTGAGTCTGATTATATATTAACTAACGAGAGCGGGACGATTCCTGATGCCTGGTTGAAGAATGTCTGGTTTCAGTCTGTCTTTTTGTCTCTCATTCTTTGGGGTTGAGTCTATTGAAGAAGACAGTGAAGGCCCATGGCCATTGTCCTTCTTTGACGGTGGACATAATGGTGAAACAGTGGCATTCAGTGACCCCTGAGATCAGCACAGGTAAAAAGGCCTTTTCTGTTTTTCTTTTTTTTTAACCATGAAAGGTCTCTAATGGCTCAGGGAGGTCAGCATGTGGTGTTTGCACTGCCTGGAGTGAATAACAATAGAGGCGAGTGGTGACGGACAGAGGCGGCAGGTAGACAGATAATGAGATGGATGAGCAGACGCACTGATGAATCTTATCAGTCAGGAACAACAGTCAGCAGAACAAAGCTGCTTCCCTGGGTCTTCATCTGTCTCTGAAGGTCTTCACTGACACATGTTCATTAAGAGGAGGTTTTCTTGGAGGCCAGACAGCGAGGGCTTTATGGGAGTTATAGATCTCTACATGAGGAGAAGGTGGAAAAAGACGATCAAAATAATGACTGCATTTGATAAGAAAACACCAGTTGGTTAAAGGACATAAGGCTCAGTCCAGTCATAGCTACGGAATCTAATGGAATATTTCCTTTTTTTTTTTTAATATCCATAGTTTTATGGACATACTTAGCCTTTCGTCTTTTTTTTTACTCCTACAGGTTTTAAAGGTATGTGAACAGTTTAAATCTAACCAAAAATATTTTTTTTGGTGGTAAACTTCAAGACTTCTAGCAATATATAGGTTTCTATACCCTAAATAATTTATTTATTTAATTATAATACTATTTATATATTATATTTATTATATATATATAATAATAATAATAATATTTTTTTTTTCTCAAGATGACTCCATAAATACTTTTTTGCTTGGAGTCAAAATTTTATTTGCTGATATATATATATATAATTATTATTATGATTATTCTAACCAATTCATTTCTATTTTTATTTGTTTTTTTTTTTTGGTTTTTCTGTTTTTATTTGGTATTACTTTGGTATTTACCCAGTATTTTCAAGGAAGGAAAGTAAACTCCTTATTATTGTAACACTGTGATCCACACGACTGCATACAACAGTATTTAACCCATCACCAAAGTGATGTGGGCAGCATTGAGCGCCCAGGGAGCAGTGAGTGGATTACGGTGCCATGCTCAGTGGACCTCAGTGGAAACCTGGCAACTGGTGTAGCCGAACAGGAAACCCTCCTGCCCCAAGTCTAGTTCCTTCACCACTAGGCCACCACTCCCCAAGGAAGGAGCAGTGAAGAAGGTGGACTTAGGTGTCCATAAGGCTTCAGGTTCCAGGTGCCAGGCTCTGATCACAGCACCGTCTCCACCCACATAACTTCCAGTGGGAACCACCACCCACAGGAAGACTCCCAGTGTGGACCAGTGAGACTTGGGTGGAACCATCTGCCCTGACCCGGTAACAGATAATCAGATGTAGATGAATGAATAATTATTTCCAGCTCCAGCAGTAACTTGTAGGCAACATCAAACTAAACATCTGTAATTACTACTTGAAACTTATAATAATATGTTCAGAAAATAACCATGAGTACTGATATATGGCAAATATTTCAAGCAATTGATGCTTTAAACAAACTCTTAGAAATGTTTGAATCAGTCTTACAGCATGTAATCAATAATGAGCGATGGCTGTTTAGGCCGTGTTGACAGGAACTATATTAACAGCTTGACTGTAGAAAAAAGAAAAGCAACCACTGCAGTAAGAAACAGCTGTAACAGCGTCTGTGCGACACTTCATCTCCCTCTGTTGATGAAGTCATGAATAATAATGTCACGTTGTTGTTGATGGTTTTTAAATGTGTTTTTCCATTGAACGGAGAGAGATTTATGGGAAGAATTACGTCTCCGATCCCCGACTTCGGGATCAAACCCTGGCTGGAAAAGCCAAGTTCAGATAAATGTTTGGTTAATTAGAGTGGGGATAATACCAGTGGTAATGACAGCGCTCTGTCATTGACCACGGACGGGTTGATGGGTTCAGTTGAAATCGATGGATCGATCGGTTCCTTTCATTAACAGTGAGTGAAGGCCTAGAGGTGATGGGTCGATTCAGAACCAGGACTGACATTGACCTGGTCGTCCTCCCACCACTGTCCACACTGTCGTTTGGCTCCAGAAAAGCTCCACAGAGTGAACTTTGACTGGACCTGCTCCAAACCCCTCATGTCCGACCTCATCCAGCTTCTCCTGTCACTTCTTCATTCTGGTAAAATTAAAGCTCAGCAACTTCTCACTCCAGCAGTTCCTCTCATCATGTGTGCGGTTACAGTGTGATTTGGACAAAAACAGAGAAGGTTTTAATTGGACGTAAAGACGGAAAACATTGACTGAAGAAGAAAAGTTCAGATTCTACACCAGTGATTAGATGTTGACTTCAGGATGAATCAGGAATGAGTCCAGATCTGGGCAAACTAAGGCTCGGGGGCCTGATGCAGCACATTTGACATTAAAATCCTAATCTCAAAATAATACTATTGATTTATATTATTGTGGGCAGTTGGTGGCAAGGCCCCCGGTTCGAATACCCTACAACCAAGTAGCCGCTGAGGTGCCCTGAGGTTGGTATCGTCCCCACACATTGCTCCCCGGGCGCTTAAAAGTTGTCCACTGTCCACTTTTGTGATGGGTTAAATACAGAGGCCAACCTTTGTTGTGCGCTGTGTTCACGTCACAATGACAAAAAATTATATTTTTCTATCTTTTATATCATTCTGCCTTCAAGCATAACCTTAATTCATGATGTCCTCTATCTCATTTTTGTTGAAACAAATACTATCTGCTCCTGACCCAGGCCTTGTGCCAAAGTTTAGTTTCCACTCTGGCCAGATAGTCAAAATACGTTCCCACACCATTAAATTATCCTTGAAAAGGATATTTTACTGTTAACCCCACAATATTTATTAGAATGTCTGATTTTTTTTTTTACTTCAAATGCATTAATTATTATATTTATATTTTTATAATTATTTCATTTTTGATAATAATGCCAAAATCTTCTCAGTGATGATGATGAAGTGATAACTGTTTCATTTTCTGTTAGAATTTTGATTTTAATATTTTCCATGTGTTTTTTTATCAAATTAATTTCTCTTGACTCTTGAAGAGTAACTTATCTGTATCTGTAAATATTTGTTTTTATAATGTTATTATGCTCTTTCTATTGCACTTGAATAAATACTGCCCTTACAAAAACAAAGTTTTTATACCGAAGCTTCGACTTTCAATCTTCTATGCCACAAGTTTTGAATCTACTCTGCAGCGCCCCCTTTTGTAAACACTATATAATTTAACCATCCATTCATCCATTTTCTTCCGCTTATCCATTTTTGGGGCGGGGGCAGCAGTCTCCACAACTGGCACCCAAATCACAAACCTTCCTGCAGGTGGTGAGCCCAACTGCCTTAACAAGGACTCGAACTTGCCCTGGAGTTTGACACCATTGGCAGAGACAATGCGTCTGGACCAAAGTGAAGGCGTAGTTTAACTATACTTTTTAAATTATTAGTAAGTTATAAGTTTTCTCTCAAATGTCGCTCTCATAATTTCTGATTTGAATATTTTCTTTCTTTGGTTTCATGTCAATGACTCATATATGAAGAAATGCCTGATGGGAAAATGATCTCTTTGCTGAGAGCTCTCCAATGGCTCAGCGTGAGGCTGGAAGCTCACGCTCTGGCCGCGTGTTGCAGGCAGTAGCACAGAGAACATTTGAGTCAAAGAGGGAAGAATGGAACCAATTAAATCCCCCAGTCTGGGAACAGACCTCGAAAACCACAGAGCACGAGCTTAAGAGACGCAAACTGGAGGTTTCATTGTGGTTCCAACAATGGCCCTGAACCATCAAGACATCTGGGCCTCCACTTTAGAACCACTGGAATATGAGTTGAGCAGGAAAAGGAAAGAAAAGTGGAAGAGGTGAGACTGGACATTAAGAAGACAGAATAAACCAAACTCTGTAAGTGATCAGTAGAAGGTCATCAAGGTTAGAAACCTAAGTCCTGGTGAAAGACCATGTGAGTCCTGTAGAGAGATGTCTTTTTAATCTTCTTAGTAACAACCAAGACGAAAGACTTTCATAACATCTAACTTAATTTGAACTAATCTGGACTAATTTATGTTTTTTTTTCACAGCAGGTGATACTGTGAAAAAAAAACATAAATTAGTCCAGATTGATTGGAGTTTGTTCTGTTCTAGTTTTAACAGGTCCATCACTGCATGGTTTACCTGTAAAATTGTATATATTTTTCCTGGCAACAATTTTTTTTCTAAAATTTCCATTTTGATCTGCTCATCTTTTACCCGGTTGTGGGGGCAGCAGTCTCCACAACTGCCACCCAAATCACACTGCTCCATACCTGCCCCTCTTAAACTGTTTCTTAAACTGCATTTTCCTTTTCATTTATTTAGCTGGAATTGCGATGTATGCTTGGACGTGTCTTATTTATCAAAATTTATGATTCATGTGGGGCAGCAGTGTTGGCCTAGTGGTAAAGGAAGGAGACGTTTCAGGTTCAATTCCACCATCTGCCCGGTTGCCATTGAGGGGCTCTTATCATAGCACTGCCC
>JAFBJS010000601.1:108945-122291 GCA_016785265.1 Paraplagusia blochii | reverse complement strand
ACAGACCTCGAAAACCACAGAGCACGAGCTTAAGAGACGCAAACTGAAGGTTTCATTGTGGTTCCAACAATGGCCCTGAACCATCAAGACATCTGGGCCTCCACTTTAGAACCACTGGAATATGAGTTGAGCAGGAAAAGGAAAGAAAAGTGGAAGAGGTGAGACTGGACATTAAGAAGACAAAATAAACCAAACTCTGAAAGTGATCAGTAGAAGGTCATCAAGGTCAGAAACCCAAGTCCTGGTGAAAGACCATGTGAGTCCTGTAGATAGATGGGTTTTTAATCTTCTTAGTAACAACCAAGACGAAAGACTTTCATAACATCTAACTTAATTTGAACTAATCTAGACTAATTTATTGTTTTTTTTTTCCCAGCATCACCTGCTGTGATCACATGGTTGATTAGAGTTTGTTCTGTTCTAGTTTTAACAGGTCCATCACTGCATGGTTTACCTGTAAAATTGTATATATTTTTCCTGGCAACATTATTTTTTCCCAAAATTTCCATTTTGATCTGCTCATCTTTTACCCGGTTGTGGGGGCAGCAGTCTCCACAACTGCCACCCAAATCACACTGCTCCATACCTGCCCCTCTTAAACTGTATTTTCCACACTACAAGTTGTTTTCATTGATTTAGCTGGAATTGTCTTATATATTAAAAGTTATGATTCATGTGGGGCAGCAGTGTTGGCCTAGTGGTAAAGGAAGGAGACCTTTCAGGTTCAATTCCACCATCTGCCCGGTTGCCATTGAGGGGCTCTTATCATAGCACTGCCCTGACCTCACATAACTTCCTGTGGGCTCATCACCCACAGGAAGGCTGACAGTATGGAGCAGTGTGATTTGGGTGACAGACGTGGAGACTGCCGCTCCTGTGACACGGCAATGGATAAGGAATGATTTCTCGTGGCTCTTTGTCCCAGAGTTACTGCTCTGACATTGATGCACTCCAGGTTACGATGGATATTTCCTTCCTGTGGGCCCACCTCCTGCAGGAGGGGCTGTTATGGTGCAGCGCGATAGTGGAGGAGGTCATGGGGAATGCAGTTAATGATGATGGATGGATTGGTGATTTCAATTGTTGGACAATTTCACAGAGAAATGAAAGCGTTCTGGTGCGACCTATACTATATTTGGAAAGAATTTTTTATAATTTGCAAGTTGATTGAAATCTGTCATTATCATAACTGTCTGAGTAGGTGTCAAATAAGACTGACAACACCATGGACTTTCCTGTCCTTCAGTCCATGTCTTTGACTAATCATTGTCCCTGAATACATGACATAAAACTTCCTTCTCTGAGTACTCCTGACCTTCTCATTTTCGTGCCTTGCGGAGTTCAGATGAAGTTTGAACGTGGCATATATTTGCGTCTTCTCCGTATCTTAAATTCCAAGTCCATGTCCCCGGTGTATAATTTTACTTTGCTGTGTGGGAAGTTTCGACCGTGTGAGAACACAGCCTTTCTCATGTGATCACCTGCTTCCAATGAGTCAACATGTTTACGAGTTTATTCTAATGGCACTGTTGTTAGCAGCAACGGGGAATCGTCTGGTTACTATTTTAACCGTAACCTTTAAGATGAGAAAGTTTTAATGAAGGCAGCGTGAGGTGGAAATAATAGTGAAGGAGAAGACGTTTCCAACTTTGGTGACACATTTTTTTTGTAGATGTCGTTCTGAAGTTCCCAACGCTGTTGACGTGACTTTGACTTTGCTCACCCTGTCATCAATGCAACTATTTTTGTCCATCAAATCAACAAGGTCCACAGCTCTCTCTCTCTCTCTCTCTTTCTCTTACACACACACACTGTAATGTGACAATCTGTGCAACGCCTCCAGAGTTTACCTTCTCCTCCTCCTCCCACCTTCTCTCAGGGGAATCACTCCAACAGACAGGAGCAATTTTCTGCTAATTGGGCCTCAGGAAATTGCTCCTCGTTTTAATTTACTGTAGGACAGCCATGAAGACGTGATCCACAGCTGCTTTTCCTCCTCCTTCTCTGTCTCATTCCCTCACCTTCTGCCTGATCTTTGGTACCATAGTAGCTGCAGGTGTAAGGACTGAATATGTAACGTGTTTTTCTCTTAAAGCCTAAGTCTCGGGCAGAGGAAGGTCAACTAGATGCAGAAGATATGACACGGTCACGACTGGTTTAGACTCAAACTTGTCTTGAGGTGATTTCAATCAATTTGTTCAGTCAACACATTATCGACAATGTTAAATACAATTATCTATTTTTATTTATTCATAAATAAACACAAATCTCTTCCTAACAGAAGAAGTATTTTAACCTCTGTTATCAGGTGAGTCCAGCTGGACCTGTGACATCACCAGGATCATATGACCAAATCTCAACAGAGCTCCATCGTCTGGAGGAATTAGCCTGATAAGATTACCTTCCACATCGTGACAAAACCAACACCACAACTGAAACGTTAGGAACTGAGACAACTCTGTTGGCAATTACCCCACGATAATCAGGGTAAATCTACAGCACAGATCAGGTCTGCAGACCCTGTTACCGATGGACGCCTGGGGCAGATGTTCTAACCCTATTGGTACTCTCTTCAGGTGGAACCATTGAGGTCCAAGTCAAATATGATAATATTTCCATGATAAGCATATATTGTAAATCATACCTGGTATAGTTAATATATTAGCATGCATATTCCAGCATCAACTAAGGTGACTAAATGGGCAATGGTGGCCTAGTGGTTAAGGAAACCGGACTAGGGTCTGAAGGGGTCCCAGGTTTCGAATCCACCAACTGTCAGATTACCACTGAGGTCCACTGAGCAAGGCACCGTCCCCACTCACTGCACCCTGATGCTCAAAGCTGCTCACTGTTCAATTTGGTGATGGGCTAAATACAGAGGTCAGATTTCCTCATGTGCAGTGGTGTGAATCACAATGTCCCAATGACAAGGAGTTTGAAAAAAATAAATAAATAAATATATATATATATATATATATATATGTTCAATCTAAACCGATTAATTTGCACACCCCTAATATATATAGATATATATGTATATATATCTATATATAGATATATATATCGATCGATCGATCGATCCAATTCGGTTCAGTTCAATCCAAACCGATTAATTTCCAATCCAAACCGATTAATTTGCACACCCCTAATATATATATATATATATATTTTGGGTTTGGAAATTGGATTGGATTGGAAAATTAATCGGTTTGGATTGAACTGAACCGAACTGGATCGATCGATCGTTTAATATTTTTATGAATCGTTCCTGAATCGGATCGTAGCCTGTGAATCTATAAATAATTTGGATTTTTATGTGAGTGAATCATCACACCCTTAAAATATATATATTTCTGATTAATCCAAACCAAAACTGAGAAGGGCTTTAATAGAACCATCAATATTTTGACAAAAAAAAACAACACATCAGAATCTTTTAGGACATTAAACTAAAATAAAATATAAATCACATAATTTCTGTCAAGTATTATCTAGTCTCAGGATAGATTGGACATTAATATCTATTGGATTCGGCCCTAAGGTTGTGACCTGAGTGTTTTAGTCGTCTGTTATTTCTCTGCTAGGACATGAGATCCACTGCATGTTTTTCATCAATGTACTGACTTTGACAAACCAAATAAATGACCTGCCACAGGATCAGATAATGAAACATGTACGGACAGTCATTCTACTTCAAAAATAATGTGCGTTAATAAAAAATATATGCGGGCAAATATTTGGACACATGGGCCACAATTGGTCTGTAAATCTAACCCAGGGAGGAGCAGATAGAAGGAGCATGAAATAAGATAAATGCTGGAATACTTGTAGCCTTATCTATACTATCTATAGGAAAATTGCAGGCAGATGGAAGTATACAATATGATATAATATAGTGTGATAATACACAATTAATAGGACAAATGGAACCTTTATTGGGCCAAATTAAAATGTCAAACGGGCCACATCTGGCGCTCAGGCTGCAGTTTGTTTAGGGTCTAATACACAAAGGATTTTTTTTTTTTTACTCGGGTCACGATTGGTCTTAAAATAGGACTTTTATAGGGTTCTCTATGAGGTTTGGTGACAATGCACAGCAGATATGTAGTTCAGACAAGTTAACATGTCCACATTATAAAGCTGAATAAGCCATGTCTGGCCCTGGAGCCTTAGTTTGTCCATGTCTGTTCTAGACTGTCTTCTGGAAATTCTCCCTCCTGTGTCAGTGTCTGATATCCTGTGGCTGCTGCACCGCCGTGAGAGGGATGTTGTGTTTATGTTATTCAGGCTCCAAACAACAAATATACGCTGCAGTTATGGCCTTGTGGGAAATACTTGTGCGTATTTATGTGGAATTTTAACGACCCTGTGAGTACCTAACAAAAACTGGACTAAAATCACAGCGGTTTTTACTGCGGCCACTTTAAAATAATTGCACTTTTTCAAATCAACTGGTATTTGTTGGTGGATTAGAAAGCGGCATTTTGGAGTAACCGCAAATCATCGCACATCAGGAGCGGTGGGGGTGGAGAAAAAAAAAAAAAGAAGAAAAAGTTCTACCGTGGTTGACGGAGCACAGCGTTGGCAGGAACACGGAGACTTATTTTCTCTGCATTGAAACGTCTCTTCCACTCTTTGAACTGTGCATGTATCACCGCGGAAAAGTGTCACGTTTAAGGGCGAACAGGGAACCATTAATTTTGCCGAGCGATAGTGTCAGCGTTTCTCCCGACAGGCGCGTCCATTTCAGCTGGAAGCTCTGACAAATAGGGGAACAATACAAGGTGTCTGCAGACATAAAGCAGAAAAATGACTCCATTCCCAACAGCAGCACCTCATGAAAATAAATCACACTCCGCTGTGGAATTATTGGTCTATCTCTGGGGGATTTATAGTGTAAGTGACACTGATCTGAAAACAGAACTGTGAGGTCTGGGCTTCACCGACCATTTGAAAACTGTCAGAGTCATGTGACGTTTGGAGGGAAGTGTGGGATTTTAAAATGCAGTCGGTATGAAAACATCCAACCCACAGATTTATCATGGTGTGGCTGCCGGCCATAAGAGCGACGGTCGAGCAATCACACTTGGGTTTGTGTGTTTTGATTGGACAGCTGTGGTCGTGACCTTGGATTTGGACTCAGAAGATTGGAGAGGTTGAAGACTTTGGACGCCAGTGTTTGAAAATCAAGATATGCTGGAGTTAGACGATTAAGAAAAAAAATATACTTTTGACGTGTTCTACAAACAAACATCAAGATCCATCCATCCATTCTCACCCAATTATCCATTACCAGGACATGAAGGAAGAAGTCTCCATGACCACCACCCAAAGCACACTGCACTGTACCATACTTTCCTGTCGGTGGTCCGCCCACTGGAAGCCCAGCGACTTAACTAGCATTTAAGCTTGTCCAGGAGGTCAACCATGGAGTTCATTTACCTCAGACCAATGACGGACTCTGGGCCAAAGTAAAGTCCACATCAAGATATAAAGTAATGAGTAGATCCTTTGAACTTTTGAAGCTGAATTTCCAGTTTTTACAATTTCAATTGTCCAACCTGTCATTTCTAAGACATAATAATCCTTCACTTGTATTATTATTGATCCATATAATTCACCAATCATGGATTTCCTGTGATATACAGACATTTTGCTGCCTGCTGTTACTAGTGTTTCTCTTCCACCAATATAGAGAAAAACAGTGATTTTTCATATTTGGACATTTATGGAGATTTATACAAATTATCATGACAGGTCAATTGACAAATAACTTTCTAGCGATATTTACAAAAAAAAGATTTTTATTTTTTTTTACAGCCCTATGTTTAAATTAAACAACATAAATATTGAGGTTAAGAATATTTCTGATGGTCAACTTGGAACCTCTTTATGAAATGTTTACACGGCTCCTCTATGACCCAGAGTGTGTTAGGTGCTTTTGCCTAGGCAATACAAAATGTTGTATTAAATCATATAAATATATATATTTTATAATAATGTGTATTGCCACTGGGCTGGAAGAATTCACTTTTTTACTTCCTGTACCCACTCAAAGGCTGACAGTATGGTACAGTGTGATTTGGGTGGCAATTGTGGAGACTGCTCATCTTGTAACCTGAGAACAGGCAGCTTGTCATAAATGGATAAAACTGTGTCCTTAAGACAGTCCAGACCAGAACAATCAGCTGAGACCCCCTGATCTGAGATGCATCAGATTCATGTAAAAAAAAAAAAAAAAATCAAGTATCCACTGGATCCAACCTTGGTTGACATTCAGAACATCCCGTCCACTGTCCCTCAGGGCCCGTCCCTCACTCCTGCTCCTGGTCCCTTTGCATAAACCAATCAATAGTGGAGCGTGTTTCAGCAGAGAGCGGCTCCTTCTCTGTCCGTCAATACTGACATGTTAGCCTGACCAGACATCCATCAGGGGCCCTGACGGGTTTTTGAGCTGCACCACCCACCACCACCACCAACCATCCATCAGAGTTTGACTTTAATAAACCTGGTATGAATCAATAAGTCACATTTTCAGACCAACCGTGGTGTTAACATGCAGGAGGCCGGCACCAGTGACCACCTTGTTCAAGGTCACGACCAGGACCCGGCTGAGACCCAGTGGAATCTGTTCTTTTGGTAATTGATGAACTCACGGCTGTGCAGTCAGTGTGAACAAGCAGGGAATTAAGTTTGACATCACAAGAGTTTAGAGAGAGAGTGCATTAAGAGCTGATGGAATTTCTGCGTTTATTCCATTTTTTAGATACAATAATACATCAAATTATAGGATAGTGTTAGTTTAAATAATTGGGTTTTCATTTGAAATCTAATATTTCTGGCTTTAATATCTGAGATCTTTCAAAATAATGGGAGACCAAATTTAAAATGTCATGTTATAAATAGGCGATAATGAGAAAATTCTGATTTTTTTTTTTTTTTTTTAAACCTTCTGATGAGCATCTATGAGAACTTGAGTAAAGTTAGACATACAAGTTCTAACAAATAAAAAAATCCAAAATATGAACCGGATTTGAGCAAACTTTGATTTACTTAAAGAAATAAATCAGTCGTTCAGTCTGTCAGTTTTTTTCAGTCACATTGACAATAATGAAAATTTGTCAGAAAGTTTTATTCAATCAATATTAACATCAAATCTCTGAGAAAAAAAAATCCATAACCATATGATTTTCTCTTCTCTTAAGCAGAAAATTTGATCAAAATAACTGGTTAAAATTCATTGTTGAAAATAGAATAAAAAACTAAAAGAGTCTTTCACACAAACAGTCAAAGTCAAAGTCAGAGTCAGTGAGTGTGGAGCAGTGAGCTCATTACATCCAGCCTGCTGCCTGATGGCTCGTTGACAACTTATCACCTTCCGCTCACTTCCACACTTTCCAAACTTCCTCTCGGCTCCACCTCTGAGCCCCGTCAGACACAGAGGAAACATATTAGAGCTGAGCCTGTCTCCTGTAAATCCTCTCTGTCTTCTCAGGTGTGAACTTCTGACTTCACAATTTTTTTTTCACATACTGCCCAAATATAGTGCTGTACGAGAGGAGTCTTTAATAAAAGTGGAGAACTTTGCCGCAGCCTGCAGCGACAGGAGCCCCTGCTCTGGTTGAGATCTTAATCCATCATGCAGATAGGTATGCGCTCCTTCAGGGAGCTGCAGCTCTCTGCCTGCTCCAATCAAGTCCAACCATCAGTCAGGACACTGTCTGTGTGGCCCCACTAATGCTTTACTACAGCACTGTTCAAACTTTATTCAGGTTTGATCAGGTGGAGAACCCTGAGGCCTGACTGTTCCTCCTCAGATACTCAGCGCTGTAATAAGGTGTCAAACCAATGCATGCAATTCAAACACATTCATTTAGAGCATGACATATAACCTTGTTACGTTGTTAATGTAAATATATTAACCAACTTCTCAGTCGTGAGTGAGTGAGTCCCTGAACGCACCGTGACTGAGAAAACACAGAAACGTGTGATTGGTAAAAAAGACATCAGGAATGCAGAAAACAGACATAAACAGCAAAATTCTAACTTGAGGCTGGTTAAGAATGACCAGTTTGGACTCCACCAGCTACCAGGTTACCACTGATGTCCACTGAGCATGGTATCGTCCCCACTCACTGCTCCCCGGGCGCTCAAAGCTGCCCACTGTTCACTTTGGTGATGGGTTAGAGACAGAGATCATTTGGTTGTGTGTAGTGGAGTGAATCACAACGATGAAAAGTTTGCTTTTCTTCCTTTAAATACCAAAACGCTATGAAGACAAAATGACCACCTGTCCCAGGAACAACAAAAAGTTGTAGAAACCAACTTCACTCAATCAGATGTTGGCTGAGTTGAATTAGGATCAGCCAAATGACACACATTAACAGAAAAACAGCCCTGACTTCTATAAACACAGATCGCCAAGATTGGCTCCAATTAAGTGAATGCGAGGATCAATAAAGTAAATTCAAGACTTTTTCATTCATTCATTTTAATCCTCTGATCCATTACCGAGTCACAGGAGCAGCAGTCTACACGACTGCCACCCAAATCACACTGCTCCACACGGTGAGTCGACTGGAAGTTAGGATCCTGAGGATTCAAGTCTGTCTCCTTAGACACTAGGCCACTACTGGTGATTTTTAGTTTCGTCCATTTAAAGGTGACAATGCAATTTAATAAAACATATGATTGCCCCCTGGCAAACACTAACTCAAGACTAGTCAAGGTTAAAAAAAAAACCCAATCTACTATACAGTAACTGTTGTATTAATATATATATGAAGGACAATGTGCTTCAACAGCTAGAACTGGCCACATTTAAGTGATTTCAAGAAACTTTTTTGCAAAATTCGTATAGAAAATTTACAAAACATAGCAAAAACAATACTTAGTCAGCTGAAATTGCAAAAAATGTTAAGGTAGCAACAAACCCGTCAAAGGTAAAAACTATTATAATGGTAGACTAGATCAGTGAGGCAGGAATAAAGTCATCAGAGGGACAACACAGACAGGAAGATTTGGAGAAAAAGCTAGAGAAGACAGATTGAGATGGTTTGGACATGTTCAGAGGACGGACAGTGGATACATTGGTAGAAGAATGATCCTAGAGATGGAGCTACCAGGTAGGAGATTGATGGATGCAGTGAGGGAAGATTTGGAGATAGTTGGACATAGAGTAGAAGATTCAGAGGACAGGAGGAGATGGACAATGTTAATTCACTGTGGCAGCCCCTGAAAAAAGGGACAAGCTGACCAAATCCCATCTGGAAATGAGTTCCAAACTATACAAAGAGAAGAAGATGGAAATAAAGTCTGTTGTCTGTTAAGGACAAATGAAGTTGGTTAAAGTTTAACACAAATCTTAAAACAGTGTAATTATTTTTTAAAAGGTTTTTCAAAAGAACAGATGGTGAAAAATAAAAAGAAGGAACAGAGGGAAGAAACGGCTTGAGGATTTGAAGGCTGCAGTTGGAAAAGGACCAAGGGCTAAAAGTCATCAATCATGTCTTTAAATTAAAAATCCTTTCAACTCCTCTTTGTCCTGTCAAAAGACTAATTAACCAAGAAGACAATGGACAAACACCTTCAAAGACCACAGAAGAACAAACACCACGGTCGTCATGCAGCTCTAATGCAGGGTGACTGGGATTTCAACCTTTTTACTTCCAAAGGCCCCAGTTATCTCCTCTAGGCACCACTGTACCTGTCAGAGGACAGAAGACAGTTCTGTGAAGAAGCCCGGGTTTCTGCTCAAACGCAGTATTTCACCAGGAGCCAGAGGTAACGACTGGAGAAGTGAATTATTGGTTCACACCCCCCACAGCCACGTTCACCAGGACCAAGTCAAACATACAAATCACTGCAGCCCCTCACGCCCAGCTGTGTCACAGCTCCATGGGTGAGTTGACCAGAAGTACATGACCTCACACCTGCTGATGGAAGACAGACTGACGTCAATGTCTTCGGACCTTCATTCAACTCCTTTGTCTTCCATCAACCTGTTGGCATGTTATTCATGTCCCGACATTATCTTTGGTTTGTTGTGTTGTTTCTGCTCCATATTTAGTACAGTTTTTTACTCAAGTTAAAATGAAAACATAGAACTTTTTTATATTGTTTGAGAAACTACATATCGGAAGAGTCTCTAAAATCTAAATACAGAAATGAAAAATAAAAGATTACTCAATGTGCTACTCATCTTAATACCTTTCTTTCCTATCTCACCATTCTTCCTGTTTGGGGCAGTTGGTGGCCTAGTGGTTAAGGAAGCCGACTTGGGTAGAAGTTCTAACCCTACTGGTACGCTGTATATTCTTCAATCTCTTCTGGTGGTACCACTGAGGTCCATTTCAATCATCATATTTCATATGATTTCCATGATAAACATATCTAACCTGGTATGATTGCTATTTTACCAGCATCATCTCAGGTGACTAAATGGGCGGTGGTGGCCTAAGGGGTCTGAAGGGGTTCCAGGTTCCAATCCAGCAACTGCCAAGTTACCACTGAGGTCCACTGAGCATGGTACTGTCCCCACTCACAGCTCCCCGGGTGCTCAATGCTGCCCACTGTTCACTTTGGTGATGGGTTAAATGCAGAGGTCACATTACGTTGTGTGACTCACAATGTCACAATGACAAGGAGTTTGCTTTCCTTCCTTCCTATTGACATTGTCCATGGTAGTCTGCAGGTCCAGCCAACTAGATACGCTGCTATGGGTCAAGAAAGATGGGGGTCCTGTAGTACGTTGGGTCCTCTCTTGCTCTCCCCTGCATCTCTCCCTCCTTTATATTCCCAAAGGTTCATTAGTTTGGACAAATATAATGATGTCAACAAGAATAGACCAAGGGTTCAATTTCAGAGACAGCAACCAAATGACTTATGTTCTTCCTTCAGTAGCTGTGTCATTGGACTGTGAAAAACACTGGAGGGATTTTGAACATTCCATGTTTTCATTGTGTACTTCAGGTAATTTACCTTTAGTGCAGGGGTCTCAAACCTGCGGCCCGTGGGACATTTGTGGCCCATGGAGCAATATTTTGTGGGGAAGTTGAATGTGGAAAGGGCGCATAGGATTTATAGAAGGATTCTACTGCAAGTCAACAATGCTTAAAAAAATGGTGGTAGACAATTCTGTGGATGAATATGAAGATTACAAGACTCTGAAGTGTTACGTTACAGTGGGAAACTGATTTTTTCATTTCATTTTTGCAATGAAATTTCTTCTGTATTGACCATTATTTGCTGATCCAAAAAGGGTTTAGTTGTCAGCAACTGGACTTCTTCTTGGAGTTGAAAGACGTTTCATTCCTTAACTGGGAAACTTCATCAGTTTCTGGTTGTTGGAGTTGGAGAGAACTATGATGAAGTTGAAAGTTGAAAGACTGAAATGTCTTTCAACTCCAAGAAGAAGTCCAGTTGCTGACAACTAAACCCTTTTTGGAGATCATGACCTGGATGAATGAGAATCTTCACAGACATTATTTGCTTATGTGGCCCTTGGGTGAAGACCGCTGCTTTAGAACCAGGCAGTACAATGAACAAGGAATTGAAGAAAACTGTGGTGGTCTAATAATTGTTTTTCCACGACTCTACTCTTCTACAGTGAGCTCAGCCTCCTGTTTATAAAAACATATGATTTTATTCTCCTTTCAAAACCTCTAAGAACATTTGAAAAGAACTGGATTTCAATCCATGGATGAGTCAAAGAAGAGAACAGTGACCTGGCATCCAGGACATCCGTCGGATTTCTACAAAGTCGGAATTCTCTGATGGAAACAGCAAATGTTTGGACTGAGAAGAGAGAGAGAGAGATTTTTAACGTTCCTTTTTGCTTTAGTTCCTGTTTCAGCCTCTTGTCTTCCCATCAAATATGAAAGGAAGATCCCTGTTCTCACTGTCTTTGGTTCTGAACCTCTGAACCTCTCCTCCATAAAACCATTATAATATAACCTCTGTAATGTGGAAACCTGCTCACATCTTCAACCTCTACAGTCGAGTGGTTAATCAAACACTTTTATTATGTGTCAGTTGAACGCCAAAGGCTTTTTTTGCAATCAGAACCTGTACTAGAAAGACTGTACTGCACTGAACTCCTCCAGGGGAAAAATCCTCCAACATTTCAAGATAAAATATACAGTTTTCAGATCTTGTTTGAGTAAAAACGGTTTTAATTTGAAAGGAAGTTTTCAGTTTTTCTTTGCCCCATTATCAGGTCACGACATTGGTAGTCAAAACAGAAATCTGAGACAGATTTTACACTGGAGGTCCTTTTAATGCAGGACACTATCAAACTCAGGACCGTCTGAAATCTCATTCCAGAAGTTCTTAAACATCTAATATGTCAGATTACATGGAGAAACCAAGTGTTTAGACATCGTTCACTTCATTGTGAAACCGTAGGACGTGAGGCCTGAGGACATCCTTCAGTGAGAAGGAAGTTCTCACTAAAGAATGTGGCCATGTGCAGAGCAGACCACCTACCTAAGTGCAGTCATCAGCTCTCACTGCATCTTCACAGCCTTGGGTTCCTTCATACCTGCGTTCACAGCTGTCTGGCCGTGCCTGAAACACTGCTGCTTGTTAATGTCAGGTTTGAGGACCTTGGCCTATTGGTGATTTTTAATGATGTGGCGGGTCATCTGTGCGATGCTGAAACACCCCGAGGCCAAAGAGAAGGGGCGAGACCCCCGCTGTGGACACTCTGATATTTATATATTCCACCTGGGTGGTACAGTGGGAGATCAGTGAATGGATTTGTGTCAGTCAAGCTTCAGCTGTCAGTGTGGAGGATATAAAGACCCTGCTCCACAATGAGAATGAGGAGGAGGAGGAGGAGGAGGAGGAGGAGGTCTGGACCTGTTAATGAGGTTTCCATGTTTGTAGGTTATGGCTCTTTTTCCTCTTTGTCACGGTAGGTTTATTTCCCTCCTCACTCTGTCAGTGTCTGCACTCAGGTCGTCAGAGGTGAGATGTTTCTTTGAACCTCGTGACACGAAGATCAAAATATCTGATGCTCTTCACGCTTTTGTCTGATGGAGATTAGGTTCAACCACTATGGAATTCATCCAGTATGTGACACATTGATTGGATATATTGACAGGTTTTCAAAATCACGACAGTAACTTAAATGAGAAAGAATATCTGCTGTAACACATTCCAATGGATTAATACTATTTTAAGATGATAGAACTGATCGGTTCATCCTCATTCGCTTATTCGTTGCCTAGTCACAGGGACAGTCTTCACGACTGGAACCCAAATCACACTGCAACACACTGTGAGCCTTCCTGTCGGTGGTGAGCCCAGGTCATTGCTATGATCACAGGGCCTCAGTGATAACC
>JAFBJS010000601.1:90611-107538 GCA_016785265.1 Paraplagusia blochii | reverse complement strand
CAATCCCATTTCTAAACCTGCTGATAGACATGAATGTTGAACTCGAGTTAATAAATATAAATAAAAACTTATAGTCAATGTGATTATGAGTAACTACCATTCCATTGTTGCAGTTTTCTAAGTCTGTTAATTGTGCTGAGTCATGCCGTTCAGACACATTACAGACGCTCAGACATTTGCTCCGTGCTGAAAAAAAAAAAAAAAGGTAACATTACTGACCCCCCTGCCCGCTCTTCCCTCCTTTGCTATGACGGTGGGAAGAGGTGAGAGCGCTCTGTTCCGCAGTCTGCGTGCACGCTCCACGACAGCGTGTATGGTGAAATCACGGAGCCGCAACTGCGGAGCTGCGTGTTACCGCCCCCTGTTTTGGCCGATAAAAATATTAAAAACGTTTTACTTTAATGTTACAAGTTTACTACATATCAGAATTATATTTTAAAATCAACAAACTAAAATAAAATAAAATTTTAATGAAATACTTATTATTCATTTTCCAAAGTCACAGAGAGCCAAAACAGAAGGATGAAAGAGCCACACGTGGCTCCGGAGCCACTGGTTGCCGACCCCTGCTCTATACCTAGAGTGGTTTAGAGGAACAGATCTACTAAAGTTCCCTCTGACATCAACCAGAAATTGATGAAGTTCCTCAGATGAGGAATGAAACGTCTTTCAACTCCAAGAAGAAGTCCAGTTGATGACAACTAAACTTTCAATGAGAGAATATAAATGAAATGAAATGGAAACAGTAGTAAGATTCTAGGCTTAGCAGTAACTGTTAGTAGCTACCAGTTACCACAAGGAATACCAGCAGTACAGTAGAACTATTAGACACATTGCTAAGTATTAGCAATATCACTAATAACTTAATAAAAAGTTCTAAATTCCCTGTCAGAAAAAAAACTGGTTCTAACAGGGGTCATCATGTGCACAGAGAACCCTTGTCTTGGCGAAGACCATGAAGACAAGAACTGATTAGTTACATTGCAAACTAACATGTTATTACATCAGGGATTTACCAGTTAAGTCTGATTTGAAATGCTAAAAGCAAAAGGTTTTACCCTCCACTAGAGTAGGTTCACTTATACCTTCTATAACACCTTCTATTGGACATTCCTGTAGTTTCTTATATCAGTCGGGAAAACATTGCGGAAATAAAGGCATATAATCATCATATATCGGATTACAACGCTCAAAGGGCCACAGTTTTGCCCATGCCTATCTATAAGAGATTTTTTTCTTTCTGAAAATTGAAAAGAAGTCATTATATTCCACAGAAAAAGTTTCATTATTTTCTACTTGCAAATGAAATTTGCAAGTAATTGTTCAGTAAAATGTGTTTCCCTTCACTGCCCGCACTACCCTGTCCAACCACTCACTATAATGGCGATGTCTTTGTCCATTCCAGCTAAACAATCCGTGTTTGTTTCTATGTCTATAATTCTCATTTTAGTCAACGTGAAAACACACCTTATTTCAGAGCACAGGGAGCGGAGCCGTCTGTAAATGGGCTACAGTGTGATTTAATGTGTTTAAATGGAGGCTAGGAGCTGAGTTCTAATGACACATAATGGTCTGTGTCCTACTGCACTTTATTGGCTTTTCAAGGACGTAATGATAGTCGATGGCCGTGCATTACATTTCAGAGCGTGGCCTCCATTAGGTCCAATAGAATCTTTCATCTTCCACATTCCTGCTGTTTGCCACTACAGGACACTATATCATTGTCTGGGCCACCTTCACACTGAATTTTAAGGATGATTGATAGATGCTGCATGTTTTAATATATTTTATGTTATAACATAAAATAACATAAACAAAGAACATGCTGTACTTTCCGGAACATAAGGCGCTTATAATAAAACCTAATATTTTCTCATAAATCAGTGCTAAACTTATAATGCAGTGTGCCTGATGTGTGCTCAAAATTTATTTAATTTGTTTTGTCTTGGCTTAAAGTCAGGAGCCTCTCGAAGTAAGACTGGGGTTACGACAAGACAAGGTAATAACTACAGGCCTTAATGTAATGTTGTGATGTTTCTATAGGAACATTTAGCATTTTCGGGTCTAATGGACCCTAAAATGCCAAACCAATGAACTGTTAAACCCAGACACCGGACAGTTGGTGGCCTAGTGGTTAAGGAAGCAGACTTGGGTCCCGCGGTTCGAATCCCACTACCTCCAAATTACGGCTGAGCCCAGCAGCCCCTGATCCCTATGGGCATGGGTTAAATGCAGAGGCATAATTTCCTTAAGGATAAATAGAGTTCTAAAAAAAAATAAAATAAGAAAAAGAGAATTTACTGGATTATTATAATATACACAAACTGATAAAGTGAGTGTGTTTTTGAGTTATTCTGATTGAGTTGGGTTCTTACTAAGTCGGACTTATCTATTTTGTGTCACCTATTGCACAAAATAATCCACTGTGCCTTATATATATGACAAAAGACCAAAAATAGACTTTTCATTGACATAGCGTCTTATATTCCAGTGCACTTTGTAGCCCAAAAGACACGGTACTTGGACTTGATTTACATGAGGGAAAAATGTTCTGTCAGTGAATGAAAAGCCTTCCCTCTCCACTGAAGGCCTTAATTGCACTGATGACATGTTGCTATTTGTTTGGACTTAGCCGCTGTGGTCAAGCGCGGCCAGATTTAGACAGCACAAAAAGACGCTATTGTGCGAGCGTGAGGATGAACAGAGAATATATATAAGGAAAGGCATTTGGAAACTGAAAACAGATGTGTTCATGACTGCGTTCTGGTGTGACTGAAGCGAACATGTATGTGCCGGTCCTGCTGGCTGACTGGCTGACTGGCTTGTCTGCGCTGTCAGTTATTTTCGCAGTGTCAGGGTCAGAAGTGAGATTAGGATTTCGTGAGTGATTAGGGTCAATAAGGAGGAGAACGTGTCCAAAACAATTTTCCTCCATCGACAAAACAAGGCACGGAAGGAAAAGATCAGGTCGAAACCTTGACATACGGGATTCAAATCATTGTGACAAATAACGAAGGGGGAAAAAAAAGCTCACCCACACATGACCTCTACTTTAAGAAGAAAAAAAACCTTTCCAGGAAGAAAAACCCGCTACAGTAGCTGAATGGTGTACAGCATTACTGATCCTGTCAGGTGACTGCAGGACAAAGTTATGTGTGTCCAGGGACGCAATGAAAAAAAAAGGAGTTCTGGCATGGATCGGGGCGACGTGAAGCCAAGAGAGAGTCGTTCCAGCCCGGCTGCACAAGTGTCCCCTCTCCTTACACCGTGAATATTTCCAGCCACGCCAAATAAAATTGTTCCAGGTGCACGGGTGAGAACGGACGTGCTCATTTACCTCAGACTGGGTCCTGCAGGGCCGTAAAACGAGCAGAAGGGCTCTGATTCAGCCAGGCTTTTGTAATGGCTGAACTAGCGCAGTGGCCTGTGGCCCCAATAAGTGGCCCTTCACAATACAGACCGGTGTTCCACTGACAGGTGCCTGCTAACCATTACACCACATGGCAGATTAATTCTGTCTCCTAACATTTGACCACAATGTGCATAAAATGTCTGGGTGAGGTTTTTTTTTTGTCATTCATAAAGATACTGTTGCACTGAGAACTGTTTGACTCATAATAATATATCATTAGAATCTCTAGTCATTTTCTTGAAATCTCTTAAAGTGGGTTTTCGGATCAGTTGTCCTAATTTTTCATTTTTTAATGATGAGACAATGTGTCTCAATATCATTTTTTTTTTCTTTACTCGTAAAAAAGCCTTTATTAAGGCCTTCATAACAGTGACTTGTTACATTTTCCTTTTAGTGGTCTAGTTTGCATGGATGGATGGATGGAAGGTAGGTAGGGAGATAGCTAGGTAGGCAGGTAGATTGTAGGTATGTAGGAGAGGTGATGGTTGGATGGTTGGATGGGTGGATGGATAGATAGATACATGTCCTAAATCTCCTCTGTAGGTCCTCTTGGATAAAAGTGTCTGCTAAATGCAGAAATGTCAATGCAAATAGATTCCAAATGCACAAAATTACAATGTTTAGGGGAAAAATGTTTGTTTTCAATACCAACTTTTTTCCACCTCTAATTCTTTCCAGTATATCTTCAAATATAAGTTAACTCTCAAAGGTGAAACATCTGAAAACCTGCCTAGAAAAAGGTCCATTAACGGGTCAAGTGTAATTAGATTTTAAAAGAAATAACAAATCCTTAAGTTGAGAGCTTTAAAGAGACACATCAAAGCTGGATATTTTCAAAGCATCATGTGATACTTGAAGAGGACCAGTGTCTGAGAGGAGGCCACGACTAATTCTCCACCAACAGATTGCAAACAGTCTCAACAGCTTCCATTTCTGTTGGATTTTTTTTTTCTTTGGAAGACTTAACAGTCTCCATGTCTGAAGGAGCGCAGCTTTCCGTTCAGGTTTCATCAGTGGCAGTCAGCTGAAACCTGAGCACCGGGAAAAGGGCACCGCGACGTATGGAAAGGTTTAGGTGAGCAGCACACTCCCCTTTTATGGAGCTGATGAGAACCACCTGGGCGTCTGTGCGCCGCAACGTCAACCAGACGAATCAAAGCCACGAAGGGTGATTGAGAGTGAGATGGTGCAAAAACGCGAGCTGTGATCTCAGGGCGGAGGGCTATAGGAAAAGAACGTGAATGACACCCAAAAGGAGAGAAGAGAAACCCAACGCCTGGCGTTTAAGAGTGAAAAGTCAGACAAAATAAGCAGACCGAACAGGAAACCGAAGGTATCGATCAAACTCAGGCGCATAAATCCTCAAAGATGACTGGGAATGATGGGGTGTGTAGACTGTAGGAAACACACTGGGATGTTTTTAAGAGACCTCAGAACAAACACAATTAAACCACTTTGGAGAAAAGTCTACTAAGTGTTTGCGTCCATTCATCTACGTGTGAGGCTGTTTCTAAGATGTGCCACAGGCCTTTAAGATGTGGCTTCCTTCTGCGATTTCTGCCGTCGCAATAGAAACAATCACAAAAGAGCAAAAGATGAGAAGATCTGGAACTCGTCTGGTTTATGACCAGTACTATTATCTTCTCAAATGTGTGAAGAAACACGTCGGTTAAACCTTAGAGTAAATGCTAGCAGCAATTTGACCAAAGAGCCTCAAGCGGTTTATAGACATAGAAACCAGATATTTGTTCTTTTATTCCGTCCTCCTGAAACCCTATTACAACTAAACTGACTGCGGTGTACGTCTGATGAATCTGAACATATTGGCGATAATCGCGTGAGATTGAAGCCACGGTTTCCCCAGAAGAGACGGTCACTGGCAAGAGGACAGGAAGTGAAACACAAACGTCTCTCAGCCTGTGGTCCAAAGATTAGTGATGTACTTTTGGAGGAACAACAGAGTCTGACAGCCACCCAGAAGGTTCTGTTTTAAATAGTCATGCTTACTCCTCGTCCTTGGGCAAGGTACTCCGAACTGAGTTTCCAGGCCTGGAATAATGGAGCGTTGCCATTTTTAATTCATCTGAGTGCATGAATGTATTCAACAATCCTATGGTTTTGCTTATTCTCCAGAGCCTCAAAAACCAAGGGTTGAAACCTTCTCCACTCGCAAGTCGTTCTCTGAAGAATCACGATATTCAACCAGTTGATTCAAACAGCTCTCTGTTTGACTAACAAGAAACACATGACATCTATCTCAGACGGACAGTTCCAATGGTGATAAGAGGAAATTAACTTGGCAACTGTGGTCGAACCACGAAAGACCTCTTCAGTAAATACCATTGAATTTAATGAGAAAAGTTGGCGGTGATAAACTGATGTAGTGTACTACAGCCATCCAGCCATCTCTCTTCTATCCATTTATCCTATTCAGGGTTGCAGGGGAGCTGGAGCCAATCCCAGTAGTCAACTAGTGTGGGCGGGGCTACACCCTGTAAGTTAGCCAATCGATTGCTGAGCCAAATGAGGAAACAGAAAACCATTCGTACTTAAGTTCATCCCTGTGGTCAATGAAGATTGTTTGATTGGTTGACAAAAGGAATCTGAGGTTGTTTTTTTTTTTTTTTTTGGAGGCAGCCCCTGCTGGCCTGTGGTGCTACTGCAATTTGAAATTAAATTAATAAAAAAATATTAATTTTAATTGAATACTGAAACAGTGAATGGGTGTAAAGGAAAACTTTGACTATAACCAGGGGAGATGCTTGGGAACAGGCAAGCCAGGCAATTGCTTGGTGCCCTGGCCACTGGGGGCGCACTTTTTTCAGCTACAAGCATTAAAAGAGTGGGGTCCCCAGTGATATCTTGCTTGGAGCCTCAAGAGACCCTAATGCCAACCCTGACTAAAACAATGTATATTTATCAATGTATTTATCTGATTTCTTTATCACTATATTTGTATCTACAATATTCACAAAGTCATTTTATATAAATACATCAATTACACTGTTTCTACCATTTAAGGACTAATGAGCACTGGTATCTGGTACAATGTGGGTTGTTATGTTATTGTTGTCTGTATCCAGAATGCTATAGCTAATGTTAGACACAATGCTTGTAGCATCCATCTCAAATTAAAATGAGCAAACCATATTATATATATAATATATATATATATATATATATATATGTATATGAAAGAAAACAATTCTGTTTTGTGTAGTTATTTATTATAACTTCTTACCAGCCCTCATATGAAGTACTTGAGTACAGTAGCGCCTCAGCTTTCGAACGTCTCAGCCCTCGACCAACTCGACCCCCGACCATTTTCTAGAAAAATTCGCTTTCACTTTCGACTAAATTTCAGCTGTCGAAGGGCCCGTGTCAAGCCGATTCAAGCCGACACAGCATTCGGGCAGCCGCGCTCGGCTGAGTCAAGCCCAACCGCGTGCGTTCTTTCTTGTTCAGAATTCAACAGACCTACGACCAGCGCGGCTTTTCATTAAATTATTTCTTATGGGAAAAATGTATTCAGACCTCGACCACCAACCTGGAACAGATTAAGTCCGAAAGCTGAGGCACCACTGTAGTGTAAATAGGACAGGAAAGCAAACTCCTTGTCGTTGTGACATTGTGATTCACACCACTGCACACAAAGACATGTCACCTCCACCTTTAACCCATCACCAAAGTGAACAGTGGGCAGCTTGGAGCGCCCGGGGAGCAGTGAGTGGGGACGGTGCCATGCTCAGTGGACCTCAGTGGTATCTTGGCGGGAGTTGAACCAAGGGCCTTGCAGACCCAAGTCTGCTTCCTTAACCACTAAGTGCTAAGACTGATAAGGTATTTTATCACTGCAGTCATGGAGAATCACTGGTCTTTAAATATGGACCAACACAGTTACTCTACACTCATGATGAAACACACACCACACATCTTTTTACTGCACCTGCTACGAGGGTAAAAACATGCGGCCAAGTGTTTGCATGTCATTTTTATAGACTCCTGTGTGCAGTCCACACTCTACTGTGTACAGTGTTGTCTTTCTGTCTTCTTTTTTTGTTTAGCGTCAGTGCTGATAGGTCCGTCAGCCGAGACGCTGCTAAGACCAGATGTCAGAGCCCCGGTGCTCAAACTGGCACAATTCACTTTCCACCTCCGCTCTCCAGAGAGAGGTTGACCTGACTGGAGTTACCACAATGTGACTGAATACTGCAGCCTGGTTGGTTGGTCGTCCAACACTGTATCTCTCCACACATACACACACACAGCAGGCTTCAGGAGTCCTGAGAACAAATTCATGATCCTATTTTAACTCTTCTAATCAGTAACATAAACACTGACTCTGTGATGAAGCCAAATATAATTCTGATTCTGTCCTGCACGAACAAGTGCACCACGCCATGAGGAGAAGTAAACAACTCCCTGCAACAAGTCCATTGGCATCTGGCAGCGATGATGTCATTTCAGACGCCTGCAGTCCATGAATCACCGGTGGATTATTAGACGCTGACAAAAGAGATTTCAACGAAAAAGGATTTAGTTCATTTTAAGTCTAAATCACATCATCGCAAATCTTCGCGGCACACTGTTCCACACTGTGGCGTCATGGCTATTCACAGCACTGGGATAAGCTGACGTGCAGACATGCCTTTGTCGGTGTGTAATGTGTTGCTAGGGAAGTTAATGGACTTGGAAGGTAGATTCACCAGATTTTGTCACGTTAATTCTGTTACTTTGATCATATTTCTCCTAGGTTTTAGTAAATATGACTGTTAGAGAGTTAAATGATGATTTAGTCCTTTACTTTTCTTGGTTTATGTATTTCCTTTGCATTTCAGCCATGCAATATTGGTGTTTGATGTTTATATTTTTATAGATATATAGATTTAGTTATTTAATCATTATGTATGTATCTTAAATGGTAAAAATAATTTTGAGCTTCCCTTTTTTTTTCCTTTGGTTAGATTTGGTTTTAGATCAGTGAAGTTTTAAAGCTTTTTATTTTTATTTACCTTCTTTTTTTCAGCCTGACCCTTATTTAGGAGTAGCAACAATGAATCTTTGTTTTCCATCTCTCCTGTCCTCTGTATCTTCTACTCTGACTCCAACTACCTCCATGTCCTCCCTCATTGCATCCATCAATCTACTCCTTGTCTCCTACCTGGTAGCTCCATCTCTAGGATCATTCTTCTACCAATGTATCCACTGTCCCTCCTCTGAACATGTCCAAACCATCTCAATCTGTCTTCTCCAGCTTTTTCTCCAAACCTTTCTGTCTGTGTTGTCCCTCTAATCACCTCATTCCTGATCCTGTCCATCCTTGTCTTTCCTAAAGAGAATCTCAGCATCTTTAACTCCTCCACCTTCAGTTCCGTCTCCTGTCTTCTACCTATTCCTAGTGTCTCTAATCCATCCATTATGGCTGGTCTCACCACTGTCCTGTAAACCTCTTCCTTCACCTCTTCTATAACAAATCATCTTACTCAACTTTATTTTATTTTTTTGTTTTTCAGTCTTCTATGTTGAATTAATGCAAATATTGGTATTCTATTATTAATATTGTTAAGGATCCTTGTTGTTGTTTGTGTTACAAACATTAATTATTTGTATCATAATTTTTAACAATTTAGCTAATATTTAGCCCTGTTTTTAGTCTACCATTTTAGAAAACTTCTTTACTTTTTGTGTTATGTTTAAGCAAAGTTGATAGCATTATGGTAAAGTGTTAAATATGTGATTTTTATTCTCTGTATCAAAACTGTTATGTGCACAAAAGCAGTTAAATACTCTGTCCATTTTGGCCCTACACTGGGTGGATTGCATTTCTGTTTTGTTTTTGTTTTTTATGTACTCTGTGTACTGTACTGTACTGAAGAGAAACAAACATCCAAAGAATCTGTTGGTTGACTTTAACCTATTTATCTCCAAAATGAAAAATATCCAGCCCTGGGTAAAAATAGAGTCACATTCTTGGTAGGTTATCTCACGTGAAACTTCTTCCCATAAATTTCGATTTCCTCAGAGAACGTCAAAACAACAATGGTTTTTCCTGCGCAGGGTCAGGCTGTGGTCTAGGACACAACACATATATATATAATTCTCCTCGCACAGGCGAACACTGAAGGTCACGCATGCAGACAGAGCTCAAAAAAACACCCAGCGTGTTCTTGGATGAGGCAAAGTACACAATGGTGCCAGAAGACAGAGGGGAAAGAGAGAGAGAGAACGCAGGGAAACAGCAGAACATTTGCCAGTCAGCAGAGATCCAACAATGAAAACACGTCCATATTATTCCAACCAGTGGAGTCTGCGCCGGCCGTTGCTGCCTGTTCTGCCATAACTCTCCGACACGTCCATTCTGACGGCCTTAACGGTAACTACTACTGTCTGTGGTGGACAATAACCACACGGCCCGTGCTTTTGTTGGAAGTGTATGAAAGTTGTGACCTCACTCTGTGTGACTGGACCACCCTTTAGTGAAAACTCCCAGAGAAAATCAAAGTGTCAAGAGTGAGGTAGTAGTAGAAATTAATCTCTTTGTCAGACTCTAAGGTTGTGTTTCTCATACCGTTCTGCTGAGACTTTGTTTTTACACAAAGGCAGGGACGTCCAGCTGCTTTATAACCATATGTTGCAACAGGAGCATTAGAACAGAAAATATCATGTATTTCTGCAAATGTATCTATTATACAAATGCATGATTGTGTTTGGTTATTGGAGAACTCAAAGGCAACCTGTGCTGGACTGGACACCCATCGGTCCATCAGTCCATTCATCCATGTATCTCTCTATCCAACCATCCTTCGTCCACTGTGGGACTGGGTTGTGGAGGCAGCAGTCTTCACAACCACCACCCAAATCTCTTCGACTGTATCAGCCCTTCATACGTCTTCCTCCAGGTGGTCAGCCACTGGAAGGAACCAACAACCAAACTACTCAGGAGTTCCTAACTGATCCCTGAAGTTTTTCACCAATGAGAAATACACCGACTTTGGACCAAAGTACCCCTCTGGACTGGACAATGTGGGTCAAACATAAGTGAAGACAAAACTGTTAAAGAGCCAAAGTACAGACCAATATTCAACTTTATAATAATTTCAGGCAGGACTTCTTCTCCTTTTTCAACAATTCAGTCAACATCTTCCATCTCCTCCTGTCCTCTGTATCTTCTACTCTAACTAAGTCCATGTCCTTCCTCACTGCATCCATCAATCTCATCTTTGTCTCCTATGTGGTAGCTCCATCTCTAGGATCATTCTTCTACCAATGTATCCACTGTCCCTCCTCTTTACATGTCCAAACCATCTCAATCTGGCTTCTCTAGCTTTTTCTCCAAACCTTCCTGTCTGTGTTGTCCCTTTAATCACCTCATCCCTGATCCTATCCATCCTTGTCTCTCCTAAAGAGAATCTCAGCATCTTTAACTCCTCTGCCTCCCGTCTTAAACCTATTCCTAGTGTCTTTCTCCAAACCTTTCTAGGTCCAAAAATATATAATCCAAATTGCTAAAATCTAAATAAATAAACGTAAGGTAGGATTTCACTACTGACCAAGAGTCTGCAGCCATGTGGACTCAACCTAGAAATGGAAGATCGGTTAAGTCCCCACTTCTAATGAACCCCAGCTCACACTGAGGCTGTGGTGCAAACAGAAAAACACTGTTGCTCAAGCCTCACACAAACAGACACATTTGCTCACAATCGTTCCCACATGCACTTGAGGACAGAAGTTAGAACACTGCAGAACATTCCAAGTGACCTCAACCTGCAAATACCTCAGAGTTTTTATCTTTTACTGGCAGCTTCAGGAACATGATACCGTATTGGAATTTAACTGTGTCAGATTTTTCTCTGTTAAATAAGCTGCAGTGAAATCAAAATGGAACAAATCCATCTTTGTCTCCGTGGCTGCTGTTAATAGATGCCGTGAGTCCAGGGCAGGACAGGGTGTTGGTTTTCTACGAGAGAAATGTGTTTATCTGCATGGACGTGTACATCGGCGTTTATAGGTGATGCAGGGGAAATGTAATGCTTGTAGAAGTGCTTGTAAAGCGTGTACCTTTGTTGTGTTCACTGCTCAGAGGACAAGTAGAAAGCACATGTTCTACGCCGCTCTATCCCTGGTTCTCCTGCGCACTTGTGCTGGCTCAGCAGGCTTCCTGTCTGCTTCATTCTGCTCCCCTGATTACATTGGCCTTCTGTCTACCTCGCCATTGATTCCTGCACACCCAGGCAGGCAAGCAAGCACTTTTCTGTTTGCATGTGCTCCCCTCCCAGCACCTGCCTGGTGTTATCGCAGCGTTACCTGCGTCTGCGCCGGGGTCAACGGGTTTGTGCAGGGAAGGGTTTATGTGTACAGGAAGATGCATGGCCGCAAGCTTAAGAATCCTGACATCATGAATTACAACCCTGCTGCCAACAGTGCAACAGAGAATGGCCTAAACAAAGGCAGGGGTCAGAGGGTGCTGTTTCATCATTCTGCTCAAAGAGGTCCATCACTTTGACTTAGGTTTATAATTAGCATTCAGGTTCTCAGCGGAAACACTTCAGAAAAGGGCTAATGGGGGTCAGACCCAGAGAACATACAGGGTTTTCTTTAATTTCTGTAAATATTCTTGAAGTGTTTGGTGTTTTTTTTTTAAAAAAACAAAAAAAAGAAAAATCCAACAGCTCTCTGCTGTGACTGTCTTCAGAGAGCTGGGTCATGTTCAGACAGAAGGAAACCACAGAGAAAGTGATACTGGACTCAGGAAAGAAGATTAGAAAAAACAAAGAATGGATTATGCAAAGTCTTGAAATCCAACCCAAACTGACTTCCCTTATAGGAATAGGTGACTACAAAAAGCTAAGGAGACTTTGTCACCAGACTCAGTACATGCCATCAGCTAGAATTTTTTTTTTCTTTGTGGCATGACCACAAGATTAACACACATTTTCGACAGAATTTTAAGTCAGAGAAAGTTTAACAATCAAACACGAGAGTCATTTCCTCAGGCAACCATTGCTGGCAAAACATGGACACTTACTATTGACTGATAAACTCAAAATGTTATGAAAAGGTAAAATTAAAGTAAAATTTTCACTTCAATACTCAATATTCCCTGGTCTCTAGTTGTCAAGCACAATGAAAGTTAACTTCACTTAAAGTATTGCAGCAGTCTTGTGTCATATTTTGTAAACGGCATCAGCTTAGATCTTTTGTTTTCATGGGACACAAAAGTACAGCACATCTGGACTGCAGGCAGGCCAGTTGGGTTAATCAGCCTATGATTTTGTAATTATGCTGAATTACATATAGTATAAAGGAATCCAGTATGTGATGGAAGAGAGTCAGCTAAGGTGAAGGGAAAGGTTTACAGGACGACCAGCCATGATGGATGGATTAGAGACACTAGGAATAGGTAGAAGACAGGAGACAGAGCTGGAGGTGGAGGAGTTAAAGATGCTGAGGTTCACTTTAGGAGAGACAAGGATGAACAGGATCAGGAATGAGGTGATTAGAGGGACAATAGAGGGACAACACAGACAAGAAGGTTTGGAGAAAAAGCTGGAGAAGACAGATTGAGATGGTTTGGACATGTTCAGAGGAGGGACAATGGTAGAAGAATGATCCTAGAGATGAAGCTACCAGGTAGGAGAAAAAGAGGAGATTGATGGAAAAGATACAGAGAACAAGGTGAGATGAAAACTTCTGATTTGATGTAGCAAAGGGACATCCAGTAGAGGTCCAGTAGTATAGCACATAACACAGCCAGAGAGTCTGCAAATTCAACCCTTGGTGTTTTGAACACTGTCTCCTGACCACAGCACAAAGAGCCTTTCTTGCTAGCAGAGATAAAATGTATCCATCTGGAGCTGGTGCCAATCCCAGCAGTCAGTCGTGATGTCAGGATTCACTGTGAATGGTCTGTATCTCATGACGAGACTGAAGGACAAACAGCCATTGAGCAACACTTGGTGGATGATCTTTATGTTGGTGTGCAGTGGTGTGGATCACAGTGACGAGGCATTTCTTTCCTTCCTTAATTAGCCTCAGATTTTACATCTACAGCTACTGTTACACAAACACTTTTCATGGCATTTTGGCTAAGCAGCGAAATCACAGTAAAGTAATTACTACTCACTCTTCAACTAACCAAGATACATTAACTAACCCACCTCAAGGTCAATGTTTAAAGACATTCATTCATTCATCTTCTTCTGCTTGTCCGTTGCCGGGTTGCAATAGCAGCTGGTGCCACCAAAATCACATTGCGCCATATTGTGACCCTTCCTGTCGGTGGTGAGCCCACAAGAAGTGATGTGGGACAGTTTAGAGTAGGAGTTTTCAAAGTGTGGGGCGTGCCCCCCTTGGGGCACATCCTTGTAAGTTGAACTATATCTCTTTTTTTGTCTTGCTAGGGGGGGCGTAACAGAAAAAGATTGGGAAGCACTGGTTTAGAGCATCTCAGTGGCAGCTGCTGGATTTGAACCTGAAACTGTGGGGAAGTTTCCCAAGTCCGCTTCCTTAAGCGGCAGGACACCACTGCCGACATTTAAAGACAGTATTCTCTGACATGAGTATTCGTCTGTGTGGTGGGTGTAAATACAGTGATTGACCACCACTGCTGAGGCCAACATAGAGAAGGAAGAACCCATTTGGTTCTGTTACTTTCCACTCAAGTTCAACCCCTATTGTTTGGGATGAAAGTGTTACTGAGGTCATGTCCAGCGTCTATGACAGGGCGAGATACGATCGCACCTGAGTTTCAGTGTGAGTAAATCTGCATCAGCGCCGTCATGTCATTCAGACAGAGAATCCATAATGGATGGAAATATGAAACCGGACACAGAGGTGGGAACGTTTGCAGACACACACACACAAAAAAAAGTCCTACAAAGGAATGCAGGTCAACGCTTTGAAGATTAGAAACTTAAGCAGGCCGTCTGATAATGTTCCTCTGACAGGAGAGTTTGACAAAGAGTGATTCACAGAAAGTCCGTGTGCATTCATCTTTGTCCAGAGACGCATTGCGGGCGAACACTGAAACTCAAATCCCATTGAAAAGTAACACTGGGAGAACAAGGATCCTTCAGCTAATGTGACTAAGCAAAACCTGTTGTGACAAATTAATCCCATTCAGGTTTAGTCGCTCATTCTGGGCAGCTGTAAAGATGATGTTCAAGACTCGCATTGTGTTTTTGTGACAGGACAACAGGATTTACACACGTTTTTGACTTGGATTATATTTCGCAGCAAGTTCAACATTCAACGAACAAAAGCAAATGTAACCAACACAACGACTTGTCATTTGAAGACAAGAATAAGTTCCTCAGGTAACCTCTGCTGCCAGAGCTTTATGACGAGTTTCTAGTCTCTAAAACGTACAAAATGTCCTGAGAAGTACTATGCAATACATATTAGTTCAATACAAGCCCCATCCTCCTACTTTAAAGTATAATTATTATTTACTTGTTGTTTTTGTTCACTAACTTTTTATCACATCTCTATCCTCCAAAGACATTTTGTTTTCTTAGATGGATCAAAAAATGTCAAAAAAAAGTCACTGATAATTGTGTATTTTGATAGAAATTGAGAAAATTTGGATCAGGATATATACATAGTAGTAAATAGTAAAATATATTTTTTTATATATATAAAAATGAACAAAAATTGCTCAACTAGTGTTTGCAAGTTTTGACCAATTCTGTTTCTCTTTTCCCAATTCATTATTTTTTTTCATATTAGACGTTTTCTGTGTAACAGTGTTAATTTGTTTTCTATATAGTATCTATAGCAGATGTGGGCATTTATTTTGACTCAGTGTCCACAGGTCCTCAAATTTGACATAGTGGTGTTGGTTCAGGAACAAATAGGTTAAGCATTGGTGTGAGCCAAGATTAATTAAGGCTAAAAGTCTTTTATTTTGGTCTTTTCTACAGTATATAATGGTGAAATGCTCACTATAAAGCGTGAAGGCAGAAGGATAATGATGATATAAATAAATAGTATAATTTGGACAAGATTGGAGGGCCTGATTTAAAAGGACAACGTGCCTCTCTGGCCCCCAGGCCTTAGCTTTGCTAGCTTAGCTATAGTAACATCTGCTAAGATCTGATCCATACAGGTGCAAATATGTGGCTTGTACTTCAGAAAGTCTGTGTACGTTGTTGCCCGCATGTTAGTCATGTGATCAACTGGCAACAAAACCAAGGATGAAAGCAGCCTCCAGCACTGAGTCAGATGGTTTGGTTCCACCTACTCTGATGGGTGGATGAGTTTGGCTCTTGACTCCAACCATACTGAGTCACTACTACTACACTTTGAAATCAGAAATAGGAACCAAACGTGAAGAAAGCGTACGATGAAAAGTACGATGGCGACTTAACCAAACATTGAATGAACACAGTAGTATGTGACCCCTGGCACTGTAATGAAAATCAATACTGCAATCTTCTACTTAGATAACTCAATCCCCTCACACTGAGGCCTCATCTCCTCTCGATGCTCCTTCGATTATTCAGTCAAATATCACAGGCTGGTAGCGTCGCTGTGAGGCTAGCGCACTCACCAAGTCACTCAACTTCACTTTGTGTGGTTTCACTTCATTTGAGGAGCTCTTTGTCCTTATAATCCTTCCCTACGCAGACATGCTTCTTATATACGGCTTAATCAATGATGAGCCTCTGCCCCCCGGCTGGGTCGATGTGCTTACATGGCTGTTAAAAATCTGTAAAGTCCCAGCTCAACTGTGCTGATCCAGCAGCTTTACTCACTGACTATCGGTCGTCTGTCGATGAGGTCTTAACTAGTACAAGTTCAGCGATTGTGCAACGGACCCATCAGGAGGGCATTAACCTGTTCGTGTTCAGTTGAAGCTCCTCCACAGGGGAAGTTGTCTGTGTTTTGTTTTATTTCCTGAGTGTCAGCAGGTAGAGGCGGACAGACGGAGCTTTAATAATTCAATCAAGAGTTTGTTTTGGAATAACAATATATCTGTACTTTCTTCTGCTAATGAGAACCTGTGGTAGATTTTTGTTATGTTTCTTCTTGAGAACATATTTCATTCCAGAAATGTATGTCTGTAGTCTCAGAACATTTAGTACCTTTCTGAGAAACAAGGAAAGCAAACTCCTTGTCATTTTGACATTGTGATTCACTCCACTGCACTGCACACAACGAAATGTCACTTTTGCATACAACCCATCACCAAAGTGAACAGTGGGCAGCTTTTAGTGCCCAGGGAGCTGTGAGTATGCACGGTGCCATGCTCAGTGGACCTCAGTTGGTGGATTTGAACTTGGAACCCTCCAGACCCCAGTGCAGTTCCTTAACCACTAGGCCACCACCGCCCCAATTAATAATATAGAAGAATAAAGAATAAATGAATGCACTGAATATGTCATGATGCACCAATAAGGATTAACAACTTTGTAATTTTTATGTCCTAGCATGGAGTCAAAAATTGCCAATGTTATATATGTATATATATATATATATATATATATATATATATATGTGTGTGTGTGTGTGTGT
>JAFBJS010000601.1:22832-90552 GCA_016785265.1 Paraplagusia blochii | reverse complement strand
TATATATATATATGTGTGTGTGTGTGTGTGTGTATATATATATATATATATATACACACACACAGAAGTGTTACGCATTTGAAAGCTGATATCTAATCACTTTTCATGGTTTTCTTGATAGTAACCAAAAGTTCTAACATCAACAGCTATGACATTGTACTGACGAAAAACAGTGCTTTTAGGCATTCACTGTTTTCACTGTTTTATTCTTCAGGTAATCTTAATCTTCAGGCCTTTAGTGGTACCAAGAATTGAAATGAACAAAAAAATTGTAGAAATCAATTTTTCAATACAGTATATATTTTATATATATATACATATATGTATATATTTCATGCAGATATCATCCTGTTGTCCTCCACAATAGACATGCTGTGAAATAAAAATAAAAAATATGTTTAAAAAAATAAAAATTGTAAGGTTTTTTTAGGCCCAATTAAATAGAAAATAACTTAAAAACAGAAATTGTAAGACACTTTTTCCTTGGTTCTCAGGAGGACATGTATACTGTATATGTATATATGTATATGTATATATATAGAGAGAGGGAGAGGCAGCCTGTAAATACAGTTTACTTTCTTGGCGTAAGATTAACTTCTAATACTTAAGTGCAGTAGGTGGTGCAACATCACTAGACTTTAATAACAGCTTGCTGTAGTTAAGAATTGATGTCTGTTCCATGTTGATCAGTTTCATGTCAAATTGATGTTCTACATATGGAAAGATTTGTGTCTTAATAAAAGTAAGACCTAAATAAATGACTACCTACCAGAGAACCTCAGGACTTCTGGAAAATGCATAAGAGGCTAAGCAATAATCTGGCGATGAAAACATTTGCTAACCAAATAATTTATTGTGATATTTATTCTCCCTTTTTTTTTGTTTCTGGACTCACCACTGTTGTAGAAAAAGTGTCCCTGTGGGAGTCTATAAATCAACTTTCATCATGTACTGGAACTCCATAAACCTGCATATATACAGTGCACATGAAAGAGGGGCCTTCGCTGATTCTGTGCCAAAAGTGATTCAGAGTCTCATGAAAAGAAACAAGCATCCAGATGCAGTTGGTTCGCGGGTTTCTGTTTTGCATTTAGTCCCCGTTCCAAACGCAGACTGAGGTAAGCGTGATCTGATCGCTACGAACAGCTGGTATGTGCTCACTTCCATTGTCTGGATCGTCTTTCTCTTTTGGCCCGGACTCATAAGGTGGACGTGAAAATGTGTTTTTTTTTTTTTGTTGTTGTTTTTTCCACTGGGAAAGATGGAAAGACATAAGGTAGAACAGTGGGAGGAGGAGACAGGAAGAAAGAAGAGGAGAAGTGTGAGAAACAAAAAGCGTCGGGAGGCCAGAAGAGAAAAGGTCGGGTCTCGTGGTACCTGATCAAACGACCTGACGACACATCTGGCCCAGACGTGTCCCCTCCTTCCTATTATGAAACTGACTCCTCCCTCTCCCCGCATTTCCCCTGGTATGCCGCAATCCTATTAAAATGGGAAAACACTGGATAGCGTTGCCGTCATAACCCATTACAGCAAACACTGGTCAAAATATGCAATGACGCAGGGGTTGATGGAAAAGGCAGGGATGGACTTCTCACATGACTCCCTACAGTCTGTGAACGCTTGGCACCAAATCCGTTACCTTTCATTCTCTTGTTTGGCCGCGGCAGCTTCCTCCTCATTTTTTCTTTAACCAACTGACCCTTCAAATCTGTCCAACCCATAGACAGCGTTACTCAGCCCAACAGATGATAAACAATCCCTGACACGGGAGTATACACTGGGCAAACATGTCCTAACGTTTTTGGCAGTGATTGAAGTTAAGATCGTGAAAATCCTCGATGAGGATTTTTCCATTCCCTCCCTGGTCCACAGCAGGTTCTGCCCATTATTCCTGGCGTGTGGACACCATGAATCTGATATTACTTCCGTGCTGTAATCATAAACCTCCTCTTCTTTTCAGAAAGGATGTATAGAGTGTTCTGGGCAGCACTGCTCTTCCTGAAACCAAACACCAGATGCTGAGGGCATCTCTCCTGCCTGATTCCTTAAGCAGCCTCCTGGAGCTGAGCAGATACATAACAGAAGACTCACAGGAGGATAGAAATGACTGAAGCTACTATTAATGAGACGTTCAAACACTGTTGGACAGAGTTCACACCTTATCAGCTGACCTGATTCCAAAAAAAAAAAAAAAAAGATGTTTCCAGCATTATGAAAAGGTTATATCAGGTTAGCTGGTTGGAAAAAGTTTTTTTTCTTTTTCCTTCTCTTCTTAAATGTGAAAAATAAGAGTTTGAGTTCTTCACAAGATGGCTACTCCCATCTATAATAAGGTGAACCAGATTATAGTTTTCATCTCTCACCGAACTCACCAGATTACACAATCCTAAATTGAAAAAAAAGAGTTATGTGAAGCTCATGGCATCACAAATGGCATCAAAAAGAATCCAGTCCATCCTCGATAAAAAAATTTCGGTTCTCAAGCCGCGGCACAGTGATCCTGCTGGACCAGACATGTGTGGCTGCTGGTTTTTGTTCCAACCAGTAGTTTCTAACCCCATAGTTTGACCAATCAGCTGTCGGATGACTGAGATCAGTGGATTAAACCTGCTCAGGTGTGTTACTGCTTGGTTGGAATGAAAACCTTCAGCCACAGTGTGGTCCTTAGTAGAACAGGTTGACCAAGCAGGTGCTAAACCCAGTGACTAATCTGATCGATGGTAGTCCATGGTTTAAAAACCATGGTTTTACTTGGTTTACAGATTATGCAATGAGTTGAAACAAAGAATTATGACACAAAACTAATGCTGGCACTAAATTATCAGAAGGATTTGTAAGAAAAACTTCATTTTGGACAATTTTGACACAGATATTTTCTGTTAGTCAGGTTAGTGAAACCACATCAGTTATCTTTATTGGCCTTCCAACGTTCAACATTGTTCAGCCTCATTGTGAGGCAGTTGCAGACAATTACAGCCAATAATGGGAGTTTAGTAACATGAACATTCTGTTCATCATTAAATCAATGTGGTTTACAGTGTTTAAATCACAGTGATGCACATAAACAAAAAGATGATCCTCTTAAGAGTATAAACACATCTGCTTGTGTTTAAACAGTATTCTACCTGTGTGTGTGTGTGTGTGTGTGTGTGAGGGATCATTAAGTGGTAGTGGCAGGTTGTTTTGGCCCAGGTCACCCTGGCTGCATCTGTACCCCACAGAGCCTCATTAGTGGGATTCCTGCGGGAGTGGATGAAACGGGCAGGAAGACGGTCCAAAACCAACCGCTGCTGCCTGTGCAGCTGACACAACTGATAAGACTGAGTGTCCATGTGACCCAGGACGGATCTGAGTGCGAGGCTGAGGATCTTTCAGCAGGAAACCACAGCTCTGGGAAGTTTTCCATCATCTCTGTAACCCTATAGATACAGCACGTCCCAAGAGGAGGGTCGGGGGCCAACTCTGGTACTTGGACTAATGTTGACGGCCTTTGACTCCTTTTACAAATCTGGTTGGAAATTGATTTTTTTCTCTGCAAAAATTCCAAGACATCATTTATTCTACTTATTTTTAAGGCAAGGCTGTACACAGGTGTCTTATTATGAAAAAATATATATTTATAACATTAACCTTAGGTCAGAATATGTCTTTATGTCATTTTAATTTTGTAATTTTTATTACACTGTGTTTAATATGCAGTTTAGCTAACTAAATTGTGCCTTTGCTAACTCTTAGTCATTTAGCAGTCAGTAATTTGATTGAATTTTACCAATATTGCTACTATCTATCTATCTATCTATCTATCTATCTATCTTTTCTGACTACTGTTCTACTTGGTCAATAAAACAGTGTAACCATGAAAATAGAGAGGGCAGAAGGTCCTGGGTTCAACTCCCAGAGGAAACACACGCTTGTCCGTGGAAGCATGTTTCCAGCAATTAAAACAACTGGTGCTGTAAACAAAATAATTTTCAAAATTTGGATCAATATTGCTTTTTTTTTTTAACCTAAAAACAACAATAAAGAAATGTTTACTGCCTTAAAATGCCTACATTCTTCATTCTTCACATGTGACTGTATTGATGTGACTTGCACCACCATCTGTCTTCTGACAAAAATGTGTATTTTTTGCTGAAGGCAAAACGTCATTGAAGACAAATATCCAGGTTCAGAGAACGATCTGCCCCCAACACTGTCAGCAGGTATTAATAGATGATCTTTCAAGCTCCGTGAGCTTAACAAACAACAGACCATTCATCTCCACTGTATACGTGAGGCTCAGACTTTCAGCAGACACCGACACAGTTAACTTGGGTGAAGTGACCCTGTAACGTCTAACATCTATCTCCTCTTTCAAACTCATTTCTCTCCACTCGCCCCGTTTCCTCTGAGTCCATCATTTGTGTCACCAAATATTTCCTGCTCTAACCCTAAACCTTTCCACCAGTCGGTGACACCAGTCTGTGGAACCAGTGGGAGAAATAATGAAGAAACGTCTGGCGGCTGGTTTTGATTTTTTCCGCTGTCTCAGCAGGTCACGTCGTGTCTCGCATCCAATCAGGAGATCCTCAAGTGATATCGTGCGAATCCGAATATTCCGCTGGGCTTTGCATAACGCACATCTTGAAATAGACGCACGAGCATGTAAGCAAAAACACAAGATTTTATAACGTGAAAGGAGTGACATGCACGAGGATTTAAACGGATTTAAATGTCTCTAAATTGGTACCACACAGGACAGAAGGCTCAAATCACAGCTCAAATGTTGGTAAATATTTTTAGTTCTCAAATCATATGTTATTTGCCTCTAATACATGGTCACTATCACTGTTTTCAGTGAAAATGATGTTGAATCTTTCGCTCTTTCATCCATAGGTGAGACAAACAATTAAAATAAATGCCACACTGACTGGAGACTCTGACTGCTCCTGTGTGAGTCCATCTGTTGGACAATGGTTGCTATGAAAGAACCTAATGACCTGTTGAAGAGACAATTCAAGTAACTAGGGATGAGAATGAAGCTTTAGTTAATCACATGACAGCACCTCTCAACCTAGTGTGATCATGATTGGTCGAAAGTTATCCTGAGTGAGGAATGGATGGATGGGTAGACCGACAGAAAAGAAGGAAGGAAATCAAACTCCTTGTCATTGTGACATTGTGATTCACTCCACTGCACACAACCAAATGTAACATCTGTATTTAACCCATCACCGAAGTGAACAGTGGGCAGCATTGAGCGCCCGGGGAGCAGTGGGTGGGGATGGCGCCATACTTTGTGGACCTCAGTGGTAACTGTAACAGGTGATGGATTCAAACCTGGAACCCTCCAGACCCCAGTCCAGTTACTTAACCACTAGGCCACCACTGTCCATATTGTGGCAGTATACTTTAAATACATGTAAAATTTACGTGAGCAAAGATATAAATGCTGATTAGGGTTCTTATATTTACTTTATTGTTTCAAGGCTCAACCTATAATTTTAGTTTTAGACAAATGATCATGGAAATCATGTGACCAACTATAAGCTGATGATGAATGCAGCTTCAGATACGGACCATTGTTCATCACAGCTCAGTTCCATCTACTCTGATCCAGCAGCTTTGCAGGTCACAGATGGTGCTTCATTACGAGTGGGCCATCACTGAAGGGCAGAGCTTTTTTTTTGATGAACCGAAACTCAGTGGTGCATTAAAAAACCCACTGTCGTCCAACTCGTGTAATTGTGTTTCCTGTCAAAGTGTTGGTTTTATCTTCCTCTTGGTTATTGGATTAGTTTGTCTTTCAGTGACATCATCATAACAGTAACCTTTGAGATGGAGGTTCTTCAACGGCTTCACAAATGAAACAGAGTTAACATCTAAAACTCAAATTTCAACATTTCTATCATAAAATACCAAGTAATGTTTGGTATATTCACTAAGAAGAAGAAGTCCGACTGCTTACAATAAACTTTTGGATATCATGACCTGGATAATTGAGAATGGAACTTGAGAATTGATGGAACTCCATGTAATTATTCTCACAAAGAGATGTTCTCCTCTGCTGAGGAAAAGTTCCAAGCGCCCTCTTCTGAGGAGTTCTTGTCAGATCGTTCACCTTTAGCTCTGAGTGCAATTGTATCCAGATGCTGTCAAAGCTGAAGGACCGGTGCAATGAGAGACCGTGTGATTACCGACACACTCCGTGATGCGCAAAGTAAACATGAACCCGCTGTGACCCCGGTCCAGCCCGGCCCTCGGGGGACTCCGGCGGGTCCATTAGACCTGTTCAGAGATCTCAGGCCTGACCTGCTCTGTTTCAAACTCAATCAGTGTCCCAGAGGAGATCAGTTACATTGGTGAGCGTCTACGGCGTGGGCAGGACACCACAACAAGGACCTCCATCACCAGAGCCAGTGATCCCACATACAAGCACGAGTGAATCTGCGGGACAGACGGAGGGGAAAACAAGTCAAGCACAAAAGTGCTTTGTGATTTCTTTCCCTAACGAAATCCAGCCCACAGACAATGAAGGTGTGGTGTAGATCCCAGAGGATGACATGCATGGCTGGGAGAAAGGCTATTTTTCATCTCTGCATCGTAGAAGCTTCGTCTAAAATTGGCCTCTGCCTCCCTGTAATGGATGCCTGCGGCTGAGCTTGGCCGTCATGCTCAACTTGGGTGAGTTGCATCATGAAAAACACGGTCTGGTTTTGTCAAGTGTAAGACAAAACAGATACATGGCATCCATGCTGAACGGCGTAATCACAATAATTGCATTCCTTAATATCGCCCATGGTTAGTTGCACATGGAGGATTTCAATGACTCATGACAGTCCAGTACCTTCTTCTGCACCCAAATCCCCCCTCACTCTAGAAGGGAGACAAACCACAATGACATATTTTAATTTGAATGAAGACCCAGGATTATATTCTAGTTTTGCTGGCACCGAACAGGAGAAAGAAGCACCATCAGCACTTAAGACAGTGACAAGACACAGTGGGACCTCACTATTACTAGAAGACGGATAGACGGATAGATGGATGGATGGATGGATGATAGATAGATGGATAGATGGGTAGATAGATAGGTAGATAGATAGATAGATAGACCGATGGATGGATGGATGATAGATGGATGGATAGATGGATAGATGGACGGGTAGACAGGTAGATGGAAGGACGGACGGACGGACAGACAGACAGACAGATAGATTGATCTATTGCCACAAACACTCTAGTCGTTTTAAAATCCATGCATTTTAGTGTTGAAGAATCGAGCTAAGAAAAACCATTCAAACCAAGGGTCAATTCAGTCAACAACTCAGTCAACTAATACAAAACCAGAGCTGAAACCAGGAAGGTTTCTGACTTGAAATTGTCTTGTTCTTGCCATGAAAATGAACATATTGTGACTGATCACTGGTTTAAAATGAATCTTATTTAAAATGTCATCAGAGAATAATCACATAATATGTAGTTGCCATAACATGACAAATCCTCTAGGAGAAGATAATAAGAATGAGCTGCACAGAAATTGCCACATATGGCTAAATTGTTGACTTCCTGTTGGGTTTAGAAAATAAATCTTTTTTTTTTTCCTGTGCTCATGTGGACCACTCTTGCGACTATTAAAGCCATTATAATCACATTACATTTGGGGCCAAACTGAGATAAAAACAAACCCATCTTCTTGGAATCCAACCCAGTGTAATTAAAGCATAACCAAAAGGAAACTGGAAACTTGTGGGTAAATGGAACAAATTAATGTGTTTCAGTGATGCTTTCTCCTCACCTCAGCAGCATCTTCACACATTCTCAGTCTCCAACCTACTTTTCTGTCGGGCTTAGACCCGACTCTGCAGGCAATCAGCGGCTCCCTTCACCACCAACACCCGCAGCTCTGTAGTCAGTGCTGCAGGCACTTACTCCAAAGAAAAATGGAAAAAAACCTGAGTAATTACAGAACACTTGCAACAGAGTGACTGTAATTATCTATTCACGCATCGGATTGGAAGGAAAAGTATTGACTCCAGCTGTGACGGAGCAGCGCGCTGCGTAATGTAATAAAAACCTGACGCAGGAAAAGATGTATTTGATTAACGGAATTGTCATCATTACACGATGACTCAAAGGATTTTCCTCGTCTTAAAGAGCAGTAAAACAGGTGCAGGATATGAATCATGTTAGATTCGTCAGGTTTGATGTTGGTTTGTATAACTAATCTATTAAAGATGGAATTTGAACTTTTCAAGATCACAGAAACACTGGTTAAGACTTGGTTTCTGAGCTGTAGATCCGCAGAATCCTGGCTCAAAAACATCTTTATTGAATTTACAGTCATTATCCAAACATACTGACGACGTAAATAACTATCTTTGTGCTTTTTAAGGTTCTTCATCATAACAGCTGTATCACATAACACCTTGGCTGTCTCATTGGCTCACCTTTAGTCCTTTTTTGTTTTGCTCTGTTTGTCTAATTTTAACTCATTCCATACTGACGTTTTCCTTTCTCATCTTTCCCTACTTTTTTATTTGACATCTCTCAGAATGTCTTTGTGAGGTTAATTCCCAAATATGTCACATGGCTACAAATCACATCATTCTAAGTTTTTCTAATCTTTTAGCCAACATACTTGTTTTAGTGTCACCCACAGCCAACTGGCTACAGGTCTTTCTACATATTTCTGACCTGATGTTTGGTGTAGTTTTCCATAATTTTTTGAGTGAATATGAATCAATTTTAAGTTATTTAATGTAAAAAATATAAGTCTATATTATATAAAATATTCTTTTTTATCCCTTTTTCCGCTGCTGTGTTTATCACTAATAGAAAGCAATTCTCGACACATAGTAAAGGAAATTGTTTTTTTGTTTTTTTTTTCATGCATGTGTATATTTGAAACATATAAAACTTATATGACTTGAGGTAGTTTTGCCAGGAAAATATTCAAAATCAGGCAGAAAGTTGATTCACATGAGCCATAACATTAGCAGCAGGTATTACTATAGCACAGCAATAACATAGAGGGGGGTCAAACATGCAGTCAAAGTTCAGATTTATCTTCAAATGCATGAAAACCCACATCATATACAATGTAATCAGACTGATCGGTGACTCTAGTGCAATTGTTATGTCTCCAGTAGTTGATCATAATAGGTGGTTTCCATTGAATCAGTCCTCAATGGAAAAAAAACTTCCTCCAGTTTCTGGACCTCAGTCAAAGTTCTACACTGAAAACCACAATCATCCACAGACCCTAACCCCTAACCATAGACTAATCAGAGCAGAGACTCTTGGTATAGTGAGTGGTGTTCTCACAGGTACTGTAGCAGCATCGAACCCCCCACCCTCCTAAAACAGACATCAACTCTGTTGATGGCCCACCGCCACAAAATCAGAGCATCTTTCCAAAAGAGTTTCAATCACTGGATCTGTCAGTTTGCCTTGCCTAGAAATGAGGCCTGATCATTGTTGATGTTCCTCCTGACATCTGTAAGAAAGTTCTGACCTATGTTAAGAAATATTTTCCAACTGCAGCTTCGCTCATACACAAACCCCCCCCCAAAAAAAATGTTATGGCGTTAAGGAGGTAAGCACACATGACAAAAGCCTGGAATTGATCCCAAACAACCGAGTATGAAAGCATGTGTTGCACCGTGACATGTTCACTGTCAGAACGAATACACAGACTGATGGAAGTGAATCAGAGTTCTACAGGAAATCAAATACATGAGTGGAAACGTTTGTTTGGATTTAAAATGTGGAAAAAAATTTTTAAAAAATCAAACTATTCTGAAAAGCAACATTCAGTTTAATGAGTTTAGTAATGAAAACCATTTATTGACTGTCAGGGAACATTAGTAGTTACCATTAGTATGTAAGAATAAGACAAACAATCTCTGGGCCTCAGTCTGTTATGGGCTCTCTCACTGTAGTTTTTTTTTTTTAATTCTGATAAATATTTTAACATATGAACATTCCCATACCAAACTTTTTAAGTTTCTCAACTTAATATTAAGTCAGCCTTTGGCTCTGTACTTAGTTGTATCAGGTACTTTAGTTATTTTGTAGTTAACACGTAGTCATTTTGCGAGTACGTTTCCAAATTTGTGCTACCTACAGCACAAGCTGTTTTGTGTTTTGCTACTGTAGCTAGTCCAAGACATAAAGAGCTAGCACCGCTTTACAACCAACTTCTAACCATATAAAATCCTATCTTTGAGCACTGTCCCGACCCACATAACTTCCAGTGAGCTCACCGCTTGCAGGAAGGCTCACAGTATGGAGCAGTGTTATTTGGGTGGCAACCGTGGAGACTGCTGACCCACAGGTAATGGATAAGAACATGAATTACCATACATTATTAGGTTCTGACTAAAATATCTCCCGATATTTTAGTTATGCTCATCTGACTTTTGGTTGTTTTTCCTTTGGTTGTTTGTCTGGGGCGATTGGTCCGTTTAGTTTAAGCAGGTTTCTTCTCAATAAGATGTTCCAAGTTAAGTCACAGTAGTTCTTAACATTCTTGACAGCGAGGAAGCATTTTTGTGTAATTGACATTGTTGTTTGAACAATGAGGGAACGACTGAGTCTCTCCAGAATTTTAAGCAGCAAAACTAAAACTGAGACAATTTATCATCCAAACAAAAGAGACGTGAATTAAAGTCCTGCTGTTATTTTATAACTTTTATACCTTGTTAGGTGTAAACGACAAGAAGCTGTTAAATCAAAAAAATAAAACCAAGAAAAAAAAGAACATCTGCAGTAAATGTTGCTTCATCAACAGTGGATTCTAATGACGTATCGTCTGCTGGACTTTGTCACCACAAGCAAAAATGAATATCATCTTTATTAACACATAAGAATACACCTACTACAACTGCACTCCTCTCCTCCACTAGGTACCTTCTTTCTTAGTATATGGAGGAGCACAAAGCAGATTGTTGTTCTCCACTGACACTAATCCCTGCCCCATCTGCCAAAACCACTAATTGGGGCGCTGCAGACACTCCTGCCAGATCCTCCAGAACTCTCTGAAACCCGGAGACCTTTCTGCCAAACAAGAGCTCCAGTGAACAACGTTCAGCTCTTGTCAGAGGTCGTTGGAATGATCTGTCTACAAATCATTTCTGAGGCAGTCGGTCAGAGGGAGAGTGATGCAGGACGTGGCTAAATTCAACTGCCAGGGTTTTGTCAGAGACCAGAAAAGCCAAATCACAGTTTGTGTCCACCCTTCAATCTTTATGGCTGATATAACGGAGAGACGTATTGCTGCAAAACAACCGGATACACAGCCGCAGATCTGATATCAGATTCCTGACATAGTTTGTGTTTTTGACCAACAGCCAGCTGAAAATGATACGGCTGCACCTTTGTCATGTTTGGATTCAAAAGGCCTTCGGAAAACTGGCAAGACTGCGTTGTCATTAGCGTCCATTTATCATCTTCTTCTGACAGTATTTGGTCTTTTCTGGTCCAACCTGCCTTATTGTATATCATTATGACTTTGTCTGATACAATAATGGTCTTCAGTCAGACGCGCTTCAGTCAACGCTGTGCCAGAAACGAGCCAAATAAGCCACAAACTCACTTTAGTGCCTGTCGATCTACCATGAAGGTTGAGACCAGAGACATGACTGTGCTCTGAAAGTTGTAGAAGTAAAAATATACAAACTCTAATCAACAGTCAAAGCCATATTTTATATCCACGTTCAAAGACTTTGCAGACTCAAAATCTGGACAACTGTAAAGAGAGATGTTTTCATGGAAGTATGTCTTTTAAACCAGGTCTAAACTGAAGACTGATTCCCAGGTTCATTAAAATATTAATGCATTTAAAGTAAAACTAAGATGGCACTACAGAAAAAAGTGTTTGCCCTAAATTTGATGTGTTTTTTATTATTATTATTGTCATATAAGTCAACCAATCTTGAATCTTGGATCAATCTATTTCTACTTAAACATTGATGCCACGTCCACAGATCACTTTTAATGGTGGTTTAATGGGATTTTCCATTTAAAAGCTCTTGCATACACACGATGACTATCAGCCCACATTCCAGATGAAAAAAAAAGCCAAATGTGTGTCCTAAAGACTTAAAAACTCAGAAACAGGTTTTGGCAGCTGTCTCCAAGAGTTGCTGTCAAGGCATCTTTCCAAACAGATGAATAAAAGGGCCAATCTTTCACTATTTCTTCTGCTTCTTGATGTTTTTCTCCTCAAACTTTGAAGGAATACTAATTTAAGGAATTAAACAATAACTGTTGGATGTGTAAAGGACCTTTGTATACAGTTGTGGATCAATCCCAAAGCTGAGAAATATAGTGACAGAACACTAATAGTATGTTTAAAAGTCAATCTTGGTGTTGGAGACTTTTTTTTCCTCACGATTGACAATTTGTCATAAAATAAAAAAAAATTGTGAACTAAGATAAATTAGCCCATTAGGCCAGCCCCCATGCCTTAGTTTGGTCAGGCATGTTCTGGACATAAGGCTGACAAAATGAATTAATCCAAACTTCCAAGTTAGTGTAGTTGCTACCTATAAAGAAATGCAACATATGTGACGTGTTCATCAACACCTGTGTCATCACTAAGTTTTTCAGCAGGTGTTTTCTCTGTCTGTTCCCCATAAACAGAAACTAGGACCATTCTCCCACCACAGGCACTGACCTACAGAGAAAGTTCAACCATGCTCTTCCCCTTAAGGCGGTTAAGGTCAAGCAAGTGGGCCACAAGTGGCAAAGCAATCACTATAAAGCAGAGAAGGAGTCCTAGGCTGTGGGGGAGGCCACCACAGAAGCAGAAGAGCAGGTTTCTCCTCGGACAAACCGGGTCATTAGTACTTTCAGGGGGAGTCCCGGCAGGAGGTCAGGACTTTAGGAGTTTGATCTTAGTGAGAGTGACTGAGACCATGAAATGTGGGGGCAAACCTAAACCACAGGGAAAGGAACAAATGGTAGAGTGATCACAGGCCGAGCCGTGCTCTTTAAAGGGGTCAGGTGGCTTTTTCATCTTGGGCTGGTGGAGCCCAGTAAAAGTGACGGCCTGCATAAAGGACGGGCAACTGTGTTGAGTGACAGACGCCGAGAGTCGGGGGTTGATGCTATTCTGCATTTGTCAATGAAGCTTGAACAAAAGGAAATCAGAAAGCAGAAATAATAAGGGAGCCACTGCTCGCCAAGTCCTCTACCTGAGACACGGGGTTGAGAAATTGGACACATTAGGCAATGGATGCTAAACTGTCAGTTCTAATAGGCAGCAAAGCTTTAGTCTAGCACTTTACTGCTGCTTCAGGAATTCAAGGGAGAGAGGAAGCAGTCCAATGATCAACACAAGGGAGCCAATTAAAACCCAGACTTTGGCAGCCTTGTGTGACACTGGAAACACATCAGAATCCATAGAGGGGAGCTTTTTTATTTAATTTTTACTGCTTGAGAATAAAAAAGAAAACCCAACACAGCATTTTCCGTCTTCACACCACAGACTATTATCGATCTGTGGTCTCCTGTTAAATCACTGACCTCCTCCTTTAATTATTTCTAACTGACTGGCTGCGGGAAGAGTCCGATTTCAGGCCTTGTTATGGTGAAAAGGGATGAGTGCTGACATCATTCTCTCGGCCGATTGAAGATTGAAGGCCCAGTGACAAGGTCACGGAAACCGAGGAGGAGGTGAGGCTGCAGTCTATTTTGACGATAACATTTTTGAAAGCAACATTTCTCGCAGAGATCAAACGGCGAGGCTGTGTTGTTGTAGGGTTGTTTTTTTTGTTTTTTTCACACTGTGATTGAATTTGTCTCAGTTCTCTGCGTTGGGTTGTTTTTCTCTCACTAATTGGAGAGAAGTCTCACAGACGGATACGGGAGATAGTTTGGAAACAAGGAAGGTCAGTAAAGTGAGGATCGTCTTTATTCTTCCGAAAAGCTTTGAAACAGTTTAGTTTAAGCGGAAAAGAAACTCCCACGAGACACTGGAGCCGCTCGCAAACGAGAAATCTGCCAGGTGACCATATGTAAGCAGGGCTCAACAACAGTGTGAGAAGGGCACAGTCGAGAGTGAAGTTATTTCTGTCTGGGAACTTGAGCATTTAAGAGCAAAGTAAGTGACGGCTAATTACATGTTATGCAATCAATCTTCAGAAAGTAATAGCAGACAAACAGCTTTTAAACGCTTCTAATTTCAGTGCGTCTATAGAACAAAGCAAGTTAATAAAAGTCTGATTTATGACACTATATGACACTCGGAGAAACACATCAGAGACAAGTGGGAAAAATATGGCGCAGCTTGGCGAGAACAATAATTATGTCTACAAAGCTACTGTATCCTCCTTCCAAATTCAACACAAACCCCTGTGGGGCCTCCGCGTGACATGAGAGAGCACTCTGTGGCTACTGGACTTTCACAACAAACGCAAACATGTAGAACTCGCAGAAACAGCACCGCAACAACTTAAAGTCCAACAAAAACATTCTAAAATGTCATTGTGATTGAATGCAATCTCACAAGAATTCATCACTTTGAAATGTTGCCACCAGCTTTGACCTGAGGGAGCAGCACAATCATGTTGAACGCCACGAAATAATGTTTATCTGCCTGACGAAATCACTGTGAGCACACTGGTAAACTTCTGAAATGCATAGGAACTGAATGAAAGTTACCACTCCAAATTAGCTAGCAAGAAAATGGCTTCCAGAGCTAAAGTTTTCTGTTAAATTTACAACAGATCTTTTATTCAGTGACGGCTACAGTGGACCTCAACAACAAAGTGTGATTTTTAGACTTTTTTGGGGGGCAGCTTTGGTAGAACACACACAAAGGAAGTTTGAGTTAAAACCTATGGCAATTCTTACTTGCTAACAGCAAACGGTGTACTATATGGTAGAGTTTTCTTCTGGGTCAGGTCTGATCTAGCCACCCAGTCAACGGTAACTCTAACTCAACCTAACTGGTCCAGTAAACTGACAAAGTGTGTGAACATAATCCAGGAATCATTAACAGGATGTAACTGGACCAAATCGTAACGTACTTAACCCCCCTAGTAGAAACATAAGTGGATGTGGTGACAGTGATAGCAAGTGCAAAGAGTGTCAAAGATTTGAGCGTCCGATACAACCCCGCGGTACAACCACTAGGGAAGTCAAGGACGTCCACAAATAGCTCTTCCCAACAAGCCTTTGGTGTCTCCTCATTTTACACTCATATGACCGCTGGTTTCACCTGACTTTACTCAGTGATAATGTCCACCCGCTGAAAACAAATAAAAGCAAAGTGAGACACTGACATAGGTATTTGTGGTTTTCGCTCTAGGGTGCTTGTCAGTCACTCATCCTCATCCTGCAACAGAGGTTATTTCCTCCATTACTACGGTCCATCAGCCATGGAAAGCACTTCAGGGTTCGTCTATCGCCGCTGATCCCCCAACAGACTCTCACTGTCACGATGAGACATCTGTTGATCATCATGCTGTATATCTTCTCTGTCTTTCAGAAGGTCACGTGTGTGGAGTTTACGCTAGGAAAATGTTCTGGGCCTTGTTGTACACTCCTGCAGAATCAAACGTTCTATAACGGAGCTGAGACAAGGTGAGCAAAGACATAACGACCATCCGCGACCAGACCGAAATAACCAGATCACCCATAAACAGGTCAGTAAACTTTAGCAGCGCAGGTCAAAGTACCACTGTCAATCTACACATCTGTCAGGAAATACTTTCCTCTCCTGCATCTTCATCTTGTGTTTTGATTTATGGGGGGGGGGTAAAGTAAATATACAAACACAGATCACATGCAGCTCATTGGAATCTGAACGGCTCGCTGTACCATCAAAGGCCTGACCGATCACTATTTGTTCAGATCATAAACCTGGAGAGTTGGATGTTTAATAAACAGTGCAGTTACCTCCAGCAGACCTTTTCCTATTTGTTCTCACGTAAATCTTAACCTTCTGTTCCCGCTTAATTAAAAACTCATATCTATTCTTTTTGGTTGGTCACGTTTTACCACCAGGGAAGGGCCTTGGTTTTATTTGTGGAGGTCATCTTGGTTTAATTAGGATTCAAGTCTCAAAGTCAGTCGTTGGGTGGCAGAAAACTTCTCACCATGAACTAATTTAGGTTCGGGCTGAGACTATGCCGACAGAGTCATCTTTCCAGTTGGGGGCAATGTCAGGCCGCTGAGGTGAATTCCTTTCCCCTAGTTTGGGAACTGACCCTCTCACCCTGGCCACAAATCTTTAGCACTACAGGTCTTTTTACTGTTGGATGTCCAAGTCATCCATCCTTGGGCGTCAAGGTCCATTTGATGGGACAAAAGGGAGGCCCCCTCATCCTCTCGGTCACGTTCATGTGCAGTGTCTTCACCGGGAACTTGTTACCTTAACCAACAGTGGGCTTGTTTACCATGTCATCTCAAACTTCTGTGAACCAAAGGGTTTCTAGTAGCTAGGTTAGTAGCCAATGCGTTGTGCTCACTCTCCAGATGCATATTGAAGCAGGACAGACAAAAGCCGTGCACTGTCCCCCACCAAGCTTCACCTATGTAGGCTCTGCATTTCCTACTACAAATTCCCAAACCAAACTAGAACAACCAAGACAAAGACAGATTCCTGTTCACTAAGGACATTGAAGGTACTTCTGTTTAGCGCTTCATTTGGTTGGTAGGAGCTACCCTTTGACCACCATGAAGCAACATGTATTATCCCAGCTCTGCGTGACACCACAGTGAAGGAACCCCACCAATTCTGTGTGTACATATATCACTGCAGGATCTTTCCAATTTGTCTCATAAATCCCAGCCGCTTTAATTCCTTCCATCCCTCCCACTCACTCACTCATTCAGTCACTGTCTCCTCTCCCTTTTTCTCCCTCTTAATTTGACTGCTGCAGTCAAGAGGATGAAATCCCTCCATCACCGAGTGGCGCCTCCACTGTCAGTGAAATCAGACAGCTTCAGAGAAGGCCCTAATTAAACAACTCGAGCTCTGGTAATTACCCTACAGTGGCCCTAATTACCCCATTCTCTGGGTGATTACAGCCTACAGGGGGAGGGGAGCAACTACAAAGAGCCCTCCACGTCTTGGTAGAGAGGGGCAGCAGTGATGGCCCTGTGGAATTGGTGGGGTTTTAACCTAGTGTCAGCAGAGATGAAGGAAACGAGCAGGTACGCTGGGACAGGAGGGGTGTATTGTGCTTGAAGACGGGAAAGTATTTGACCAGGAAACAATGCCGTGATGTAGCATACAGCAAAGAAAACTGCAGGGCGCAAGGAGGCAGCTGTTGAGACTGTCAAAATAAAAACAGCAGGACCTCGAAACAAGGATCAATGTGTGACAACAGCAGCAGCAACAAGATGAGAAGCTGTTCACTTTGACTGTCAGACAAACATTGAAACTTTGGCCGAAAAGGGTAACGTCTATTGCATGGAGAAGGGAGGTGATGCTTCCCTTTAGGATGATATCACTGGTGTCATATTGTAATCTCATAAAACTTTAAAAAACATGTGGCAGATTAGTAGAAATAATTCTATAGAGACTTCAAGACTTCTTTGACAACGCTCATTATCTCCGGGGAAGAGTATTTTAGTTCAGTTTAGTTTAGAATTTAAACTAGTTTAAAATATTGTATATTTTAAACTAGTATAATATAAACTAGTATAATATAAATTAGTTTAATATAATATTATATTAGTATTTTAAACTAGTTTAGTATTTTAGTTCAGTTTAGTATTTTAGTTCTCTCCTGTGGTTCTCCCTAAGGTTTCTACCGTTTTTTTTTTTTCCTGTTTAAAGGGGTTTTTTCCCCTCAGTAGTTTTTCCTTACCCTGGCTGAGGGTCTAAGGACAGAGGATGTTACCAACCCTGTAAAGCTCTATGTGATAAATTTGATTTGTAAATGTGGGCTATATAAATACAATTTGATTGATTGATTGAGTTCAACTTTTCCCGAAGAATTACATTAACCTTCACTTGGAGTTGTAATGTTGGAAGAGACAGGCTTATAAACCAACTCAACAGCAAAGTTCTGCTGATTTAAATCACAACAACACAAAAGCCTGTATCCAAAAACTTGAGATTAGCCTTTCCGCGATAATCACAAACATACTGAGCAGGAGAAATTGGATTTACGTGGATTTTTTTTTTTTAAGATCCATATCTTTACTTTCTCTACATTGTCAACACACTCTTGTTCTCACCAAGAAAGTGTTTCATTGTGGGGCTCTGGTTCCAGGCCCCGGTATTGACCATGTGTAAGGACTTTATACAGCTAAACATCAAAAAGCCCTGTGTTATCCACTTAAAGACAGCAGACCACTGAAGTGATGACAGACTTGACAGAATATGGGGGTGAAAAAAGGGGGAGAAATGACAAATGTAACATATGACAAAGGTCCTTTTAAAAAACCATATGTAAAGTGGAGCGTAGCTGCGGGGCTGAAAACCAGATACTGTACCATTAAAAGTTTCAGTTTGCAGGTACTCATTCCCAGCAGTATAGGAAGGTCTGCTTGAAGTGCTTGTATTTAAGTGCATCGGCATTAACTCTTTGGTTTTTTCTACAGTTTAATGGTTGTAAAATGCTCTATTTTGCTGTTGACATTTATGAATACTGCATTAAAATAATATATTTATATGTGTCTGCACTTCTCGTAAACTGTTTTTAGAGAAAAATATTGTACTCATGACTTGTATAAGAATAATATTGCAAATATTAATATAATATGCAAATGAAATCAATTTGACTTTGTTTCAATTTTGAGATAAATCTCTTTTATCTTCTACCCCAGTGGTGGCCTAGTGGCTAAGGAACCAGACGGGTTTAGCAGGTTCCAGGTTCAAATCCACCAACTGCCACATTACCGCTGAGGTTCACTGAGCATGGCACTATTCACTGCACTTTGGTGATGGGTTAAATTCACTAAACACTAGCTGTAGTTTCCACACTACAGTGAAGCAAAGACCACCTTTTTCATAATGTAATATAACTGATCATGGATGGGTTTATTAGGCTATAGTTTATGTTGCACTGCACTTGTAATGATATTCTGAGCAGAAATGCATGTTGAGACCACAGGTCCTGTTAAATCTTGTTTTTATCCACTGACGAGTGTTCAACAACCAAATTTACAACTCCCTTTGTTACTGATTGTTCATATCATAATTAAAAAAATATTTGAGGTCTAGGACAGAACTACATGATGAAATTCATGCACACATAAGAGTTTAAGTTGCTGTAAATGTCCTCACCCTATATTTAATCTAAAATTACTTTTTATTATGATCATATATTTCATCTGCCAACAATTTAACCAGGCCAATATTTCTTCTCTCTACCAGCGACTCGAGTCGACTTCGACTGACAGATTAATGACAGATTAATCAGATTAATCAGTCGGATCTTGACAAATTAAGGTTCACAGAAGTGCAAGTGCAGGAATCTGTTTTTTGCCACAGCAACAGAAAGACGTCATTAGTATGCATTTGGCATTGTTTGTATGCGTTCTGGACGTTGTGAGTGCGACATCTGCTACGTGTTGAGTGAGTGAGGAGTGCCATTTGAGTGAGCGTGCTGAGGACCCTGATTGATGTGGTACACAGCTGAGAGTCCCGGCGGTCCCATTAGCAGCTACAGTCTGCATTACTGTCACCGGCAGCGGCCGTGATGGAGAGCTGCTCAGCTGCCACGGCCATCACTAACCTGCCCTGTTGGCGGAAAAAAAACGACAAACAGGGAGAAATGAATGGGAGGCAGCACTTCCCCGGCAGAGAGCAGAGACTGTGCTGCTTTAATACAGCCCTGAGCCCTTGTGAAATTGCTCCCATTTTACGGCAACGCACATTTCGGCATCCATCAAAATCCATATCACCTATCCGTCTCTTTGTCGCCTCCGCGGCTCGTTCTTTCTGCTAACAATCCACTCGGGATGAATGAAAAGAGGAGGAGCGGCGTTGAATTACCTGGAACAATTTTACATGACTACACAATCACAACTAGGTGCAGCGCTGTACGTGCTGCAGGTTCCCTGCTCGGCTTTGTCGGGAACAGATGCGCGTTTTCGTTACTTCCTTTTTTCGTCCCAGGTGAGTAATGATTTTGGCCTCGTTCACAGGTGCAACACAGATATGAGTCCTCAAACAAAGTAGTCCCGGGGCCAGTCAGTGTCTCCAACGCAACTCTGCTGCACAACAAGACTAAACTAAAAAAGGTTGAACAGAGGAAAAACGATATGCCAAACACTCAGCATTCCAAATTGGCAGTTCCCATAGCCTCTGGCATGTCTGCGTTACCCACAAAGCCTTAAAGACATGTCTTATGACATAATACTGCTCATAAACTGAAATCAAATGTCTCTGGTTGTTTAAAATAGCTCCATGTTGGACGACACGACACAAGGCCGTAAAACAAAAGGCTCCTTCATGTTGAGTCTCTGACCCCCGAAACAATTATCTTTACACACGACAACGGCAGTTTGAAAAATTATTTCTGCTTTTCAATGCAATTACGCCGACTCTTCCTGCGCCCCCCGAAGGCGTCCAAGTCACAATGGTGTGGTTTGTGGAAGGCTGAGTGAGTGTTATGGTCGAGATAAAGAACCAAAACAAACAAGCATGTATGTTTCAAAATGAAACAATAATCGAATTAAGGCCATGACAGCGTCAGTATCTCCAGCCTGGACAGATCAGCCAGTGTTTAGACATCTGCAGACTATAAATGTAAGACATGTCCAGTGTAGAGACGGCTGTGTGCCGCGAAGGCACAGTCCGTCCATGCATCTCTCCTCCGTCTGCGACTGTTTGTGCCTTCGCACAAAGGAATGTGTGAACGTGAGCGTGCGCGCATGCATACGTTCATCATTACTCAGTATGAAGCCAACACACGCACACACCGCTGGTGTGGAATGAAGGGAGGCAGAGTTCAATCAGTGGGACTCAAAGCAGGGAGGAGAAACATTTGTGATAACGACGATGATGATAATCTGAACTCGGCGGGAGTTCGTTGGAGAAAGACAAAAGGACACTCCAGTCATGTCAGTCACCGAAAATGCACGAGTTGTCTTTCACGTCTGCTCTGAAGTAAGGTGATGATTTTCAGACCAAGAAAAAATCAGCAAATCAACCTTAGCCTCCTAAACAGGGAGAGCAGCAAGTCCTGAGTTCGATTCTCAGAGTAAGGGGTACTTTGTTAGCAGCAGTAACAACAACTGCTGCTTTTAACACAAAATTTCCATAATTTCCCGAAGGATACTTCCGAGGGATTAATGAAGTTCTATCTATCTATCTAATAAATCTATCCATCTATCTAATATACTGTACATTTCAAGTCTTAGTCATACTTACTCAGTCATAATTCTTTAATAATGATTATTTTCAACTCATTCCAGCATCTGTATAAAGCACTGTTTACAGTTGAATCCATTTGTCCAACCAGAGAAGACTTCAAGAGAATTCCTCTTTATCGTTAAAGTAAAACCTTGGAGGCAGCCATGTTGCAGAACTGTTGTCATCCATCAGCTACTAGATTGGTCTAGCACATAGGTGTCAAACTCTGGCCCAGGGGCCAAATCTGTCCCGCAGTGTAATTAAATCTGGCTCACGAGGTAAAATCAAATATGTAGTAGTGTCAGCCATTCAGTATGTAGACCTTATATATATATATACGTATGTCAGTTGTTATATTAATAATGCATGCTATTTCTTACAGCGCATTGTTCTGTTATAGTTCTGTAAAGAAAGATTTACATTAAAAATGATCTGTAAAGACTACAAAGAGACTGAATAAGAAACTAATACCACTGATGTGAGCATTACTTGTAATGTAATTTCTCATAACATTAAGCTTTGGCTGTTGTTTTCAATGTTTCTATATAACAAAAACAATATTTAATATTTGGAGAAAAAGAAAAAAGTGCACGTTTACAGCTTATTTTTCAATATATATTGTGTTTGGCCCGTGTCATAATTCCAGTTTTTAATTCTGGCTCACGGTGAAATTGAGTTCGACAATGTGGAATCGTGCTACAATCGTAAAATGCATCGCCATAGAGATTGGGCAGGAATTTTGTAACAAACTTTTTGCTCTAAGCTAAACTAAACTAATTTTCTTAATTCATGATTGTAAAGATCATAGATGATCTATTGAAAGAGATGAAACAATTATATGGTACGACTCATCTTGCACAGAACACAACACAAACTCACAATATTCATACTTCAAAAGAAAACCCTCTTTTGACCGACTGACCAACCCTATTATTTCAATGTTTTCTTGGCCTTTGCCAGCTGTTTTTTATTTATTCATTTGTTATAACTGAGCTACTTTGAAACAAATTAATTATTCAACATAGGACTTTTTTTTACATGATAACCTAAAGTTGTCTAGTTGTCAATTCTCTGCATACTTGTACTAAAGACATAATTTCCACTTTCAATCACTTTACAGAGCACAAACAATTTAAGTTATAAAATGTTAGAATCATGAATAAAAGTTTGAATATGAATTTTAGATTTCCTAATATATTTGCATGTAAATGTTCAGACGACACGCAGTAATAACATTTCAAGTTTAAGGCCAACGCTGCAGTTCAGCCAAAGGTTGGTCAACAAAATAACACAGAGCTGATAGTGTAGCAACATGCTGATCACCAGTGCTGACCGTCAACAGATACACACTCTCAGCCTCTGGTCCAATAGCGTGTAGTAAACAACCGCAGCCACGGTGCCAGTAATGAGAATGGATATTAGCTGGTCTCCTCCGTCTGAGCACCATTGATCACAGGGCTGTGAAGAGCAATGGAGCTCGACACAGGGAGACATGCGTGTTGTAATTCTCCTCAGATCCATTCCAATTTGGCTTGGTATTGATAACTTCTCATCTCCTAGTCCTCCATCCCCCCTCTCTTGTAGCGACATGTGATGCATGTCTTCAAGCACAGACAGCAGAGGGTAAACACTGCAATGGATTCATCATTCAGCTGGAGACAGATTTTTATCTGAGGGACATTTATGATCGACTTCATGACTTCTGCGCAGTAATCCCTCAAACCGAATCGATCGCACTGTTCTGTGTTGAATTCATTATCTGACCGACTTCTACACTGGGCCGATATCGTCACTGATGTTGGTCACTGACCAGATCCACATTAAAGAATAATGCTGAGACATTTAAAAAAACACAAGGCTGGTGTCTCATTGTTATGCTTGCATCATCTTCAGAGGTGGCCTCCTTCCTCCTCTGTCCCACAAACACACTCCTTGAGTCCTCATTCTGTCTCTCGGAAACCTTGCATCCTAAAGTGGTACTGTGCGTCAGCAGTGGGTCACGTTTAATCCATCACCGCTATAACTGTACACTGTTTCCCCTTTTTTTCTATCCTTTTTACTCTTAGTCCATGACTCATAAATGTCATCCCAGTCTGTGTAAGCATTAATCTCTACCAAGCTGGGGGCCCAGTGACCCTCCAAAACAAACCCGTCTTGTTGAGCTGCCTCCCTGCTGAATAGCAGAAGCTTGGCAGGGCTGAAACGGAGGAGCACGGATTGGAAGGAGGGGTCGATGTCCCTCTCTTTCTGCAGCAGTGGGGTCTCCAGTGGGAAAAAATATCGGCAGCATTATAAAGTGGGCTCGCGCTTGCCATCGCTATCAATAAGAGGAAGGGGCCTGTCAGATCGCACAAAGAAGAGGAGGACAACCCTGGACAGAGGAGAACATGAAGGAGAGTGAAGGGGGAAAGAACACTCTGAAGGAAGTTAGAGGACAAAGGGAGGCACTTAAAAGTATTTTAATTAGAAAAAGGATGAAACGGTGGAGCGGAGCACGAAGAAGGGCCCAGATAAGCACAACAAACACACTGCCAAGTGGAAGAGATGGAGAAAAGATTGCGGCGAGAAAAGAGACAATGACGCGAGAAAGAACAGCCAAGTGTGAGCAGAGAGATGCACAGGCCAGCAGAAGAAGAAGAAGAATTAATTAATGACTCTGACGAGAATCAAACAAAGGGGAACAATGAAGGAGAAGAGAGACAATGGGAGGCAAAATTAGATGAAAGGGGGGAATAAAATGTAAAAGAAAAGTCCTGTCACAGCCCTTCATCAAAAGCCTGCGTGTGGCACCACTCGATAAGACTCGTCTTCGCCACCTTTCATCCTGGCACCCAGGTCGCCCCCCTCCCCTACTCGTCCTCCGCCCAACCCTCCTCCGTCTTCCTCAACCATCTGCGTCACAGAAACACACCAAGCTGTCCGTCAGTCGCTCACAACAGATCCAGTTTTGTGACATCAGCTCCCGGAGACGAGCTGTCCCATCTCCAGATTAGTGACATCACCAAGACACGGTTTCAAATGCCAAACTGTTACTTCCCACGGAGACTTGTTACGAGTCATGAGGACAGGAGTCTTCACAACCACCACGCCAGAGAAATCACTCTCTCCAAACGCAAGATAATTGAATATGTCGGGCAAAACAACAAAACAATTATTATAGATGCATACAATATTTTAAACTACTCTCCTTGGTTACCTCTGAAAGAACAACTTTATTATTTAGCTAGTTCTTGGCACATCTATGTGTTAAATCAGAATGTAATTTGTGTTGAGTGGTGAAACCAGCCACTTTATATGATTAAAATGAGGCATTTAAACCACCAACCATCTTTGTTGACTGAAATATGAAAACAGTACTAGATATTTAGACATTTTGTTTAGTTTAGTTTAAATAAAGTCTGCAGTGATGACCTGGTGGTTAAGGAAGCAGACTTGGGTCCACAAGGCTTCAGGTTTGAATCCACCAGCTGCCAGATTGTCACTGAGGTGCTCCGAGCATAGCACCATCCTGACCCACATAACTTCTTGTGGGTCAGGGACCACCCACAGGAAGGCTCATAATATGGTGCAAAGTGCGACCCGGCAACGGACAAGGAGAAGATGAATGAATGAATGGTTTAAATGCTCTGCTCAATGGCCATGTTAACTACTATTGTAGAAAGCGTTGGCTACAAGTAAGCAGACCAGGACACACTTCTCTGTCTCAGGGATTTATTGTATCAGAAGGTTTCTGTCCACGGCAGGTCCAACATGAATCAACTCCTCAGCAGTCTCACCAACAAATCCCAAACACTGATACAGGCGTGTTCTTCTTATACAGTTCTTGGACATTCTTAGACAGTCATATCACGAGACATTCAAGACATGTATGTTGCATGTTACCTAGGCGCCAGTTTATGTTGTGTCTTCATCGGTCTTGACAATGCATCTTGGGTCTGTTATCGAGATGCCAGTCTATCTTGCATACTGTGGGCACTAATCTTTCTACAATGACACTGCACATCAATATTGTCCAACACTTTGTCTGTTCATAATACACTATTCTCAACCTAGGCAAAAACAATTATATATACATCGCCTGGCTTAAAAAAAACCAAAAAAAAAAACCTTGCCATTTGGATTTAACTAAACAAATTGGACCAAGACAAGGATCAGAGATTATCTTTCATCTGGAAAGTGGTCAGTTGACGACCCGGATGTACTGAATGATCAGGTTAATCAATCAATGGGTTTTTTCTTCCACGATGGCGTGGACATATTCCAAGATGACACTGGGATTTTTTAGACTCAAACTGGGATGAGTGGTAACGGGTCCCCGGTTTGAGCGGGATTCAAACCGGGGACTTTGCGGACCCAAGTCTGCTTTCTTAACCACTAGGCAACCAACTGCCACAGTGCTTTGGGAGCATGAAACATTATTTTCACAGATGGCTTGGCCACCTTTACCCCACTGGGAATCTAAGGGGTGTCTACCATCATCAGTGCAAGATCTTGGTGCACAATAAATGCAACACTTGATGACTTGTATGCAAGATTCTTTCTCTTCACTCAACCATTTCTTGTATACAAGCAGTTCTGCAAATAAACTTGAATCTTCTCGAGCAATCTAATGATTTTCTCTTTTTATTTGAGGTGAGGGAACAACTACAGGGAGGAGGGCGAGTTCTGGAAAGGTTGATCAGCTCGGCGTCAGATTGACTCTCAAGTTCTGCAATCCACTGTCCCCTCCCTCCACTCCGCCTTCCCATCCTGTCATCTAAAGCGACCGCCAACAGCTGTTAGATATCTCAGTTCGGCTTACACCTCGCCCAGCAGGCTCTCACCCCGCTGACCAGGAATGACTGACATCTGACCGGGAAGGGACGGGTGTGGAACTCAGTGTGGTAAAGTTCAACACGGGGATAATTGACAGGCAGCAGTCTTTGTCATCTCAGATCAGTTCTAATGCTAATGCACACATGTCCCATTTGCGCATTGATCTGAAGAGAATCAACTTCCTCTTGTGATAAGTGTGGTATGGACTTGACGTTTCACCTCAACTCAGAATTTTTGCACAACATAGGGAGGTCTTAAAATACAGGATACCCAGTTCTGACATTTTCCTTGGAAAGACTAACATTTATCTTATGTGTTATACATGTGAGAGTGAAACTCACTGCATCTGTCCAGACTCATCTGTGGACAAGAGCTGAGGACACAAATCTGCAAACCACATGGACGCAAACTATGCACTGATGTATTTCATCAGAGTTGAAATGACCTGAAGAAATCATAATTCAAGGAAGGGTTGATTTAAGAGGGTTTTTTTAACTCGACATGGTCTGGTCTGGTCTGGTCAGGACTGGTCTGGTCTGGTCGGCTTGTTTCATAAGCTGCTGGTGTGGTCACAAATCATCTCTGGGAGTTCCAGGTAATGACACAGTGTTGATTCCAGAAGTTGGTAGAAATTGATACAGGCCACCTGTGGCTGCTCTATGCCTCGACCGCCACCGCAGTTAACTAATCCACTGATGTCCAACACTCCTACACTGTCACCAGATCACAATTCAAAAGAGAATCTTCTAGACTCTATTTCAATATGGACACCAAATCTCTATGTAACGTCTCTCGTACCCTGGGACACTCTGCGTTACAGCCAACTGAGAGTCTGACAAATATGCAGTATATATAGATACAGTATTGGACCCTGCTGCTTCCTTTAATTCCATGTACATAGGGCTGGTGAGCGATTTTATAACTTGAAATCAAGTTATAATGAAAATAACTAAAAAACACTATTCTGCACAAGTTGTACATATTCCGACACAAGTAAATCCTTTGTGACGTTTCCATTTGTTGGGCGATGAAAAGCAAGCAAACAGTCCACCGGCAAAAGAAGAGAAGGAGCTCGGACATCTGCGACAGGTCACGCTAAAATCCTGGAAGCTATTAATTTACTGTGATCATCAACTCTGCATTTATTTTAACACCTGGTTCCACCAAAGGTACATTTGTTTGGACTTATCCAGTGATACCAAGACAAAATAGCTCCTATAAGTTCAATTTAACTTTAACATTTCCATGGTTTTCTTGACAGAAACATAAATAACTGTCCGTGGATTAAGAAGTATGGCAATGCACTGCCATGAATGGTGCTCTTAGGACATTCCATGAGTTTGTGTTCACTCAAAAGTTTAATAAAAGTGTTAGTAACACTCAAAAGTGTTAGTGTAATGTGTATATATATATATATTTAATATATATATATACATAAACACATATATGCATCTTACATGCCTAAGCTTAGAGAGCTAATTTATTAACACAACCAGAATAAAAAGGGAAACAAGTAAAACTATTGTCTAAAGTATATTTATATTTTCTCTGTGTTTTCATTATTGCATTTCATTAATGCTAATCTATTGTTTTGTGTTTTTGTGTAATATGTAAATGTATTTAATTGGGAAAAATGATTTTGTGGCCGTTCCTTGACTGTTGAAATGTATATTCGTTTCACCAAATTGTGATGCATTATAACCTGATCTTGATTAAGTAAATGTAATTGCTGCTCATAATATATGTTAACGCTATCGTTTGGTGAAGTCAGTACAGTATTTAAAGACACTTTGGCCAGAGAGTACTTGACAAGAAAGGATTTTTACACATATGCAGCCCACAGTACAGCAGCTCGATGAATCAGCACAGATTAATGTCAAGGTTTATAAAATACTGAATCCCTAATCGTACTTCATGTGTGATATACAGTATCTCCCTGTTAGGAGAGATATAGAGATAAGTAATTAGAGTGAGATGAAAAGTGCTGGAGATAGACCTGTTTGTCCAATTTAAAAAATGGCCTCACTTTGTCTTCTGACTCTCTCTGGTATGAACACACACACACACACGCAGAGACACAGAGACATATTCCGTGACCTATAACAAAATTGATATCCTCTGAAGCGGAGAGAGTTCCTCCACTGCCTGGACGTATATATAGGAGCAGCTATAACAGTTCCACCTCAGGCTGGGCAGATATCCAAACAGCCTCTGCAGCTTTTGATGAAGTGTCCTGTCATGATGTCAGCCTCCACCAGGTCTCCTGCTCACCTGGGACCTCCCTGACTCCTAACAACTCCTGGCCGGCAGAGTGCAAACCCAGGAAGAACAATGGTCCTCGACCAAAGTCTCCGGCTCTGTTGTCTCTTTATCTGACTTTGCTTTGAAACGAAGATAATAAGAAAATATCCACAGCTACCACCATCTTCTCCCCTCTTTTCTCTCCATGTTTCTTCTCCCTCCCTCCTGCTCACTGGCTGTCAGCAGGTTAAAAAATGGCTCGGCACTAGTGAGGGAGAAACAATTACTCATGGCACAGGCTGTGTCGACGTTGGAAGCTCAGTGCTGGGCTGAAATCTCATGACCATGTGGTTCTAATTGAAAGATGCGTTGCAGGAATAATCAAAGCCTACCACTGCATAATGAGATCTGGAAGTAAGTCTGTGGCTGCCATTGACACTCATTGTCTCAAGAGACAAAGTGGGGAGGGGGAGGTTATATTTAATTAAAATAAAAACACATGTCAATAAATGTCAGTGGTTTGTTAGCTGATTCCTTCATTGCGTTGCCAATGTCTTTCTTTGCACTTTTTAACAATCTAATTATTATCAAATAAACAGGGTTATAAAAAAAAGTCCCCTGGTGTTTACCTGGTTTTTAAGCAGTAAATAAGAGAAAACATCAATAATAACAATTGGCTGAGTGGTTATTGGAGCAGACTTGGGTCTACAAGGCTTCAGGTTTGAATCCAGCAGCTGCCAGGTTGCCACTGAGAAGCCAGATTGAGATGGTTTGGACATGTCCAGAGAAGGGACAGTGGATATATTGGTAGAAGAATGATCCTAGAGATGGAGCTACCAGGTAGGAGACAACGAGGAGATTGATGGATGCAGTGAGGGAGGACATGGAGGTGGTTGGAGTTGGAGTGGAGGATACAGAGGACAGGAGGAGATTGAAATGGATGGATTGTTGACTCACTGTGGCAACCCCTGAAAAAGGGACGAACCTTCTTCTGTCTTTCTTCAATGACTACTTGCGATATTGTAGTTTTTTTTTTTTTTTTGCTTTTAGCCATGGAAATTTGTTGAGAAGTTTTTCATGTCAATAAAAAAAGACCTTAATCGATGATAATCAGCCTTTTTCTGCAAGTAAAGAATACCTGGGAGTTAAAATAACATTCTGCCGACGCCGCCATCATCGTCAACGACCCGGCGTTCACCGAAACCATCGAGGAAAGCAAGAAAGAGTGGTTCATCTGCTGTCGCTTATACACATCCAGATGTGTATAAGAGACAGTGATCCTAGAGATGGAGCTACGAGGTAAGAGACGAAGAGGAGATTGATGGATGTGGTGAGGGAGGACATGGAGGTAGTTGGAGTTGGAGTGGAGGATACAGAGGACAGGGGGAGATGGAAATGGATGGTTGACTCGCTGTGGCAACCCCTGAAAAAGGGACGAACCTTCTTCTGTCTTTCTTCAATGACTACTTGCGATATTGTAGTTTGTTTTTTTTTGCTTTTAGCCATGGAAATTTGTTGTGAAGTTTTTCATGTCAATAAAAAAAGACCTTAATCGATGATTATCAGCCTTTTTCTGCAAGTAAAGAATACCTGGGTGTTAAAATAACATTCTTCCCCCAAACCGAATGACTATTCAGGCAAACAGTCCTCAGAAACAACACATTTTCCAGGCCGTGTCAGAGACTCTGTCGTTACACAAGACTAATGCACGCCTCGGAGCAGCATTGGCAGAGCTGTATGTGTTCACAAAGAGACGTTTTCTGCCTCCAGCTCCCACTTCTCAGCTTGTGTGACCATCACTAACACCTCCCCTGTTTTTCACCTAACCAGTGTTCCTCCATCATCACACTGCACCAGTTGGCCAGAGATGGACACAGATGATTTAGCTCGCCAAATGGAGGCATGTTCATCCTTACACACACTCACTCACTCACAGAGAGAGAGAGAGAGGAAGGCAGTATCTGACCAGCTTTTGTGCAACATCACACGTATGCGCTTTCGGCACATGTGCTCACACAAACATGCTTAAATGCCGGTCTCCATGGTGATTGTTTTATGGCTCATGTGAACTTGGCCTCCTGCATCTGTTTCCCTGTTTGTTCTGTGTTTAAAAAACACACACACACACAATTACTTATTCATAACCACCTAAGTGTTTTCATATTCCATGCCATGTCCTCCAAGCATCATAAATAAGGACTAAAAATACTCTGGCCAGAACACATGACTGAACACATGAAGCACGGGGAACAAACAGTATCTGATATGTTTCCTACACAGTGTTTTTATCCCCATCAAAGCCCTGGTTTTGTTTTGAGTCAAATTCCTTGAATCATGAGTCACAAATCTTCACCACCGTCTTCACTGCCATCATAACACAGCACAAGTTGAAGCTTCACACTTCTTCCAGGAGGGGAAAGCAAGAAAAGGAATGCATTCTTCCTCAGTGCCAAAGCGGCCATTTAGAGCAGCGAGTCCATCTAGTGGATGATGAGACAATCACATTTACCCTGTCGTTGACCTAAATCATTAATAATCCTGCCTTGGTCTTCTTCTAAAGGGGATAACATTCAAGCATGTAAAAGACACAGATTCACACTTGTTTTGAATATTTTTCATATTTAGTTTTTTGTTATTTCTGCTCACAATTTTGCTGACATTTCACTCATTTGTCAACTTTTCTTCAGCTAAATCTAATCCAGCCTGGGTTAATGACACCTTGAGCAGATATAGACAATAGAATAGAATGTAACTTTATTTTCATTGCCAGTGTCACACGTATAGGGCTAAGCAATAAGCTATGAATAGGTTACGTACATCATATGGGGCCAGGGGGGTGCTATAAAAAAAAAAAAATTAAAAAGATTACATTTCTTTTTTTTTATCATGGTGACATTGTGATTCACTCCACTGCACACAACAAAATATCACCTCTGCATTTAACCCATCACCAAAGTGAACAGTGGGCAGCTTTGAGCCCCCGGGGAGCAGCGAGTGGGGACGGTGCCATGCTCAGGGGTAACAACTCAGCCATAACTTGGCAGTAGGGGGATTCGATCAGGGGCCTTTTGGACCCAAGTCTGCTTCCTTAACCACTAGGCCACCACTGCCCTGATTATAGGTTTAGGTTTAAATTGGTTATTTTATAAACAGATTATAGGTAAGATATATCAGGGCTTATACACATAGATTGAGAGGTGGGAGGGACTATGGACAAACTCGGGTATAGTAAGTATATAGTAAATAGTAAATTATTGACATAATGAAGGGGGGCCATAAATAGAGTATAAATACATGTGGTGGATTATACATTGTAAACAGAATATAATACAGGCATATGGTGGGTTATACACATGGTATGAGGGGGAACCATAAACAGACTATAAAGAAAAAAAAGGATATACGGGATATTACATTTGTGGTTATGACCAAAAGAAATTTTTGGTGGGGTTTTGGATGACTTTCTACTCATCTGTAAGTGTGAGCCAAGGTTGAGCTGCTTTGTTTTTCACTTCTGGAAACTTTTTATTTATTTTTACACATTTTATGTTTTATGCCTGACTTCCAGTTAATTTTTTATAGAGGTGTCTGACATTTCCTTTTGCAGATATTAAATTTTACAATACTTTCAAAACATAATATCATATATCGGCCAAAATGATGTGTGTGCCACTGTTTTCCCAAGAAACTGAGCTAAACAACGAATATCATGTGATTGCCAATTACGAGCCAATAGCATTAGTCGACCTATATTAATGGATATCCCTATTGTTTAGCTATGGTGGCCTTTAGCAATGATAAAGTAAGTTTTTTACTTTAGTACCTTCTTAGCTCTTCTGTATTTAAGCATCTAAAATACCTAAAAAAAACAACAAAATAGTGTCCAAGTTATTTTAGTTCTCAGTATTTAGTATGTGAAAGCCAAGGAAATCATTGAGATACTGTTTAATCTGTTATATCTCTGGTGCTTCAAAAACCACTAAATAAAAGTACCGCAGGATTTTCGAAGATTCTAAGTGCTTGTTAAAACCCTGTCTCCGCTTCAGTGAAGCACGAGGTCGGCATCGCATGTAAACATAAGTAAACAACATATGCATAAATATACACAAGTCGTTATGAGAAACAGAGAGGACGCCAGGAGTAATGTGAGGCATGTGTGTCAGAGACGCAACGAGGATCCGACACTGGTCGAGGACGAGCAGACTGTACGACACACTCGCACACACACACACACACACACACACACACACACACACACACAGAGAAGTGTGTGGTCAGAGCATTGGTCAAACTCCCCTTGCCAAAAAGGAGAAACTGCTTCCCAGTGTCTGCAGGACTGTCTGAGCAGAGAACCACACTCCAAGCTCCAACTGTAGCCAATAAATCTCACTGGCTGTACTTAATGGTTCACTAGCGAAAATTACCTAATAAAGATAATAGCAATGAAAATGGTTTTGGCTCTAAAATGTAACGACCTGGGGAAGACAGACTAATTTTATACGTGGATATAATACGCGCATGTCCACAACTCTTTGTGGCCCTGAGTGCCTTCCACAGGGCAAAACTCCAGGACACAGTTTTCCGTTATCTCTTGTAAGAGTAACTAACAGTTAGGTCAAACATTTGCTCCTAATATATAGTTTTGGATTATTGAGGAAAGATGTGTATTTATTACATTTACTACTGCTTACTTTCAGGCCAGTTCAAAATAAAGGTTTCATATATTTCTATATATATTCTGAGTGTTGTTTAGCGAATTGTAAGAGTTTTGATAATTCTACTTCATTGTGACAACAACAAACAACAATGTTTTTTTGGGGGGGAGGCGGTGGGTTTGAATTCTTGAGCAGCAACCTAGTGGTGAAGAAAGCAGACTTGGGTCCGCAAGGCTAAGGTTTGAATCCACCAGCTGCCAGGTTGCCACTGAGGTGATCTGAATATAGCATCATCTCCACCCACATACAGTAACTTCCAATGGGCTCACCATCCACAGGAAGGCTGACAGTGTGGTGCAGTGTGATTTGGGTGGCAGTTGTGGAGACTGCTGCTCCTGTGCCCTGGCTGCAGATGATGACCAAAGATGAATGAATAAAGATTTTGAAGAATTATGTTTGTATTAAAAATGGAAAAAAAATGTATTAAAATGGAAATTGTTGACTCACTGTGGCAACCCCTGAAAAACGGGATAAGCCGAAAGAAGAAGATGTTTGTATTAAAAATGTTATTAACTTTCTTATTCTGGTCTCAGATACTTGAATGTTACCTTTTACCTACATTTCTCTCTGTTAAATTCATTTTTCTTTTTCCTCCTGTAGGAGAGCTGATCCCCGTCTATGACCCTGAACCTGAATCGATCTTTGTTTAGTCCTCACTTCGACTCCTAATCATTTTATGCACTAACATGTTTCACAGATGGGAAACGGCAGGATGAGGGGTCGAACTACGACAGCTCTCGGAGTCGTGTTCGGCAGATGATTCCTGATTCACTCGGACACGTTTCAGCTTAGGCCACGTCCAAAATCGCATCCACATGCAGTGCTCCCACATCTGAACACCTTGAGGCCCTGACAGGCACCTCTCCGTCCGAATGGAGGGAAACCAAGGTTGACACACTGTGGTGAAACACTACACGTTGTTTAGATTACACCCGTATCCAGGACAATGTCCCTTTAAACACCTCAAGAGCCTTGTTGCTGTTGACCAGGGAATTCTGACTGAGAAGATTTCTCTTTGAAAACGTTCCGAGATGGAGTCTCAGAACACGTTGATCCATGTGCGTGTTCTACTCGCTGCATACTGAATAAAAGTATTTCGGAGTGAAGCTAAAGAATGCAGAATATTTCAGAGAGAAAAGATTGATGTGACTAGACGCAGATGGGAAGAGTTACAGAAGACAGCATTCTTGATTTTGCCTGAGAGTCGTTTCGTAACTGAGGTTTACGTTAAAATATCAAAAGCAGGGAATTGTGTTGTTGTACAACATAATGATCTCTGGTTCGACTGATTTTTTTCAAGAATATGGACAAACTCTTTTTAAACAAATTCAGATTCTATGCAGGATGCGGACTGATCATGTTTCAGACTATGGCTGCAAATAGAAACCATATGAAATGAAGAGACAACAGGCTCTGCTGGTTTAGGAGGTTTGGAGTCAAGAGAAATGTTAAGTTGATAATAACAGTAGCACAAGTTTTTTTTGTGGACAAGATGACAGTTTGAATTTGTGGCTGTCGACTATGAGTTAAGATATATTTTGTCAATTTTGTTGATCTCGCAAACATTCCGGCATGGATTTAACTATTTTGTGGTTAATTTATAGGTTAAATTGTGTCTTGTACATTACATTTCTGGCTTAATTTTATTTTTAAAATTTACTTTAGCTAATATTTGTTTTGGTTTTTTTGCAGCGAAACTAATAGCATAGCATAGCATAGAATAGAGCCTGGTTGAATCCCACCTCATGTTCCCTATTAGTAGGAATTTTGTTTCTCAATGTATTGAAGAGCCAACAATTAAGGAATAATTTTGACTCATCCATAACAATGTAAATTATTCTTTCTCATCAATTAAATTGTTTTTGTGCCCAGCACATTTAGCAGTTTATTCCAGCCTTGGACTTTACATCCTCCTTTCATTTACTCTAATGAAACTCGGCCTAAACCTCAGTATAGCTAGTTAGTTAGAGGACATTTTTACCACTAATTTCTTTGGTAGTATTGTGACAATGTAAAGTCATTCTCATTTGGTTGAGGCTAATTCATTACCACATCTTTGCCTTCGTCCTGGTGTTGATCCACCCTCCGATTGAAACAGAACACTGTATTCTACTTGTGTGACCTTTTTAGTTCTGCCAACTTCCTTGGCAGCACCTGCTGCCAACAACCTTAATGGGTATTTCTGATACCGAATGGACAACTGAGCTGTAAATCAGCTGGCGAGGGGCGGAGGGAGAGGACAAACGACTGGACATATGGAAGCGCAGATTTACTCTTCTTCACAAATTACTTCCTGCTCTGAACAAACAGCTTTTCAGTAAATGAGTGGTGCCTTCAGGACCAAACAGTGTTATTCACAGCGTGACGTCTGTATTCACTTAGTCCATCTTTAAAGTCCAAACATGTCTCTGCTCCCCCTTCCCAACCCCTCTCCATCTGTCCTTATTGCCTCTTTCTTGAATTCTCAGGGCTCCGCTGTAGCCGCGATGGCTCAGTGCCTCGTTCTCAATGGTTTATTTCCTGAAGGGCAGTTAAGAGCATGTTTACAGATTACAAACTTCTTCCTGTTTTTTTTGTTTTTTTTTCCACCCACCTCCACCCACCTACATGTCGACCCTGTTCCCCTGACTAAGTCAAGGTCAGTCTCATTTCTTCCTCTGCATCATCAACAATCTGGTCTAAAATAATTCACAGGATCCTCTCACGCTACGTTTTATGGATAAGAAATATGTTCTCCTTCCAACTCTCATAACCGCCTCGACCTCCTTCATTCTTCTCCAGAGCGTAAACAAACACAGGTTGACAGTGTAATCTGTTTTCATACCAGGGTCTGATCCCATTCCAGCTCCAAACCCTGTGTTTAAATGAACAGCCCTGAGCTTCATTTCTAAAGAACTCTCAGACGTGTTCCTCAATGGGTAGAGATGATATTATTGACATTGTATGTCTACCTCACACGCATACGGACATTCATGCACATGCAGGTGTTGACTGAGATCAAATAGCATCAAATGGTTGATGAATAGCTTTTTTGCGAGCAACTGCTTTGTTCAACAAATCTATCGTGTCAATGCTGAGCAGTTTTTTCAGCTCTACCCTAAGCCAGGTATAAACTGTGGGATATTTTCTAATGGTGGCAGCCATTAAACTGGTTTGTATAGTGATTATAAAGGGCTGCAAACTAATTTCAAACAATCTCAAATCATGATACATGTAGCAGATGATAGTATCCAAAGGGACATTTGAGGAAACTCAACAAGTTCTAGTAACTTACAGTAAAAAGAAAATAATTAATCAATCAATTAGAAGAACACAACACAAATTAACTCAGGGACTAGGAAGATGAGAGGTAAACAAAAAACAGGTAAACTATCACATAATCAGCTTTATAACTTATTCAGATTCAGAAAAACTTTATTTGTCCCTGTGGGGCAATTCGAGAAACAACTAAGCAGCATAATAGTGCAGGTATGAAAGAGACATAAATTTGCAAATAAAATAAACATAAAATAAAAATAAAATAGGGAAATTAAAATAGGATAAAGATAAAATAGATAAGGAAACCAGTAAAGACGTAGTTCGGGAGTGTAGATGAGGTTGACTGAGTGGAGTAGTACATTAGTACTACAGTAAAGTGACTGAGTGGGATAAGGTGCCGTGGAGTGCAAAAAAGTACAACAGGTGAAAGTTTCAGTGATGTTCAGGTTAGAAACAGTAGCAGTGATGTCGTGGTAATACTCAAGTGATACTCAATGGCAAAAACAGTAGTATTCAGGAACAGTAGTATTCAGAAGAAATATAACAAGTAAGGTTGCAATATCTGGTATTTCTGCCACTGCCACACTGTAGAACTCTGTGGCGTGTCAAAAAACTTTGCTCTTCAGTTCAGCTTTGTAACCCAGCCTAGCAAACCTGCCCTAATTATATACCGTAATTGGTTTGTACTGTGCTTATACATCTGCCTTATTCCTGCACGCCTGCATCATTCAACACGGTCTACCCATAGATGACATGGAGAATGCTAAAAGCTATTTATTTTTGTTTTATGACTTTAACATGTAATTTTCTCCATTTTTATGCCCCTGACTTGGACCTTGTGTCCAATTTTAGAAGCAATCTTGGCCCCTGAGTCAAAAAGTTTGCCAATGATCATGATAACCAAGAGTTGAAAGCCATTGGACATCTTCTTGGAGTTGATAAAAAAATATCCAGTTTATATGGGTAAATTTGTTTTAATAGATTTTAATCTAGGTAGATCACTTCAGCCTGGTCATTTGAAAAGTAACCCCCAAGACTCAAAAGTGTGGACACCCCTGGTCTACATCTTTAGGGAACTCTGTCAATGAACACAACAACTGCCATTCAACCCTTGATATTTGAAATGTTATAACTGTTCATTACCACTAGAAGCAGTCTCTGTCTCAGAAGATGTGACTAAAACAACTCGACGTCTGTCGAGTGAAGAAGAGAGGAGCCTCGAGAAGAACAAACTCCTAGATCTAAGATGAAGTTCTGTCAAAACCAGATTCAAGTCTTTATTTTAATCAGTCTTCAATCTAAATTTTTATCGACAATCTGATCCACTGTCCTGGTTCTACCCCGTTTCGACAGCAAATGCCCTCACGCCCCTGTTGTGACATTCCACAGATCATGCCGTCCAAGACCAAAGCTGAACAAATGGATGACTATGAGCCTTCTTCATGAGGGGAGACGGGGGAGGAGGACCACTATGGGGTGCAAACAGACCAGAGTCTGCTTGGCAGATTCCGTTCGTCACTTTAAACAGAAACATCTCCCGGCCCACATGAATTACACTACACTCGTGCAGAGATACCATCGGTGGATGCCTAAGGGGTCATGTTGAAGTGGAACCCCGCCAACCACGCTGACACCCTGAAATTCCATCCTGTTGAGCCACTTCACCACAAATGAGCAAGAGAACATTCATCACTCGGAAAGAGAGACACTTTACTTCTGACACACGCTGGGAAAACAGCTCTGTCAATTACGTCTAATGTAAGCAGATCTGATCACGTACCACAAATCACCAGCGTCTAATACAAAAGACCGGCTCTGACACAAACACACAGATATACAAAGGCAGATTTATGTAAGCAGACTGATTCAGATGTTAGTATTCTTCATCATGGTGGAGTACACAGGGTGGTGTTGTTCTGACTTCACTCCTCTCTCTCCGTCCAAAAACCTTTATCACGTTTAGATGGCCTAAACTGCCACCAAACAGTACCAGGTCTGGAGGAACAATCCGTCAGCACTGTTATGCAAGCTTCGGATCACCGCTGCCGTCTGTTTGGCATCAATCTGCACCTGAATCAACACAACACTCATCATCATCATCATCATGGTTGAGGTCAGATGGTGGGCTTTTTGAAGAGTTGTCTTCAAACACTTTCTAGTCTTTGTTTCTCCCTGAGTTCCTTCTCCCATGAAACAAACATCAAGACCTACAGTCACACACTCTCTCTGTGAGAAACACACAGATCAGACACCGCAGTCTAATCAACTGTGTCCTGTTCATCAAAACATTCAGGCTTCTCAGGTATGAAGTCAGGGTTCTCATGTGAAAGCATCAAGTCAAACCTTGTTTTATTTCCCCTGAGAGTAACCATGGAGACAATAGTGTCATTAAATATTGTTTGAAATTCTATGAAGAAAAATAGTTTTTATCAACTATTTATCTTAAACAAGTCTTTTGCTTTCTAGCTTTTATCATATTCCCTTCTAAGCAGCTTTTAGGGGTTTCTTCTTTTTACTATTTTTACCTCTGTGGTGTTGTGATTAAAAAAATGATTGACTCTTTAATTTCTTTATTTTTGGGCTTGTGGTCAATTTGTCTTCTTGCTGAGTCCCCATGACTGCCACCCAAATCACACTGTATGATACCCTGAGACTTCCTGTGGGTGGTGAACCTGGCAGCTGGCAGATTAGAAGCTGAAGCAGTTCAATAACACTAACTTATATTGTGTGTGTGTGTGTGTGTGTGTGTAAATATATATATATATACAGTCATGGAAAAAAATTTGTTTATTATACAATAGGTTTTGACCTCATCACTCAGATCCAGCTGGATGTCGTATCCCTGAAAGGTGTGAGGAAGGTAGACGGCTCCACTCCCCTCCAGGTGGCGTACCGCCTTGACAGGGAGGCCAACTTCCAAATACCCACTATGTGAGAATGGCCAGAAATCAGCTCTGAAATTAAACTGAATTATGAGCCTTTTTTTGTTGTTATTATATTTGTCCAGATTAATGTAGATTAAGTGGAAGCAGACTTTTAAATGGCCAAGAAATAAAGAAAGAGTGGTCTAATCATTTTTTCCATGACAGTATATATATATACAGTATATATACCTATAGTTTATCCAGAAGGACTTTAAAGCAGCATCCTTAAGCTTTAGGAGGAAATGCAGCCCCGAGGTTCTTTGTAATCACTCCATGTACAGTACATTCCTGTCTAAATCCCAAACACACATCTAAGTCAATATTGGCAGGGAGCTCATTTCTATAGGTCCATGTTGTAAGTTGGTGTTTTCCGATCCCTGGGCCTTGACATCCAGAGTTGAACCTGTCTAAACACCAGCACATCTTTCCTCGCGGCTTTGATCCCTTTAGAATTCTGTCAAACACATTTACAGCCAGAGCTAATGTGTTGCAGGCCAGATGCGAACCTGTTCACAGAGAGAGCGGTCAAAGATCGAGGGACGACAAAGATTTATAGAAACTTGACTTCATGCAGACCCGAACCAGTGGGTCAACAGAACAGGCCTGGACCTGCGTGTAGTATCTATTAATCACGTCCTTCGTTTGGATGGACAGGTGCTCCGTGTGACAGAGCTTGGACTAATTAAGTTGCTTCTTCCTCAGAAACAGCTGCAGTCTGTTTACGGATTACTTGGATTGATATAAATACAAACATTGTATTCCAGGCCTCTATTTAATCACTCACAAATGTGGACAGAGTCGAGCCCAACATGACAAACTGTTCCAGCAGCATCTGCCGTTGTTACAGGCTCCACTTCAAAGACTTTTTTTTCATATATTTACATGATTGCATTTGTTTGGTCTACTTATTGACATGATGTCAAAGCCCTCTAATGAGCAGCAAAGACAAGAGACGCAATCTGTGGATGGTTACGATTCGATAAAATCCATGTATCTATAAAATGAGGCACCTGTTTCTTGAACTGGAAAAATCTGGACCGACTGAGATTTTCTTCAATTGACTTTTAACATCAAGCCAGATGAGGAGATGGTGTTGATCAAAGCTAAAGTGCTGGAGGTCCAGCAGGGTTCCCTAACCACATTAAACAAAGGTTTACTCACACAGACTTTTAGAGACACAAGACAGGAGGCAGAGCTAGAGTTTCCAGAGTTAAAGATGCTGAGGTTCTCTTTAGGGAGAGACAAGGACAGGATCAAGATTGAGGTGATTAGAGGGACAACAGACACAGGACTGTTTGTGGAAAATGCAAGAGAAGACAAATTAAGATGGTTTGGACATGTTCAGAGGAGGGACAGTGGTTACATTAGTAGAAGAATGATCCTAGAGATGGAGCTACCAAGTAGGAGACAAAGAGGAGATTGATGGATGCAGTGAGGGAGGACATGGAGGTAGTTGGAGTAAAAGTTGAGAATATAGTCATGGCAGTGACGCAGATTTTATGTTTCACAAATTTTGTTGCTTTAGTTTAGTGGATCGGTGATTCACATTGTTTCTAAACTATGATCCAGAGTGATCTCAAGCACTTTAATGAGCTTTAAAGAGCTTCTTGGGCATAAAAATGACTTTAGCAAAAAAAAACAAAAAACATTTTCATTGTATTTGGTCCTGATACAAAATGATTGGCTAACATCATTTCAATGTCATATAATCAGGACAGAAGAAAGAGTGAGTTAGTAAAAGTCAGTTAAAGTCACACCAACATTTTCTTTACATTTTCAGAGCAGACTAATTGCTATAAAAGTCAGAGATGTGCTTGTGCTTGAGGACAGGGGAAGATGGAAAATGTTGACTAGCTGTGGCAACCCCTGAAAAAGGGACAAGCAGAAGAAGAAGTAGAAGAAGACTCATACAGACTATGACTGTATTTTACCAGAATTCGTTTCACAACAAATTGTCAATCCCAGCAGCCACCATATGAGGGCGTGGTTAGACCCTAGAGTTCACCAGTTCACCAGATTGGAGACTAGACCAAAGGCTGTATATGAGGATGTGAGTTTAAAACTGATAAAATGACCAATTTAGAACTGAGATCTTTACAGAACAACTTTGGAGGATTAGCTAAAAAGGATTAGCTGGAAGATTACAAATGTACTTTTTTTTTTTTAAAGCTAAATTCTTGTCATTGTGATTCACACCACTGCACACAACGAAATGTGACCTCTGTATTTAACCCATCAACAAAGTGAACAGCGGGCAACTTTGAGCACCAGGGAGCAGTGAGTGGGGACAATACCATACTCAGTGGACCTCAGGGTCCAATGTATGTAATGTATACTCATTATGACAAAACCGTTGTCTCAGGCTAAACACTTGAACACTCAAACACCTGAGCACATAAAATGAAATACAGTAGATTGATTTTACCTATATTACACAATTGATGCCGTGTTTTTTTTGTGCATTGTTACATGTTTTCAGTTCATTAACATACATTCATGCTGCCGTCGACTCTTTAGTATTACTGTGCTATGGTAACAACTTGAAATATCTCCATGGTTATGATGTGACGAGGACGGAGGCTGTGTGTGTTTGTGTGTGTGTGTGTCTACATGATGCAATAAAACACTGGGGAATGTCAAATCCAGCTGCTCTCCATTCTGACTCTCAGATATTCTCTGGCACTCGGTTCGAACCACATGCACATATGTTGAGTCTAACTTGTGTGTGTGTGTGTTTTTATCTTGTCAGTATGGCTGTGCCCTCCCCCTGCATTAGTGTGTGTATGAGACATCTGCAGGAAATAAAGGCCATTCTCTCTAAGCCGATGAAAACACAAACAGTGACAGGCTTGATCCTCTGCAGCCAAAAATGCTGGAGAACGTCCAGCGTCAACAATTTGAGGACTTCGCCTTCTCAGTGATGACAAGGACAAATAGCTCTGATCTGACACAGTGGCTTATTGGTGAGATAGGGCAGAGGACAGAATCAAACAAGTCTTTCTTCCAAAGCACAAAAATAAAATCTCCTTTCAACAGGCCTTTCGTAAAGTATTCAAATACAAGGTGCAAAGTCATCACGTAAACCTGGTCTTAATGTTATGGTGACATCATACTAAAGTATATTATAAAATACTACATTTGCGTTAAAGGTTTATGTTCAAATTGATAAACTGAAAAAGTAAAACAAAATTGAGATTACTTTTCACTATTTTAATTTATTTTTTCTGCTTAATTATAAGAAAGGAAAATAAAATCATAGAAGCCCAGTGTCTTTAGCTACTTATTGGTGGTTGCACAACAGAAACTGAGAGTTACCTCAGCAACACTTCAATATCGTTGCTGGTTTTAAGAGACCACACACAGAGTGGAATAAAGGCTTTCACAATGTCAAAGAAACCAGATGATATTGAAAAGAAATTTTTTGTTGAGTATTTGTTTACTATTCATGATTAACCAGTCAAATTTAACAATTTCTAGCAAAGCACAGTGTCCAAATCACAAATCGTCACCGAGACTATAAACTTAAGACTTTGTCTCCCCCTGGTGGATAATGCCTGTAGCTACTATCATCTAAAAAGCCAAAGTGATCCGCAGGTTAAAGTTAAGGTCTGAACTACAGTAAATAGCAGGTGACACAAAAAAGATCTAAACCTTATAAATCCTTGGATATGTCCAACTGCTTTTGCCGCCATTTCAACAAGGAAAGGAAAGCAAACTCTTTGTTATTGCGATTCACATCACTGCACACGACGAAATGTGACCTCTGCTCAGCTTTGAGCACCAGGGGAGCAGTGAGTGGGGACCGAGCTATGCTCAGTGGACCTCTGTGGTAACTTGGCAGCTGTTGGACTTGAACCTGAAACCACTAAGCCACAACTGCATTCCTAAGAAAATAGGAATGCAAAACAGCTTCCATATAATGAACAGTGCAATTAAAAGTACAGCAGGGAGATAGAAGTTAATCCAATGGGCAAGAACTAAGGTGTACGGAACTAGTTTCAAATTAGCAGTAAATAACTATTTCAATGTTAGAGGACCCAGTAATCAGTCAAAGTAAAAGGCTAATTTGACCAAACTGACAAGAGAATCCAAACTGCTTTCCTTCAATTTGATAAGTTGACGTAGGTATTACTAGTTCACAACAGAAACATACGTCACTTTACCCACACAGCAACAGCAATAACAGCAATATCATATTAAAATATCAATTTAATCTTTATGTTGTTTTGATGAGGACAGTCAGTAAACATGCCTGTGTCAGTTGCCTATAGCCGACCACCATTTTTTGCAACACAGAATCAGAGAGAGCGTTAAATAGTTGTCATGGCAACTGGATCTTTTTTTGTTTAGCATTAAAAATAACACAAAAGAATGAAAGAATTTTACCCTCTCATCTACAGTATGAACAACAGACTGACGTCTACTGAATACACAAAGCTACTATGTAAAGGTTGCACCTGACTGTTCTGGAACAACTGAACCATACTATTTTTCATAGTTGCTCTGGAAAATTATGGAATAATCGGCCGAGTTTTCTTAAGGTACAGAAATGCAGCAGTTGGAGAGGATAATGTGCGTTATTGGTTTAATGACATTCCAATGTGAACGTGAGCGTCACACACAAAAAAAGCAATTTACACTAGTCAGTCAGAATCTTGGGTGCATCACCATACCCACCGCTAGATGGAGTCATCCTTTCAATAATCGAAATGCTTTACGCCGCTTTAAGAAAACCTAGGTTTTGCATAGAACTGGGTGATAAACAGGAACAAATATGACTACAATTCATTTACAACAGTCATAACTCTACAACTTTTCCCATAATCATATAGATTGATATTTTTTTTTAGATCGGCATACTCAAAATCCTGAAAAAAAAATGACACCGCCTGAAATTGTTGCTGAAGGTCTGAAGTACAACAAAACAGAAAGGTGAGCATTATCATTAGTGAACTGCTGTGGGTTGTTTGACATCTGCTCAAACTTAAGACATACAGCCAAAGCCAAAGTCCACGGTTCTTTCTGCGATCCTCCCACAGGAGACCAGACTGGACCCATGCTTTAATAATCAGGAACTAGCCTTGTTTCGCTGAATAAGAGCAGAAATGTGTTTGTGCATTGAGATGAGGTCAGACTTGAAAAGTCGTAATGCTGACGTTAAGGGGTTTTCAGCGGGGTCATTGCTCTCCATCTGTCAGGCTGAAGGTTGTGCATTGAGGGTCTGCTGCGCTCAGTACGGCTCCATCTTGATCCTTTTGTACAAGCAGCAGGTGAACACCATCCCGCAGATCTGAAAACAGGAAGTGCCAAGTCAGGAGTGCAGCTCTGGAAGACTGCAGGAAGGCTCCAGGTTGATTTAGGGAGAGCATGGAAAGGAGGGGGGTTTAGGGTGGTGCGGGTGAGAAGCTGCTGGGATGGTATGGAGCAAGGTTACCATGGAGACGACAGGGGGTCAAGAAGCCATGACTGCAAAACACACGTCTGTGTATGTGTGTGTGTGTGTGCACAAGCTGGTGGCAGAAAGATGAAAAACCAAACAACTCCATAACAATGGATGTCAGGTGAACCCCAGGGCTACATTTTGGAATTTTTTCAAAAATTCACCATTTGTGCTTCTGGACTTCACCATTTCAAATCAAACACAAGGATATGATAATAAGTAACTAATACATTTATAAAAGGTCATAAATTGTTTTGTAGATTTTTTTTTGAGTGAATCAGTAAATGTGTTCAATTTTCTCTCTGGCTTTTAAAGCAATCTGTCACTGCCAGGTCAACCCAAAAAAAATGAATAAATAAAAGGAAAACTGTAGGAGACTGTAATAAATCAATGGAGCAGTCACTTAATCAAAAGTCGAATCACTACACAACACAGAATCTATATTTAAAAAATAAAGAACTGCTAGCGTTTGTATTCACTGACAAAAGCCGTCCTGCTGGGGTTGATGAATGGACCAGTCAGGAGTCTGAGTCTAATCCATAAAAGTCTAAAAGCTCTGTGGACAATGTCTTTTTGAGTATTTGTGATGACTGTGGACTAAAAATAAAAAATACATGAATATTGCTTATATAAGACACACAAACTAGTCCTATTTTAGTTATTTGGCTTTGTCTTTTAAAAAAACTCTTGTGGAGTGATCGAATTACCATAGCAACTACTAATCCACCTGCAACACGAGTACAGTATGTGAGATTCAAATACTGTGAAATGAAAAAAAAAATGAAATTTCAAAATAGCATTTTCTCTTCAGCCAAAGGCAGTGAATGCTTCTCTCTTCAAAAGAGAATTAGTTAAAAACAAAGAGCACAGAGAGAATAACTATTTCAGCCTTTCTTAACTACATTTGCAATATTACTTTTCCTGATTGATTGTTCCCTTAGCTTCCCATAATGTGTTCATGATGATGTTCAAACATTGGAAGAGAACCGGTACAACTCTGGTTCTACTCCGACCAGCACAGGTTCCTAAAGTATTTTTAAACGATAATTCAGAAGCACATCAGTGAGCAGATGTAGTTGTGTTCAGGCTCTGACCTTCCTGATGTTATTACAGCAGCAACAGCCCATCATCACAACATGCAGAGCACTCACTGACATCAGGCAAAGCCATGCAGACATGCATTACTCATGTGCACAAACACACTGCAGGAATACCCATTGCAGACTTTTCAGACACAGACATGCAAATTTCCACAGTGCCCTCCAACCTGGTCTCTCCAGCCGATTAAAGCACAAAGAGCTAAATCACATAGTACAGAAGTCCTCTTCCTCTTCTTTATACAGCAGGTAAATAAAGCAGGCGGTCAAGGCTGCCCCAGCCAGCTGCCCCGATCAGACACACACACAGAACAAACCACCAGGAGAATGTTAATGTTATAAAAGAGTAAGAGGAAATTGAAGAAGATGAATTAGAAATGCGGAGTTGGGCTGACATGAACGTCAACAAATCAAAATTACGGGTCAAAGTCAAACACTGTAAACAGGACAGAGCATTAAAAGCTGACAAGGACAAGACCGGTACAGAGAGATGAATCTCAATTGGATGAGACAATTATTGGAATTGAATTAAATACCTGGCACCTTCAACATCATATCACCATCATATGATCTGAAACTGCAGTTTCCATCAGCGACACATGAGTGTAAGACATGAAGCCACACACACAATAAAATCCAGTGTTTGAAGTTCATTTTTGTTTGATATTTGTTCTGCTGTATTGGTGACAGTTTGACAGATTCCTCATTTTAATACCCGTTCTCCAAAACAAACACAGGTTGTTATGAAATGACCTGTATCCAGGTAGGATACAGGTCATTTCTTTGGTGTGGTTTGGGCTGAGCTAACTCTTATGGTACATCACACACTGTGAATTAACACAACCAACTACTCCATATAACGCTGCCCAGTCTTTGCACATTTGCTGAATTTAAGTAAAAGAGGTGATTCAGTGGTGATATGAGTTTGGGCGAGCACAGAAATGATGATTGTAGTTATTAGCGGTTTGTTAAAGTGGCTAAAGTAGCTAGAAAGGACTCTAGATTTGATCAAATCAAAGTTCTAGGGTTCTGTCAATGTTTTAATGCAGCTGTACCAACTGTGGCTGTTTTGTGTACATGTCCGAGTTTACTATTTATTTGGACTTACCTGAAGACAGGCCACTCCTATGCCCACAGCACCAATAACCAACAGGTGGTCTGCCAGAAACTGCTCCAGCTTAGAGATGCATCCTCCCTGCATGGCCAAATGATAAAACCCTCAGTAAATGTATGAAATACAGGAAATGGCTGAACAATACACATTCATCTCTCTATCACTTTTAATTTACTGACCTCCACTTTGTAGATGTTAGACGGGTGGTCTCTACGGCCACACACTGGAGTAATGGTCTTACAGCAACTGTCGGGCACAACCCTGTTTTCTGCCTGCCTTGAGGAGATGTACACGCTGGACACCCAGTCATGGGAGTTGTTGCTGCCGCAGCACTTAAACTGCAGCAACAGAATGGAGATTATTTTTTTAACAAAATCTTGACGGATAAACCATTGATATATAAGATACTAGAACATTTTCACAGACAACTGTATTCATACATCTTGTTGTAGTCGATCAACAGCCAGGGTGATGGCCTCCTTTCCTGGCTGTGCATAGTTCTCAGTCATAGTTTGGTTGAGATGCTGCTTCAGTTCCTCGCTCAGCTGGGAACAGAACAAAAAAAGAAACAAAGAGAGACATATCAAAGGGAGTGAGAGAGAGAGAGAGAGAAGCAGTTATCTGTAGAAAGAAAAAAAAACAGAACTTGGGAAAAATAGGCAAAAAAGAAAGTGTGTAGGAACAAGAGCTATCAGCCTGACATGAAAAAAAAGGTGGGAGGATTGTGTAAGAAAGACAGACGGACGGAAACTCCTCCACTACTGCAGTGCAGGAAGGGAATACATTTAAAATGTCCTAAGTCGAATCTCATCTGAACATAAAGCTGGAGGGAAAATTACTTTAAAGAACATCAAAGCACACAATATTAATCACCTTGGTCATATTTCACTGCTCCACTGTGTGGAGTGTATGATGGTGTTTGTAAGGCCCCTGCAATCAGCTTACTGTTTTTACAGTTTTCCTTTCTGTAAAAACCAGTGAGTCTTGGAACAAGACAACAGATGGAGACACACTGACACTGTCTTTGGATTCTGTTCTATTCCCATTGTAAAATTAAGAAAAGGAGAAAGAAGGTAAATCAGTGATCTCAGGCCATCTGAGGGGTCAAATACAATAAGGAAAATATATTTTGATCTCAGAGGTTCTGTAGAGCTCTGACACTGATTTATCTTAAAGCTACTTACATTTTTCAAGTAATAAAAGATTTTAAGCCTGCCTCCTGCTGAACCGCTAATGTAAAGATTTCTTCTACTTTGACTGACAGGCTTTAGTAAGAAAACTTCAGGAACTTCAGATTTGTGTTGGATAAACACCAGACACTGCATACAATCAGTGCAGGTGACAAACTGTGACAACCCACAAGAACAACAAAAGAAAGGGAATTAAAAAAAAAGGAAGGTAGAAGATGATCTGTGCTCAGTTCATGATTCACCACCCAGGTCTTTGGATGGGGAACAAAAGCCGAAGGGAAACCTTTTCACCCAGTCTGGGTTAACATGACAAAGAAAGTGAACAAAAGAAAAACCACTGAGGTCCTTGGAGTCAGAACAAACAGACTGAAACTGGAATTTCCACATACTTTATCTCAGGTCAAATACAAGCATGTTTAAGGTGAATCCATAAGCTCACTGCTACAGTCTTTTTGAACTGATATTTTTATAATAACACAAATAAACAACAAATAAATACTGCATATATTCCACTGTTGAGTAAATAAATACTGAGCCATCAAAATGTTAAAATTTGAAATAAACCCCTTTAGTTATTTTAAACTTTAAACGAAAATAAATGCTTGATTATTTTTTTCAAATTGCTCCTCTGCACTCAGAGGAAGTCATCACTCACCTTCTGGTAGTATACATAGGCAAGAACTCCAGCCACCAGTTCAATCAGGAAGATAAAGAGCAGGCAGAAGAAATACTGTGGAGAAAAGACAATGATTAGAACAGCAACCAATTCATAAACCAGACTAATAATTCATCCAGACAATTGACTCTGGCACAGTTTGTCATCTGTGCATCTCCTCTGAGATGGTGGTGTAGACCCATGTGACTGCTCAATTAAAATCTCCCATCAACTGTCATTGTGCTGCATCTGTCATTTTGTAACACAGATGGCTGAGCTGCAGACAGAGACGGTGTGACAGACTGTGGAGTCAGTCTTCATCCTCCCAACACTTTGAGGAGCCATCAAAGGCATCACTTAGTGGAATTAATTAACCAAGGAAACAAACATGCTTTGTGGCTTTTCAAAAAAAATGTGGATCTTCAAACTCTAAGACGTGACATCAGGGTAGTTGTAATTAGCTAATTATCAACACTTTGGCAGCAGATGCATCACTGTTGGTAATTTTCTCATTTAAAGCTTCCTCCTCAAAGATTATCCTCATATTTATCACAGATGTGCAGAGCACAGCTCCAGTTTACCAAGCAGGATTGAAGAATCCTGTATCTGAGCACAGAATCAATCTCAAAAACAGATTATCCTTATTCTGATTCTCCAAACTGAACCTTTAACTTAAGAATGAAATTGTCACTTTTTAGGAATTTACAGATGTCCCCAGTAGCACAAACCTTCCATGCCACAATTGAATTCTTGAACAGAGTCCCCACACATGTAGCTTAACAGGAACACACACAAACACATCGACCTACACATTCATACACATACAGATATAACTAATTGGACCAGCCTGTCTGTCTGTTCCAGAGTGGGACACTGTGACAGCAGAGCCTTTGCTGCTTCACTCAAGTTGATTACGCTGACAGATGCTACTACCTACGCTGCTCCGTGACAAACAGACAGCTGCACAGGGAGGGCGGGACAAGAGGAATCACTGGATTTTCTTTACGACACTTAAGCAAACAGTCTTTTTGTCTCTGCAGTTGTGACAGTTTCTCCAAGCAGGGACGCTGCCTGATAATAGGGGCTTGGATTTCAGCAGTGAGTGAGAGCTGTCACAGGTTAACATGAACCTATGCTGGAACATTGCTAAAAGTCAAGTTGGGGGACAAACTGCTTAATATTTTACTAAATCATCATTAAATGATAAGGGCAGTTTAAAGAAAAATTCTGGTGGCATAATTTTTTAATCAGTAGTAGGTTGGATCATCATCAATTTGTGGTTTGGAAGCTTTTTGGCCGTCAATGACCCACCTATTCATCTAACTCGGAGCATGACTGGATTGCAACACACATCAAATAATAATTTTCCTCCTTTTGGCTAGTCCCTTATTTAGGGGTTGCCACAGCAAATCAAAAATTTTCATCTCACCCTCTGTATCTCCATGTCCTCCCTCAGTGCATCCAAAAGTCAACTCTTTTGCCTTCTTCTTTGTCTCCTACCTGCTAGCTCTATCTCTAGCATTCCTCTATCAATAAGTCCACTGTCCCATCTGTGAACATGTCAAAACCATCTGAATCTTTCTTCTCTAGCTTTTTCTCCAAACCTTCCTGTCCGTGTTGTCCCTCTTATCACCTCATACCTGATCCTGTCCATCCTTGTCTCTCCTAAAGAGAATCTCAGCATCTTTAACTGAACACACATCAAATAATACAGGTATTAAATGTGACATTCAATTCATTTGTACTGATTCTTCCCAACATTTCTGTGTCATTGACAAATATAGTTGGTTAGTTGTTTTGGACAGTTATTGACTTCAACAATGTGCCTGTTGTGGCAAAACCCGGTGTGAAATGTTCACTATGATCAATGACTGATGAGGCTAAACAAATTTGAAAACTTCAATTTACAACCATGTATCCAGACACTAGACGTTCAATTTAGACATCAGACTCCCAGTTTCCCCATCTCCACTGTTTATCATTTAAAGTTACCCATTTTGTATTCAGTGAATTACATTCAGCCCCCTCAATCCTCAGCTGTGCAGGATGTTCAAGGATGCTCTTTATTCAGTGTCTCTTTAAGCACAGCTGACAAGATGAGCGACGGTGCATTAGACAACATCTACCTCAGGGGTTTTGGTTCGTTGATCCAAGGTGTAGCTGAGCATATACTGCATTACTCTGGAATAACTTTAATGTACACCAGAGACCTCTCCTCCTCTCTGGGTTAAGTGCAGCAGCAACAATGCCTGTGAAGCCTTGCATCTGGCTTATTGTCTTTCATTCACTGACAATTCTAGCTACACACAGACCCATCATTGACATCAATCATTCACTCCCCAAATCTAATCTGTAAATGGAACATCAATATTGTTTATATTCCAACATAAAGCTCTGGACACATTTTCTCAACACAACTCCTGAAAGCCTGTTGTCTCCCACATTTCCTCATCCATCAAGATTACTATAAATAGTCATGCAGCCAACTTCCTGCCCAATTGTTTGTTCACCATCAGGCCATGTTCCTGTAAAGCAGGAGCAGTAAGGTGCCAGGGGCTTCCAATGGAATGTGGCACTTTGGACATAAGCCTTTAAAAGCCTTTAGGCACTAGGTGGCAGCAACACAAATAATGTTTTCTTCTGATAAAATATATTATGCTAAATTGTTACATCAATATTATTTCCATTTGGTGAAGTGTGGTGAACAGAAGAATGACAGAAAATAGTTAAGAACAACTGCTCTAAAGTGAGGAGGAAGAACAGTGACTATCCAATGATCATTTCAACAGACAAGCAAGCAACGAGGGAAGGACTGTTACATTAAAATGAGTGGAGAAGCAAATTATTATTTATTATTATAAATAATAAATAAATAATTATTTATTTATTATTATTATTATGGAGACGAAAAACCCTTAAATCGTGTGCGCGCCATTTCACCTGAGCTCCACAGCTTGGTCAAAGGTCATTTTCTATCGCTCTCTTTCTCTCCTTGCCTCTGTGGTTAAGGAACTAGACTTGGGTCTGAAAGATTTCTGGTTCCAATCCTCTAGATGCCAGGTTACCACTGAGGTGCAGAAGGCATTGCACCAATCACTGTTCCACAGGCACTCAAAGGTGTACACGGTTCAATTTGGTGATGGGTTAAATGCAGACAATACATTTTGTTGCATGCAGTGGTGTGAATCCGAATGAATTTGCTTTCCTTCCTTTTTTCCTTTACAATCCTAATTCTCGCTCCAATCCCCCTCACCCCACTGTTGCGCTGACATGTATTTTCTTTTTTATAATTTTTCATTGTCAAAACATGTTACTTTTTTAAATGTTTAGATAAAAGGGTAAATGTATTTCATCAAATGATAATATATTATTGAACAAATTTGTTGGTTATTTGTTATTTTCAGTAGGGACAATGTCATCAAGGTACCAGCAGATGAACTAACAAGCGCTGCTGTGTGTCTATATATATAAACATATAGCCATTTCTAGAAAAGTTGTGTGTTAATGGTCTACCTCAAGCCTTTTGTGACACATGCCACCTAGTCATGATAACACTTCTCAAAAGAAACATAAATCATCCAATGCCTTGATGCTACAGCTACATCAGTGGATGGAAACCAGGTTCCTTCTAATGTAATGATTAAAAATTCACATTCATCTCTTCTGTCGCCTTCTCTCACCGTTGACAAACAGCTCCTCTGTTCCCGAATGACAGCACTACAGCCAAGAAATCCTGTGACCACCACCAGGCTGCCAGCCAGGATGAGGATATATGCAGACACAGCAAAAGTGCTGGAAGCCAAGAGACTCAAGTAGTCACTCTTCTCCACCAATGTCCACACCCCAACGCCCAGAACTGCAGCTCCACCCACCTGGAAGAGACGAGCAGATGAAGAATAGGTGTAGGCAGTCAAGGAGAAAAAGAGATGCTTTCATTCTGGTGTAGAGACAACAAACAAAAAATTTGACATTAGCATCAAGATAATAAACAAGATCATCACTAAAGGACAAAAAAGGACTTGAATTATGAAATTACTTTCACTAAAATACTACTACTTAAATTATTCATTCAGTGGTGCAAAAACCAAAGCAGTACAAAAAGATATGCAAAAGAGAATAAGAAAAAGACAGTGCTATAGAGTTTTGATAAAAACACACAGCTATAGTAGCCTGTCTGTCTTCAGAGGTCAAGCCAGGTCATAAAGAGAACTTCCTGGAAAAAAGCCCAGAACTAAAAGGGAGAGACAGGAAATGCATCACTTTCTTTCCAACCATTTCCATCAAAATTAAGGGGTTCGCTGTTCAGCACATCAAATGTTTAATGGAGGAAGCTCCAATAGGACACAAGTGGGCCCTTTGGGAGATGACAAAAATGTACTGCCTACAGGGCCTATGCGGAAAGGAATCTTCTGTTGTTTTAGAATGTTCTACATCATTTCCATTTACACTGTGTGCCCTGAATCATGTTTTGGAATGACATTAAAACAGGCTGCAGTGTAATAAAATGCAGTGCCAGAGAGGGCTGATCTGATCCACCGTCCTCTGCTGCACACTGAAGAGTCCTCAATAATCTGTGGCTCACTTTGGGCCAAGTGCACAGCTCAGCCTTTTCATAACCCAGTGTGTCCTCCATTCACAAATGTTTTTCGAACTGGACTGTAGATGAAGTGTCAGATATTTCAAAGGACAGAAACACACAATAGAAAGCTGGAAATAACCCTGGTGCAAATGGTCAATGATTTTAACTTTCCATCCGTGTTTATTTGGGTCTGGTGACTTACCCAAAAGAGAAAGTTGAACACAAAGAGAAGGTACTTCAGGCACACAGTCAGCCAGTCCTCCTGGTCATCTTTATATTCCACTGACATTTTTTTTTAAATTCAGTCCTAGAAAGTGGACATAAAATAAAGAACATTTTAATGTAGATAAATTAAGTTTTGCTTAATCATGTCAGATATCCAAACAGGACTTGGGTCTGCAAGGCTTCAGGTTCAAATCCACCAGCTGCCATGTTGCCTCTGAGGTGCTCTGATCATGGCATAGTCCCAAAGCACATAACTCCCAGTGGGCCCAACAGAAAAACAGTATGGTGAGTATTAGTTAGGTGTATTGTGGAGACTGCTGACCCCACAACCCAACAAGAGATGAGCAGATGAAGATAAGCGAGTGAGAGTGTCAGATTTTAAATGACACAGATTTTGAGAAAATATGTAAGTATTACCATGAACACATGGAATTATTAACAAATACATGTTTATAACACTGTTGTGATTTTGAATACAAGTTCAAATCCTCCCCCCACACATAGCCCATTGTCTATTGTATGATCTTGGCTGGATGGTTTGACATGTACACCCACAGAGTGAAGCGCTGGCATGAATACATTTAAAATGCCATTCTGGGTCTGTTGCTGTCAAATCTCCAGCCCAACATCTGTCAGGGAAGAACAGGTTGTTACAGTCTTTGGTCGAGGGATACATTCTTTATGTTGTTATCAAGGTTCAGTGAGTAGGTTTAGAGAAAGACGGCAAAGACTGTGGAAGTTTGTGGAAAAACAATAATGGGGATTCTGAGTTTTTAGATGGAGCCAGACATGGTTGGAGAGAATACTTATTTTTTAGAGAACACAACAATCTGGTCACTTTAGCTGTGGGTTTGGATGAGGGAAGTTCACAACATCAGTGCTTCAAAAGGATACTTTTAGATTACTTTTCTTCAAGTTGGACAACAAAGGTGATAAAACACTTTTAAGATAAGGCTAACACATGGACAACAAGCCAGGGAAATCAACTATGTGGTTTTAGTGTCTTATTTAGAAGAACAATCTATACTGGGGAAGGTACAAATAATTATTTCAATACTGTGATATCCTCATATGACTCTAATCTCTAAGAATAAAACAATAACTTCAGCAAATGACAGGGATAAATAAGGAAACTCAGACACTGAAGACAAAGAATGTGATGAATTTATGGAGTGAACTGCATAAGTAGGTGTATTATTTTGTATTTTATGTCTTACAACTGAAATATGCAGAGAGTAATTAAATAAAGTTTAATGCACATCCTTATAGACCCCAAAACACAGATTATGTCTAATATTTGCAAAGATCTACCAGTACTCCCATTTTGATCTACTGGTGAATATTAATATATTTATTAAGACAACCTGTGGACCTGATTATTCAGAATATGTTTATAATATTTTAAAGATAATTATAAAATAATTATATTTTTTATTTATGAAATAAAAAATTTATTAAAAAATTATTAACTTTGCCTTCAGTGGTTAGAAATCCACAAAAGGGCATGTACTATATTAAAAATAACACAGAGAACATTTGAATTGAACTCAAGTCAAATTCAAACTTAAAAGAAAAGACTTTTAGACTGGACGATAAAGCAGACTGACGCTGTTTACTTTTTTGGAAGTGTGCACAATCTCTCAACATCAGCACCTTCTTACATTCCCAAACCACATCTCTAAATTATTCATGTAACTGGACCGACCATAAACCTGTGAGTTATTAACAGAGTACACGGTTACAGTTCTGTAAATAAGAGGCCACTTATCTCCATAGCATCGATCAGCGCTGTAGTTACAAGCACCAAAGGAATTTGCACAGGTATTGTGTTCACAGGCCATAGCTTCCAGTCCAGAAGATTTACAGCAAAATTTCTATTATTTGTCTTTACTAGGTATCGACTTACTTTATTTTATGAACCTCCTTTCTGTTGTCACACTATGTAACACAAAACAAGCATTTATGGCTGTAGACATCATTACTAATATTTCTGTTACATAATTGACTGTCCTTATTATAAAAACGTGATGTTGCTATCATATTTTTGTCTCTTATTCCAAAATGTACATTCTTTAGTATTAATAATGAATATTTAATTGAAAATTACACAACACTCGTTTTATAGTATCTACTTTAGTATTCTTTGTTTTGCTTATTTAGTTTGCTGGCTTACTCCATCCAAGCTAGTTCGTTCTGCTAGTTATTACTTTTTTGTTTATAATCCAACTTGACACAATTTCTCCATTCTATTCTGTCTGGTGTCAGCAAATACAAATCGTTGGAAATGCAAAAAAATTACAACATTAGCAATTAGACAGACCTGCTAACAATGGTAACGCCAAACGTAGGCCGCGCCCACAATACAATCCCGTTAACACCTGGTGAATCCGCAATGCAAAGTGTTAAAAAATGTCAAAGTTTGCAAAGAATTGCGTTAAGAAAACTTTTTTACATTACATATATGCATTGTATGGTTTTTATACAGTAAGTCATAAGTGAATTGTCTGTTTAAAGTTTATTAACTGACGAATATCGTTTTTAACGGTTATGCAGTCGTGTTTACTGGCAACGTGTCCAATATTCGTTTGTTTATATGACTACCATACCCTGCTGTAAAACGTTAGACTTTGACCGGTCACATTGTCGTCCACTGTTCTAATGTACAGTGTTCATATTAACCACCATTTTGGTTGTACGAGAACTTTCCACACTCTGCTATTTCACCCAAGTCGCGCGAAACAACCTCAAGCATCCTAAAACAAATGACACCCCTTCACCTGCGTCGTTGATGACGAGGACAGCTAAACCACAATTTAAGAATATTACTTTATATTTTTCATATCGTGAGCGATAAATACTTACCGGACAGTAAGGAAAAAAGGCACCAACTGGTTCGTTTGGTAGGAGTATTCCCGTAAAAAGTAGGTACTATAGCACTGCAGCAGATACGTTTGGTCCGGACGAGCTTGTTGCTTCCACAACGTCGGACACAGGATGCTGCGTTCAAGGCAACTCGTATTTTTAGATGTCCTTCGACACAAACGTAGATGTTATTTTCCGACGCGAAATCTCTTTTTATAACTAGACAACTAAAACAATAACACACTTTGTGTATAACAATGCTAGGTTATAAAATAGAAATACTACTGAATTAAACGACAACATAATCCTGTCTCTACACGTTTTAATGGTCGTTGACACTTTTGTTTCTGAGGTCTGCGAATGCAGCCCCCGTGTGAACTTGAGGAAAGACCGACAATGGGCAGTGACAGAAGGAAATGGAGCAACCTGAGTTACAGTGTAAACTAGAAAAAAAGCCCCTGAATAGTTTCACGCTTAGCCGAACACGAATAAAATGAGACAGTAAATAAATCCAGCGAGACCTTGGGAGAGTGCGATAAATTAATTTAAAGTAGTTCATTTAACACATAGTGTTGAAATGATGTTTACCTGGAAGACTTTTAAAGTCCTTTTCCCTTTACCAATATTTTTGTATCTATTTTTGCGACATTTTGGGGCACCTTTCTCTGTCTAAATTGACCACATTTTTCCAACAATTACAATTTTTCTTTCACAAAATATTAATATAATTATAACATTATGTATTAAATATGTTTAATTAATTGTATTACTATTAAAACCAAGTGTTTGTAACACCATGCTATGAATAAGTCAATCTGTACTACTTCCAGACATGTCTATGTGTGGTCGGTGCTTCTGAACCACCTGTTAGCTATTTTTTGGTAGTTCCTGAACAGATTTCTGGTTGTGGTACAAAAACCTTTTTTAAAGAAAAACGGCCATGCTGCATTTTAAAGCGTAAAAACACGAACTTTTGTAATATTCACGAGCAAGTGTTTTTGACGCTGTGAAAGTTTCCGTGCAGCGAAACAACAGCGCCTCCCAGATTTTTGGCAGGTCAGAGTGTGTAACTACGTGGTGCAAATAATTTAGCGTCCAGAGTTTGTTGTAATAAACCACATGTCATTTTTAACTTACATACATGTATAAAAGCAAAATTTTACAAAAGTATGCTGTACAAAGGACTTGAAAGACATGAAGACGTTGAATTATAGTGTAAAGTACACTTTCATTTGAAACGAGCATGATGTTTAATTAAAAAGTTATTCAACATAAAGTAAATATACAAACTAACATTAATGAGCAATTTGTTTTGGAGCATTAAAATGTTTAAGGTGCAAATTGACAACAGCGCTCCCCTATATTTCTTAGGTCAGAGTAGGTAATTACAAGCTTCTAATATTTTGCTGTCAAAAATACATGAATTACACAACGTAAAATAACTCTTTTACTTACATAAATGTGTTTTGAAAATAAGTCTGCTGTACAATAAACTAGAGTTTTGTTAGAGTTTAATAAAACTCAAATAAAGCTCCCCTCACTCTTCTTTCTACCTTATGTCTTTTAAATGTGGTTTATTTTTCCTTAAAAAGAAGATTTCTGCTCTGACAGGACAGATTTTTTATTTTGTATTTTCTCATCCAGATAACGCACTAATCCAAAGAGCTTGGATGCCTTCAGGTTTGTAAGATGTTTACCAGGGCAGAAACTGAACAGTGTCCACTGACCTGTGAAGTGAAGGTTTTTTTTTTCAGATCTAATTTCTCTACACTCTCTTTCTAAGCCATGAACCAGGTGGAAAACCTAGACACTGTCTTATTTTCAATGCCATGTATTTCAATACAAAACACGAAGAAATGTGTATTCTGTCAGTGTGTGTGTGGATAGAAGAATAAGATGTTTAAAGGTTTCCTTAACAAAGATAATCATCCCATGGTGCAGCAGAAGAAGACAGTTTCTGAATGCCTGGGTAAGGACTTCTCCAGGCAGGTGTGCTGTTTCTGGATGAATTTCATTTCAAGGAGCCAGATGGAACTCAGCAAAGCAAAAGAAAGCCAGAGATTTTTTTGAAAGAGAGGCGGATAGAAATCATCGAGCTTGAATGTAGAAGCCGTCAGGTGGAAAAACCGTCACAGTCTGAGGACCACTATCATTTCCACAACAGCCTCTACAATGTGTGTTGACCTCTAAATAAAGGCCGGCTCGTCACTGAAGCCAACCACAGGGGTATGACAAAATAATACGAGAGCAACATTTGGATGAAGGGCTTCAGTCTGGACTAGAATGAAGGAGGGTTATTGCTATGGATGTCTTATATAGTCCCTGCAGTTATTTTTTTATTTTTAATAAAAGGATTAGGATTAGGTATAATCCTAGAGAAGACTTACTTCTCCAAAAATGGAGACGTAAGTCTTTTTAGGGGGGCAGAGGTGTATTAGAAGTTAAGGAAGTGCATTTGGGTCCAGAAGGCTTCAAGTTTAAATCCACCAGCTGCCAGGTTGCCACTGAGGTGCTCTGAGCATAGCGTGATCTGGATCCCAGTTGAATGTCCTCATTCCTGATTCTGTTCATCCTTGTCTCTCCTAGAGAGAACCTCAGCATCTTTAACTCCTATTGTCTCATTAGGAGTTATTCCTAGTGTCTCTCATCCGTCCATCATGGCTGGTCTCACAACTGTCCTGTAAACCTTTCCCTTCTTAGCTGACTCTCTTCTATCACAGATCACTCCTGAGACTTTTATCCAGTTGTTCCATCTTGTCTGCATTCTGTATTCTTCACCTCTTTTTCACAGTTTCCACTGCTCTGAACAGTACAATTCATTTAATTAATAATATATTTCTGGTTGACAGGAAAAATTAATTGGTTGTAGTTATATATATTTAGGGAAAATGGGATCTAGAAGTTAATCTAGGGGCCTAACTGCACAATAATATTGTTAAATCTCCTTTTTGAGTTGACATTGTTAATTAGCCTTTGGGGGAATGAGTCCAAAAGAGGGAAAGTAGAGCTTCACTGACCAAACTCCCAAGAAAAAAGAAATTAGAGCGAAAATAAACTCAAGAGCTGCAATAATGTGAAGTCCAACAAAGAGCCAATCAGTTCTCACCACTCACAAGCACACCTAACAAATTATAGCCCTGCCACTGACCTCACTCATCCTGCACACAGAGAGAGGAAGAACCACAGATGACAATCACAAATGTTCTACCATATCAAAGATTCCAGAAACGTTTACATTTCACTCCTTCCACAGTCATGTGCCGGAGTGGGAGCCAATCCCAGGACACACCCCGGAAATGTCAACAGTGCATCATAGGGTCACATATAGAGACGGAGAATCATTAACACAGCACTGGGTCCAAGATAAAAAGTTAAATGACACCTTGTTTTGTCAGTGTTTAAACATGGAGCTTCACAGTTTCAACAAAGCTCAACATGTTAGTTTCATATCAGTGTATTATTCAGAGACTACAGTAGTTGACTGCCCACTCACTTCCCTTCTGACTCCTGCCCCTGTGCTGCTGCCCCCACACTGGAGTGTGTGTGTGTGCGTGTGTGTGTTCATGTATATACAGTATGTGCAGAGATGCATCAAGACACATCAAGACGAGGGTGAGTGGGACGATGTTCTTGAGCACCACTGATAGACTTCTTCCATAAGTGTGAACAAAACCTGCTGGGTTCTATTGTGTTTCGTCTAATCATTATTAGCACACAAGCTGAGTGTTGTTTTGTTTTCTCCTTTTTTTTGCCAATAAATATCTCAAATACATTCAAAGAGTATAAAACTTTTAGAACAATATGCATTAGCTATCGCTACTAAACGCAGAGAGCAGAATGATAATCGGAAAGGAATCTTCAAAAAGGAAAATATTCGAAACGTAAAACAACACGATCAGAGCGGATGCAAGATGAGACCTAGAATGAACCCATCAGTCCCTCTGGCTGCACATTATAACAAGAGAGTTTTTCTAAGAAATTTTCACCGAACAATGGTCAAGGAAAATTACAAATTGGATTTCTGGTTTGATTTTGTAGCAGTTGTCATTCCTGCCTCAGAAAAAGATAGCAAAGAGTCCCGGGTTTGATTCCACAAGGAAGTTTGATGTTTATTCTCCTTTGTAAATCACCTTAGACAAAAGCATCTGCTAAAGGCTTAAATGTACATTTCCCCATATCATGAAAATAATAAAACATGAAGACATTTTTTGAACTTTGCACCAAGGTGGGGCATGACCCCCACATTGAGAACCACTGCTTTTGTAAAAAAAAAAAAAAATAGGACTAACCATTTCATCCACTGCAGGTGTCTGGGCAGAAAAACAGGAGAGAGTCTTGAGATGAAGGTCTAATAACTCATGTGCCCACTGAGAGAAAACGTGACCATAAGGTGCAATCCACTCCCACACTACCCCCTTTAACGTTCTCATGGTGTCCTCTACTACGTCCGCCTTACAACAACACATACACAAGCATACAAGTGTGCGTATTTACAAATAGAGTGGGAGAAAACAATGCCCTTTACTGTAACGGCTACACTGCACTATAGGACGCGCCAGACATTTTGAAGAAAATCTAATACTTTTATGTGCGCCTTATAATCGTAAAGAGCAGTCTCCATGACCACCACCAAAATCTCGCTGCACTATACTAGCCCACACCTCATGGATCTTCCTGCAGGTGATGAGCCCACTAGAGGGTGTCAAGCACCCAAACTGGGATTCAATGTTTGTTGGTTTTGGGTTTTTTATTTGAGAATTTATTGGAATTTGGAACATCAGAGTGGACACATGGGCCACTACACGTGGGGCACGTTATGTCTTTAGTCCCAGTCCATACATTACTGATCTGGATGATAAAAACGACTGGGTTAAAAATAGCTGACGTGATCACCTGCGTTACATAATGAAGCAGCGGTGAAGCTGAGAGGCTGTAGAGGAGCCAGGGCTTCCGACACAGTGAGGAGGCGTCAGTGTTTGGGGAGCGAGGATTAAATTCTTCTTCTTCTTCTTCATGTCATAATTATTGAGACGTCCTCACTGGAGATCGTCCGACTTTGACCCTGGACTGTCCTGTGTCCTTCACAACTTTCTGCCCATCAAGATCAAGTCTAGAGGAAAAGTCGGATTGTCCTCATTCTGGACTTTCAATCTTCTGTTGCATTTTTTCCCATCTTTGGTCTTTTCTGGATGGATGCAAGGAGACACCGAGACTCTTTTCCCACATCTAACCTGCAACCTCCCTGTCGCTTCCTTCTCATCGTCCTGCCTTCATCTCTCCCTCGTTCAATCAACCTGTGTGACATTCCCACCATGGACTAGCGCTGCTTTCATCTCGCTCTAATTATTTTCACAACTTTTTTCCTCCCGAACTGGTGGCAACTTATGGCAGTCTGCCCACACATGCGTTTCCTACCATGACTTCCTTCTCAGCAGGTCATCCAGCCACAAACCCTGTGGATAGGAATTATCATCATCATCATTATCATCATTACCATCATTGTTGTAACAGTTCGTTTTGCTGAAGAGTTTAGAGTCTTGGCAGAGTTGCAGCCTAAATCTCGTTGCCTCTCATGGGATTAAGGCATTCGTCGCGTTGTTTGCTGCTACGGCGGAAGATGGCGGAGGCGGACAGCTCAGAGGTAAGGACCTTGTCGTGTCCTGCACCGGGGTTTGCGGCGATACAACGTCGGTGTCAGTGCGATTGTCTTCGTTTAATGAGGACATCATGTCCCGGTCTCGTGTATTCAGATCCGATTCATTCAGTGGAAAAGCCGGTGTCTGTGCAGGAGGAGCGGAGTGCATGTGCTCCGGTGTCCTGCAGATGTTAGTGGAGGGTCCGCTGTAGTAGTGATGGGTGTGGAACATGTGATGAGAAGGTGCGATGTTCGACTTCAGATGCGTGGATTTTTAATCGTACTCGCTGTCCATGGTGCTGAAACGGCATCCGCGTCTTTGGTCAGTGATCGTCTCATCACCACCGTAACTGTCCAGCAGTCGAGCTGCAGGGGTAGATGTCTTTGTAAAATGTTTCCCGGCACGATAAAATATCCATCACTTATATATTTGATTTTTGGGGATGAAGACATTGTCCTGTCAAGATCAAGAAAAGTCCCAAAAGACCAGAACTGAGACCAAGACAAGGTCAGCGGTTGACCGTAGTAACTGAGGTGCTCCAGCTTTTATGGCTATTGAGGCAGAGACAGAGCAATGAAAAAGAATCACAGGCTACGACAATTATTTCTGTACCATGTTACTGTTTTCTTCCATTCAAAGCCGTATTCTGCTTTACTTTGACTTGAAACACAGTTTTGCTTGGACTTTACTCAGACTTTGGGCTTTTTTTAATAGACATTAATCCCTTTATAAACATTTTATAGACAGATTCTGCGCTGTTATGAGTTGGACGTGAGCCTTAAGAACTAAATATCAAAGAGAGGTTCTTTCTGAGAAAGTCTTTTCAGCTGTGATGTTGGTTTGAAACTCCCTTGAAAGAATCTCTTGAAAATCCAATGTTTACCTGGCAACAACTTTTGTTTTGGTGACTCAAACGAGAATTTTAGCTCTTACTCTGGAAGGCTTGACATACGCAGACCCGCTTTCAGGGAGCCAGTGGGTGATTGCACTCTAAATACCTCTAATCCTCTGATTTCCTTTCATGGAACACGGTGCTGACAGAAATTCAATTAATTTTGATTAATTTACAAATACTTCATTCTAAATCTCCTTCTCCCCAAAAATAAACCAATTTTCTCTCCTCCTTCTCTGGAGCAGCGACAACAGCCGGTCTCATCCTCCCTCTCTCAGTCTGCCCAGCCTTCCTCTCTGCCAAAACCGGTGCCTACGACCCACCATGTGCCCTGTGTCCCTCACGCGCCTCATGTAGCAGCCATGTCCACCTGTCCTGGCAGGGGAAAGATTGCCAAGTTCCTCAGCCCGGAGGAAATGACATCACGGGACTACTACTTCGACTCCTATGCCCACTTCGGCATCCACGAGGTGAGCAGTGCAGCTAGACAAGGATCATCCTGCTCTGTAAGAGATGAACTGCAGTTAAAATTAATATAAGATGACATTTCAGACATTACATCATTTATGACAGTGTCATCTTCAGTAAAAGGGAGAAATGGTTTTACACAAATCCCTGTCGTGATCTCAGATAGGACAACTATTAGAGTCTAAAACTGTACTTAAACATTCATTCAGGGGCTGCAGTCTCTACGACTGCCACCCAAATCACATTGCACCGAACTGTGGGTTGTGATTCCACTGAAAGTCAGGACCGTGCCTTGCTCAGAGGACCTCAGTGGTAACCAGCCTGCAGTTTGAATCTTTGAGCCTGCTCCCTTTGCCACTAAGCCACCGCAGCCTCACAAATCAGATTTGATGGAAAAATTAATAAGGATTTCATTATTATAAAGAAAAATGGCGTTAAGATATTAAATGTTCCTTAAAAAAGACAAAAAATCTTAATTCTCCAAAACCTGACATTTAATTCAGCCAAATCATTTAAGTTGACATTAAAGTTGGAATCTTAAACTAATGATTACAAATTAAATATTATAATAAAATCTGTGATTTTTTTCTATCTAACTATAAACAGCAGGCAACAAAAATACAGTTATTTTAGTTGGAATTCTTCATAAATCCCTGATGAACCACTTAACAAAACTTTAGAAACACATGACACCTTTGAATGTCCTTGATCTACATATAGATGAGGGCAGATTTTGGGGACATGTATATAATGCCATGGACCTCTTTAAGGTGGACTCCATATTTAGCATGTGGGTCAGGTTTTTGTCTGCTCACGGACAAAGATGGTGTCCTGATTAAAAAAGAGTGTGAAACAAGAAAAAGGGAGAGAGTGGGATGTGTGAATGGTCTCTGGGAGATGGATATCAGGTCGTTCCCCGAAGGCTTTCTGTTGTGATCCTGTCTATTATAAGAAGCTCCGCCGCCGTCACACAGGCCTGTGGCCTGAATATCGACTCATCACCACATCCATTATATACAACACTCGGCTAATTTGACGAAACATTAAAACTTTATCACAAAGCAGATCTCACAGAGTGTGAGCTTTTTGTGTATCCAAATTAAATTTAGTCAAAAACACAGATCTTTTGGTTCTGATTTCAAAAAGTTGACAATAAAAGAGTACAGTAGGGCAGAGTCAGATGCTGAGATTCTCTTTAAGAGAGACAAGGATGGACAGGATCAGGAATGAGGTGATGGAGGGACAACATAGACAGGAAGGTTTGAAGAAAAGGCTAGAGAAGACAGATTGAGATGGTTTGGACATGTTCAGAGGAGGGACAGTGGATACATTGGTAGAAGAATGATCCTAGAGATGGAGCTACCAGGTAGGAGACAAAGAGGAGATTGATGGATGCAGTGAGGGAGGACATGGAGGTAGAGAGAGTAGAAGATACACAGGACAGGGGACAGAGATGGAAAATGTCTCTGTGGTAACCACTGATGAAGGAAAGCTGCAAGAAAAAGGAAAAGAAGAAGAAGCTGAAACTAAATAAACTAAGAGTGTCTTCCAGATGAAAAATGCAGCAAAAAATTGACAAATATTGAGCCCTGACCCTGTGTTTTTTTTTTGTTTCAACAGGAGATGTTGAAAGATGAGGTGCGGACGCTGACCTATCGTAACGCTATGTACCACAACAAACACGTCTTCAAGGATAAAATAGTCCTGGATGTGGGCAGTGGGACCGGGATCCTGTCCATGTTTGCCGCCAACGCTGGGGCCAAGCACGTGTACGGGGTGAGTGGAAGACCAGGGTGCAGCCCAGGAGCTCAACACCTCCAGACATCTCTTCACGTCTCCTATCTTTATCTAACTTTACAACCATACTGTGCTGTATTTACTGTAGTTTTGCGAGTCATTGACTTGTTTTCTCCAGACATTTCCCTGATGCTTCCCTCTGAGAACCATCTGGCTCCTGAACTGCAACTCACACATTCTACATGACCGTCAGTGTCTCCCACACTCATGCTGTGTATCATTCGATGGATGTCAGCGTTAATAGACTGGGAATATTTATGAGAATGTGGAAAGAATATCTTTGACAGAAATAGACAGAGTTCTAGTCTTCAAAATTGACATGACGTGTGTCTCGTTAACCTTGGAGAACAGATTCCTTGATGAAGTCATCTGTCATCTGCTGAGATAAGTTAAGAACCCCCGTATTACTGAGATTTAACCTTGCCAGAATGGGGTTTCACCTGGGTCTCAGAAGCCAAGAAATTTTAATTAAATTGCGTTCAAGTCACCAAGTCCGAGTTCAAGTTATTGAAGAAAAGGTTGTTTTAAGTCTAAAATTATTATTAAAATAATTGTTGTTAAAAACACCAAAAAAGGTTCTCCAAGGTTTCTAGTCCAAGCCCTGGACACCATAGGGAAGTTTTATTGTTCCAAGTCCAAGTCACAGAAGAAGTTAGAGGTGGCCTAAATGTTTGGGAGCTGAAGAAAAACGCTATTGTTGCGTATTGTTCTCTTGTGTCTGAGTTGACAAGGGAAGTTCACAGCACTCCAGCACAGATCCGAGTTGACAAGGTAAATGTTGAAATGATCTAATCCAACTAACAGGGAAAACAGATGTGTCTCAAGTCAAGTCCGCAAGAAGTTGCCCAACAAAACTTCATACCCTCACCATGACCTGGGAGACTAAAAATCTTCATTGGGTCTGAGTTTTAAGGTTGATAATCATTACAAGTCAATAGATGAGGTCCTTTCTGGGACACTCTAAGCAGGAGACATTCTTGGGGCAAAGACATGGAAGAGTTTGTTGACAAACCAACATAAGACAATTGAAAACTCTCACAAGATGTACAACCATCAGTACGTGGACACTTGTCATCCTGCTCCGGCTCCGTCGGTCACCTGTATTTTCCAGGTCCACTTGGTCATTTTCAATATATTCTGCTTTGCTCATTGGATCATTTTTATTGGCAGTTGTCGCTGTCAATTAGCCAATCAGTTTACACTGACAGATTTAAACATTTTGATCTAAAGCTTTGACTTTGACTGAGTTAGAGTCACAAATGTTTCCCTTACACTAACAAAATTTCGTGCCAACTCCCCAAACTGACCATAACAATTACTACACCTTTACTATGAATTCTGGGTAAAAACAACCTTCAACTATGTCCTCAGTTCCAGAGGTAACTTTTCTAACTAACGTTGGACTTCTGTTTTTCTCTCCACAGATAGAATGTTCTAGTATATCAGAGTATTCTGAGAAGATCATCAAGTCCAACCACCTGCACAATGGTAGGTCTGAGTACTTCTCAGTTAATACAAGTACTTCATCAAAACTCACAGATATGGGAGCTGAACCAAAGGGGTGCCTTTCCATCTCCACTGTCTGAGATCTGAGAACATTAGTCACAGATATGATGGGACTCTGGCAGCTCGTCTCTCGTGTCAAACAGCAGAGTCTTCTATCAGTTACATTTTCCCAGCCTGGCTCTGATTTACACCCTGAGTTTCAAAGACAGACGACGGCAGCAGATGAATTGGACAGAGTTGTCTTTCATCTCTGACATTGTAAATTAAATGCTGTAGGTACACAGGCTAAATATAAAACTCTGTGTGTTTTACACCATCGAATAAAACTGCTACACTCAGCTTCAGGTCTGTTTTCACCTGTTAGCATTTGAAGGCATTCATAGTAAAAAAGAAATGCAGGAAAAACACAGAAAACAATCAAGGCTAACAATAGATACAGCTCAAGTTGCTACATTGTTCAGATTAGCATCAAACATGAATGTTACCTTCATGAACTAGTAGGCGGCAGGGGGGGGCGCTAACGCTCATAGAGTAGCTGTTGACAAAGCTGTTAAAACCTAGAAATATCCCCAATGATCGTAACTATTTTCTGTTACGTCCCCCCCAGCAATAAGAAAACAATCCCCCCACCCCACCACCACCACCAACACCACCCACCCCACCACCCACTCTACACCACAACTATAAATAACAGCATTTGTCTATTAAATAGTTCTAGGTACACCTCTGCATAACATGCCATTGTTTATTAGTTTATTAGTCTGGCGTCTGAGGCGTCCCCCTCAGCATCACACCGTGCTTCTCAAATAGTGGGGCCCGCCCCACTATTTGAGAAGCACTGTTGTAGTGTGATTTATCTTATCACGTGGTATCATATTGCATTATATTTCATTTTGATGGATGGATGGATGGATGGATGGATGGATGGATGGATGGATGGATGGATGGATGGATGGATGGATGGATGGATGGATGGATGGATGGATGGATGGATGGATA
>JAFBJS010000601.1:0-22798 GCA_016785265.1 Paraplagusia blochii | reverse complement strand
AGATAGATAGATAGATAGATAGATAGATAGATAGATAGATAGATAGATAGATAGATCTTTCCATTCATCTATCCATGGATGGATGGATGAATGATTGAATTAACCTTTTATTTTAAATAATTTAGGCTAAATATATTTCGAAATATATATTTTAGTAGTTCAACGGGATCAAAATAAAAGAGAGAAAACGATACAAACTGGAAACATAAACCCATTTAAGTCTAAAATATGATTTACTAAGGTGTTGATTCATCCGTTCACCTCCTGCTGTTTTTGTCGCCACAGTCATTACAATCTTCAAGGGTAAGGTGGAGGAAGTGGAGCTCCCTGTGGAGAAGGTGGACATCATCATCTCAGAGTGGATGGGCTACTGCCTCTTCTACGAGTCCATGCTCAACACCGTCATTTTCGCCAGGGATAAATGGCTGGTAGGAAAAACTGAGGCCTTCAACACCCAAACACAGCAAAGTGTGTAAAAGTAGTTTATTTTCCACACGTGTCTGCTGTTGCTCACATGCTGAGATCAGACGTGAACGATCTGGTTTCTCAGCTCGGCAGACGCCTGTGGGCTTTAAACTCAGACCATGACGGTGGTCTTGTGTTTCATGCCAGGTGCGTGAACAATAACTCTTGAGGGACGGGGTTTTTAAGTCGTACGCGATATGTTACACTTTTTTTCCTCCTTTTTTCCTCCAGAAACCTGGAGGCCTGATGTTTCCAGACAGAGCTGCTCTGTATGTCGTGGCCATTGAAGACAGGCAGTACAAGGACTTCAAGATTCACTGTGAGTGTTTCCTGGAGACGATGCTGAAGTTGATTTTCCATATTTTCGTCTTTGTCTGGCTCTCATTTTCCTCTTAGCTGTGCATAATTTATCACCATTATGCTTCCCCACATCCATTAGCGCTGCAGTTGGAGAGATTCTGGAGATGATCCCAGTCTGAGATTGAGTTCCAGCCAGAACAAAAGGGCTGCTGATCAAATTCATACCTGAGGGGGTGCAAAAGTCTAACCTGCACGGCCCATGGAAAATAGAAACAGAATGTTACTGTACAAAGGCCAGTTAATAGATCTGTTAAGCCTGACGCAAATGCCAAAAAAATATGTTATTATAACAGATAAGGATCAGGTTTAATCAGCATCCTCTGTGGGTAGTGTCTGAGATCATTCATGGGTTTTCAAGTTTAAGTTCAAGTCAATGAACAGTTGACATAAGTCTCTGTGAACCAGGTTGGGGAAGTGGCTATAAAGTACTTGATATATCCCAAACGGTAAAACTACATCTCATTTATTAATTCAACTAATTCTAATAAGATGTTGCATTGAAATGTCATGCCACTAAAGCTCACTCATTCGTTCATTCATGTTCATCGGCTCCACCCAAATCACACTGATCAAAACTGTTAGCCTTTCTGTGGGGGGTGAGTCCACTGGAAGTTCTGTGGGCCTGGACGGTGCTTTGATCAGAGGACCTCAGTGGCAACCTGGCAACTGGTGGATTAGAACCCAACTAAAACATCTTTCATGGCCACGTCTGTTCTACAGGTCAGGCCAATACTATCAGCCGCAGTATCACCTCAATGTCAAACCACTAAAACTTAGCCTTGTAGGCTAACTAAGGGCTAATGTTAGCTTTGACAGTTCAGTTAAGTGTTAAATACAATAGCTGTAATTTCACTGCGGGTTGGTACTCAAAAAAATATAGATGAATGTTAATAAAAAAAAGCATTTAGTTGTATATTTATTCAATCAAATATGAATTATTATTATTAGTGTTGGCTGATTTTATTGAACTAATATTGTTGGCTGTGGGTGACTTTTTGGGGGGAATGTGGAGGTTTTGTTAAGTACCGTAATTTCAGAGATGCGGCTAATGTATGCATTTTTTCTAACGGCCACCAGGGGCGCTCAAACAGAAAAGATAAGAGTGAGACAGGTTGTGTCGAGGAAGACGCAAGTCACAACCGCCAATAAACAACATAGAAGCTGGAAGAGCACACGTCTAAAATGTTACTGCAGTTTATTACTATTTTTCAAATATTGTTTATTGCTATGAATAAAAAGAACTTTTAATCCATCAGGTTCAGAGACTTTGCTGCATAGACATTAGAAATTGCTCCGTAAGCTCCTGCGGCCCAAACGAAGTGACAAGTTGGGCCGCATGAGTTGGACACATATGCTCTGCAGTCTTGTTTGAAGGACTCTGTCTGGGTCTGAGAAAACTGGGTTAAAATCAGTCCAGTCTGTGGAGGTGGTGGTTTCTTCTGCTACAGTGCACTTGCCTTTTCTAAACTCTCACCACGTGTTCACATAACTGTCACAGCTGGATCACTGACCTGTTTCACATCAAAGAGTGCGTATTAAAGGTGCAGTGGGTTACAGAGACCCAGCGGTCAAAGACTTCCACTGACTTTCCTTGACTGTACTACACATGTGGTCTATTACGGTCCACTGACTCACACATTCCAGCAGGATTCTGCCAAAACCCAAAGACTATTTTTTAGCTTCCACAGCTCTATTTTGTTGTGTTGTTTTGTTATGTTCATGTTCAGAAACCCAGACAAAAAAGACAGAAAAAGGTGGAGGCAGGTGGAGTTTTGGTTGGTGTGTTTTTAGCCCAATTTAAACTAAATAAAATTTAAAAACCTTGCTGTCAGACAGGGTGTTAGTAGAGGCGGAGGAGGTGCTGAAGGAGGTGGAGGAGGAGGAGGAGGCCGGAGTCTATTTTAAGGACGGCTTGTCTTGTTCCACACAGAGACTGGATAGACAGAAAGACAGCATGAGTTCCAGACGGTTCTTTCTGGCAAGAGTCGGGCGCTGGTTAATTTTTTTTTCTTTGCTGCCTTTTATTTTGTGGACATTTTGGCAGGAAGAGAAAGGATAGAAAGAGCTTCACACACAAAAACAAAAGAGAAAAGGAACTCTCTAATGAAATGTTAGGGCTGAGAGGAGAACACTGTCCTGTCCATGTTGTTGTTTGATGCTTTTGTGGCTCAGACAAAGTCTGGAGTCTGAGATCTGAATATTCAAATCAATTGAAACAATTAATCTGAGGTTGATGATCAGCAGACTATCAATCTGTTGTTCAAACACCCTTTAATATTATTACAAATAGGTTCAATAAATCAAAAGAATAAATATATATATATAGTTATATATATATATATTAATGTGTATTATTATTATGTGTATATATTTATACTAGAGGTGTGACAATTCACTCACATAACAATCCGATTCATATCTCGATTCACAGGCTATGATCCGATTCAGGAACGATTCACAAAAAAAAAACCAAAAAAAAAAAACGGTTCAGTTCGATCCAAACCGATCCAAAGCGATTAATTTGCACACCCCTAATAATCCCTGTATAGATAAATTAGATTCCTCTACAAAATAGATGTATAGGTAGATACGTTGGACAAAACATATGTGGCAATAATCTAAATAATGAGGTATTTTGTGTTATAAAATATCTTTTTAAATGTAAGGGTATTAATACATTATGAACCAAACAAAATACACACATTTTAACAATCAGATTTTACTTTTAAATATTACCATTATTATCATTACCACTACAACACAGACAGGAAGGTTTGGAGGAAAAGCTAGAGAAGCCAGATTGAGATGGTTTGGACATGTTCAGAGGAGGGACAGTGGATACATTGGTAGAGGAATGATCCTAGAGATGGAGCTACCAGGTAGGAGACAAAGAGGAGATGGATGGATGCAGTGAGGGAGGACATGGAGGTAGTAGAAAAAAGATAGGACAGGGGGAGATGGAAATTGTTGACTCACTGTGGCAACCCCTGAGAAAAGTGACAAGCTGAAAGGAGAAGAAGACTATTTCTACTAATGACAATAATAATAATATATATCTTTATGGGGGTGTGGCAGTGGTGGCATTACGGCTAAGAAAGTGATCAGATTCCAACTGACGTGTTCTAGATAGTGACCTCTCCACCCACAGGAAGGCTCACAGTGAGATCAAATTTCTATCAAATTTCAAATATATCAAATATATCACCTTCTGGCAATAACAGTTATAACACTATAAACCTGTAACGGTGTCTCATTTTTACAGGGTGGGAAAACGTGTACGGTTTCGACATGAGCTGCATCCGCAACGTGGCCATCAAGGAACCCCTGGTGGACGTGGTGGATCCCAAGCAGGTGGTGACAAACACCTGCCTCCTGAAGGTGGGTCGCAAACGTGGTTGTGAACATGTGTTGTTATCATCGGGGTTTGACCTTCTGACGACTTGATGAACACAGCAGTGCGGTCTGAAACACAGGCTTTTATCTCACTGATGAAGAGTAGATAAAAGCAGAGGGGGAGGCAGGGGTGAGAGATGGGGGGGTTGGTTTTCTTTGATGGTCTAATTATAATATGCATCATTTCCTTGTTTTAATTATACATTCATTTCTCGCTTCTTAAGACAGGGTACGGGGAGGACGGGGTCATTGAGACAGTCAGAGCAAACCAACCACTCACACACACACATTCACACCAATGGTCACTCTGAGATCAGTGACAATATGTCAACATAAAGTGTGGGTGCGCTTGTTCTGAATAACTTTTCTACTTATAATATTTTCCTCCCCAAAGTGAAAATTTGTGGCCATTTCTGAAGTTTTTCTGGCCCATAATATCTTCCTACCCTCTGTTGTAAGGTTGGTAGCATATATTTTTAGTTTGTTAAACTATCATTATATCTATTGTACAGTTTCACAATAGATTGTAGGTAGAAGGTATGGGTGTTTGAAGTACAGCAACAATAGTATCAGTAGACTACCTCCGCAAATTTTAGTCACTTGATATCAGCAACCTGAGGCCCCCCCCCTGGTGGCGAGGCCCTGGGCTGCAGTCTGTTAAGCCCATTCTGTTTATCCGCCCTTACAGTAAATAGTTGTCCCTTCTGCGATGACATCATCAGTAGGGTAAACCTTAACTGTCTCAGCTGAACTCTAAATTCAGCTCACGTTTTCAATGGGTGAACAATCCGACACTTGGTGAATTCTCCATCACAATCAGTGTTGGGACTAACACGTTACTTGTAACGCCGTTACGTAACAAAACTACTTTTCTCAGAAACTAATAACACAACGCGTTACTTTTCCCATTCAGTAACGCTGTTAGTGTTAGTGTGGTGTAAAAGGGGTTGTTACTCATTACTATCTGTGGTCCAAATGGACGGTTTCTCCCGGCCACAGAGAGAGGACTATGAGGCAGTGGAGTCTGTCTGCTGCCTGTCAGTGTGTGTGTGTGGTAACTCTCACAGTCATGAGTGAAAGACGGCTGTGCACACTAACTGAACCGCTGCATCGAAAAGGAGCCATGATTGGACATTTCAGGCTAAGCCAATCAGAAAGAGACCTGGGCGAGTCTTCTTGCCTTATAGGGAAAAAAACAGTCTCACACACACAGTCTATGTGGTACAGCCGCACACACCCACAAGCAAGACAACGACAAGTTAAGTTTACAATAAAGATGCCCGTCAAAATGTCTATTCTATCTATTTTGTTTTTATTGTACCACTACAATTCTTTTGATAGTTGCTACAGAACACAACACTAAACTTTTTAATGTGTATTTAAAGTAAAGTTATTAGTTACTTTTATAATTTAGTAACTAGTAACGTAACTAGTTACATTTTCAGAACAGTAACTAGTAAAGTAATAAGTTACTTTTTTAAAGTAACTTGCCCAACACTGGTCATAATGACCACATGTTAAATGGACCCAAAATTGAAGGTAGAATGGAGATTGACCGGTAAATTGAGATTTGCCTTTTGACTCAGCTCCGCAAACTGACGGTCAATCACACATTCCATCCTTTCAATATAGTTAAACTCGTCCACCTGAGGCAGGACTTTCAACCTTGACCCTCCATGTTGGCCCCCTTTTCCCTTTTACCCTAATAATAATGCTTACACTGCATTTCCGGTTATAAACAGTGGGTCTTAGGGTCAGCCTTCTTGATGAAAGTAATTTATACTTAATTCAAACTGTCCATTTCCATCAGGACAGAAATTCTACGTTTCTCCAAATAAAAGTCATTTGCTGAATGACTCTGACCTGAGGTCAGAATGACAGAGCTGTTCACTGCCAAATATACTGCACAGCTACACCTACAGTCGTCATCACTTCACCAGCCAACATCACAGAGTCTGTCCCTGCTTCTATTTTGCGCCGACTGTGAAGACAAGCAGGCAACCTGTGATGTTTGGGGTGGGGGCTGAGAGTATTTATAGTATTTATAAGGCAGTTCTGGATGTGGAGTCAGGGAATCACAGATGCTGTTTTTAACTCACACTCTCTAAACCAGCTTGGGAATCAAGGGAGGACGCCCACACAGCATGTTGACTGTGAGGAGGTTCTTCTTCAGTACATGATTCAACCTATGGGCCCACACACACACACACACACATACACAGTGATGATCTCATGTTAACACCTGGTATCTCTAGCATTTGGTTATTTCTATGTCAATTTCTCTTAGAACTATGTTGTCCAAACAATCCAGTGTCCAGGTGTTGGCTAACATCTCGGATCAACATGGGAAAACCTTTAGACTCTTGGGTCAAAAATTGATCCAGAAACTGGTCATGGTGGTTGGGGGAAATAGTGGGTAGATTTCAAACAGGGTTGATTTTCACAAGATCGATCGTGGGGAAGTCAACAACAACAATCAAGTAGCATGACTCAAGCTAGCAAGCTAGCAAGCATGATGGAAAAATCTTTGCAAAAATTACACAGTGTAAGGCTGGACAGGCCTGGACAATTATTTTGATTTGCGGGCCACTGGTGATTCTAAAACTTGAGTCATGGGCCAGGACAGAATCAGAAGGATTGAGTATTTATGTGAACCAGGATAAATGATGAGTAAAGTGTTGAATAAAGGCTCAAATGCTTCAAGAATCTTCTAGACTTTTGTTTGGAAATCCTGGCTTTGCAAAGAAAAGGCAAAGAGCTAATAATAAAATAAATTAACAGTATAATTTGGACAAGTTTGGCGGGCTGGAATGAAAAGCCAAACGGGCCACATCTGGCCCCCGGGCCTTAGTTTGCCCAGGTCTGGTGTAAGGGTTTAGGAATGGTGCTTTGGCCTGAGTCAATGTCTCTGTCATTCGAATCCCACTTCAGGTGTTGATGATTCAGTGGGGGGCTATGGTGCAGTGTGATTAGGGTGGTGGTCCTGGAGACAGCTGCAGGTGCAACAACCCAATAATGGATGAGCGGATGAATATTGCGGAAGGATTTAGGTTTAAGACCCAAAGCACGTCACAGAACACAAGGGAGACATTAAAGTCCCACCTTCCCAGAGACAGACGACTGCTGCTGATGGTGATGAGCTGTGAACCATGTGACATGAGACTCTACAGTATTAAAGTGGAGAATGGAGAGATCCAGAGAAGTCAGTTTCAGTTCCAGAATCTAATGAAGTTCTTTGGTCAAAGACTGAAATGTCTTTTAATCTCTGAGGAGAAAGTCTAGTGGTTTATAATTAAACTCTTGAGACAAAATGGTCTGGACAAATGAGACATTTACAAACTCCAAGAATACTACATCTCAACTGTGCGTCAAAGTCTTTAGTATTCAAGTCCTGTGCTACAGAATCAAGCAACCTCTCTGACAGGCTCAGGTGATATAGTTTTTTCACTGAAAAATGATCTAAATGTGACATTTGTCATCACTGCTGCAGCAGAGACATAAAACCTTCAAGACTGATAGACAAATTAAATTGTTTTTCCGCAGGAAGTGGACATTTACACGGTGAAGCCAGAGGACCTGTCTTTCACGTCGGCCTTCTGTCTGCAGATTCAACGCAACGACTACGTCCACGCCTTGGTCACGTACTTCAACATCGAGTTCACCAAGTGCCATAAGAAGACTGGATTTTCAACAGGTGAGAAAACAACACAACAACAACAACACTTTTCACAAGTTGTATATTATAAATGTTAGGTTGAAGTAGCTGAGGTCCAACTGAAAAAAAAAGGAATGTAAAAGATTGCATTACTATATTATGGCAAAAATCATTTATCATGTTAAGAAATCAATAGCAATGTGCGAAGATGGTCATAAAATCAAGCCCAGGGTGGAAAGAAATCAATTGCAATTAAAAGCGAGATACTTCAACAGCCCTTGCAATACATCGGAATACAAAAAAGATAAAATAAAAAAAAAAAACATCCTGAAGATGAATTAACCACCAAATCCATTACACATTATACTGGTCTGACTCCAGAAGATTCAGATATAGGTGGGAAGAAAGTCAAATTACCGTAATTTCCGGACTATAGGCTGCAACTTTTGTCACACAAATTCAACCCTGTAGCTTATGCAGAGATGCGGCTAATGAATGCATTTTTTCTAACGGCCGCCAGGGTCGCTCAAGCAGTAAAGGTAAGAGTGAGACGGGTGGTGTCGAGGAAGACACAAGTCATAAACACCATAGGAGAAGAAGTTTAACGTACGGTAACGCGTACATGTGGTCTTCATATGCTTAATCAGAAATAAAGTTCTTGAATGAATAATGTGAAAAACTCCTGGATTTGAGTAAAGATGCTAATGCAGCTTGCACAGGCCACAGAAAATTTTTTTGCGGGTCACCATTGGCCTGTGGGCCTTGAGTTTGACACGTGTGTTAAAGAATGTGGAAATAATTTAATGGTAGAGCACAAAAGACCACAAATGTTAACCTTTTTTTGACAAACGATCAGGTATTTCAGCAAAAGTGTTTTAGTTGGATTTTCAAATTAAAAGCACCAAGATAATGCAAAATCTCTAAAATATAAAATATAACATGTGAAGTTTTGTTAGTTATAGACTTCTTTTTCTGGCCACTGATATCTCACAGGCCCCCAGACCTCTGGGGTTTTTTTTGGAGTAATATTACTACTAATTACTAATTACTAATATTACCCTGCTGGTGTTGCACAAGATGACCTGGTGTTAAGTGGAAACAGATTTTTGGGAAACCTGAAGGCTGACTTACAGTAAAGATAGCCATATCCAGAGAGTGGCTGCTGTCGACCGTTATGTAACTTCATGTTCTTACACTCATGCTTGCATAATCCAGTGTAGAGGTGGTTCTATGTTTGGCTGAGTCTGTTGGGCCTGAGGCTGAGCATCACTAACAGGGAACTGTCCTCCACTGTTTCCTCCAACGCTTCAGTAAACTTTGACTGTTCTTAAATGGCTTGTCTCCAGCTCCAGATGCTCCCAGTACTCACTGGAAACAGACAGTGTTTTACCTGGAGGACTACCTGACGGTCAAGAAAGGAGAGGAGATCTACGGCAGTATCACCGTCAGACCCAACGAGAAGAACGTGGTGAGAATGACAAAGTTTTAAACCAAAAAATAAATGTGTCATCTGAGTCATAGCGTCAATCCTAGCACAACATTGAGATACGATTAAATATTTCTGATTGACAGAAGTCACTGTCAACACAATCAATATTGTCTGAGGAGATTCTCATTCATCCAGGTCATAATATCCAAAAAAGGGTTTAGTTGTCATCAACTGGACTTCTTCTTGGAGTTGAAAGATGTTTCATTCCTCAACTTGAAGTAAAGAAAGACATCTACTGTATGTCCATCTGGAACCAACCAGTCTGCTACAGACCATCCTGCCTGGAGATCCCAGTCTTCTCTAGACGGGTGAGACTCCCATTCACATCTGGTCATGTGACAAGAAAACTGCTCATTAACATCAGGCGCAGTTTCTGTCTAAAAAGGTGAGGAGACCAAAACAACTCCTCACACCTTTGTCCAGTGGTGAAGGGAGTGGACTAGAGGAGGAGAACTACTAGAGTTCCCTCCAACAACAACCAGAAACTGATGAAGTTCCTCAGTTGAAGAATGAAACGTCTTTCAACTCCGAGTCCAGTTGATGACAACTAAACCCTTTTTTAGACAGTGAATATTTTAGGACTTAAACTCTAACCTAAAAACTATTATGAAATTATACTATTACAGGTAAAATATATAAAAATATTATATATCTTATATTTATCATACATTGATATATATAAATATAAAAATTATATGTAATTTATAAATATAATGAAATAATGTATTATTATTATTATTATTATTATTATAGTGTAATATAATAATAATAATAATAATAAAATATTAGATTCAAAATTTGAGATTTAAATAGTCCTGAATCTTATATATATTATATTATAAAGAAATTGATTATTCATTTTACTGTGGAACCCCAGTTTTCCTATGTTATTCTCACTTATCTTCTTGATTTATAACATTAAAGAAATAGAATAGTACAATGCAAGAAATACAGAAAGAAAAAAAATCAGACGACAGTTCTAAGTATGTTTAACCCAAGCGCAGACTGGGGCCACAGTCACTCAGTGGTCACTGACTGTCCACCACAGTCGTTCTTCTTAGTATCTTCTTAGTAAGGTACTTAAAGGGTTTGCCTTTCCAACAATTTGACTGCTGCAGTTTTAGTTCTAGATCCGTTGATTCTCGTTCACTTCTGTCTGTATAACCCCTGTATGGTTAGTGGTTCTTTAGGTGTTTTAACTCATCAAGGTCATTCTATGCAATGTGAACTTCTAGTCTAAATGTTCTATTCCCTGTTCTAAGCGGGACCTGGAGTTCACCCTGGAGCTGGACTTCAAGGGACAACTGTGTGAGGCTCAGATTTCCCACGACTACAAAATGCGTTAGGAACCGAGTCCCTGCTGTGCTCTGGTGAGAACTTTCCTCCAGCCCCTCCAGTCTGATGACCTTTTTGGACAGGGAGGAAGACACCAGCTCTCCACCCAGTGTCCCTGTTGGCTAGTGAGGGTAAAGATGCCCTAAACCAGCAGCACTCAGAGATGTCGTCTTTGGAGGACAAACTCTGTCAGCAATAGTCAACCATCATTTGTACCAACTTATTTCAACCAGGCACAATCGTGACTGTAACCTCCAACATACATTTGTTCTCTAACTGATTTCTGAGTTGTTTAGTATCTCATTTTTATCTCTAAAGTCTTGATGGTGTGTGTGTGTGTGTGTGTGTGTGCAGCCAATTAAAGATAAACAATCTGTGTGATGTGGAATAGTTGTATTGGTGACTTAAAATCTGCAAATTTTGTGACTCAGACTTCAACCCTGTTGCTATAACTTGATTATTTCTTTGATAACTTGGGCTCAACCCTAAAAATCTAACGATTTAACTGACACGTCATCTGCTCTGCCTCAGAAACACTAACTTAGGTAGTCACTCAACTCACACCGACCTGAATTCCACTACTACTCAGGCTCTAACGTAGACTAACCTTAAAAAGTTGGCGTTTTTTTATTAAAACGACCCTGAATAGTTTTCTTTAAACTGACTTGGAAATCAAGGAGTCATCAATCTCCTGGAGACGTGGCACTGAAATCATTTCCAATTGTTTGTCCTGAGACTCTGTTGTCCTTTTGACAACTAGAAGACAATGCAACATCATCTTAGATGACTGGGACTTGAGGGGACAGGTTTTTAAGGTACCACGTCTTAAGGAGGAAATGAACGATACCTGCAGTGAAGTAATGGAGGACAGTGATTTCATCGAGTTTTGATTTTGTATTTCTTTGCATGTGTTCATTTAATTTAGAAAATGTTCTTCCTTTACTTATACCTTAAGTTTCGGATGACGTAAAGTAAACAGTACAGTAAGAAAAATGAAACGTCGTCTGGGAAAAGTAACAAACGAAGACACAAAAAGACGAACGGAGAATGTGGCGGTAAATAAAATGTGAAGGAATCCTGTCTCATGAGTTTTTTATTAAATTGAGTGTTAATTTTTGAATTATTTTAGTCTTTAATTTGACTTGTGTTAGTTGAAGAGAGAATATAATATAAAAATGACAATTATATTAAACGTCACCACTAGGTGTTTCACCTATTTGTAGGATTTTTATCAATTAGATATTATTGAAATATTAATTCCTCTATTATTTTTTCGCAAATTTGACAGAGCTACAATTATTTGTTAACAACTACAGTAAAATAACAGTTGTCGCTGTAATTTAAAGGTAGTTTTTTACACCGCCCTTGACCACGTCAGCTCCACTCTTGTCCAAATACTGACTTCAACAATGTCTTTAGTGAAAAGTCCAATAGACACCTGGGTTAGTTCTCTGTTGTTAGAGTTGTGTCTTCACTTGCAGCAGGCCTTCTTCTTCACAGTCTGAGCAGTGAGGACCACGGTCGTGTCTCTCACTCTGTCCTCCTGTTCCATTAACACTCTGAGGAAAGAGACAGTGGGTTAAACCTGTGGTATTGACAGAAAAGCTAAAATTGCAAAGATTTTGGACAATATTTTATGTATTTCTAGATAAACTTTTTTTGGTTAAGTCTTTATATATTTATATAAAACATTATTCTTTATGTTACCTGCTAACTAGCAATTTAAGAGTTTGTTTTGCACAAATAACTAATTTTATCTGACCTTATAGTCATAAAATTATTTTTAACTAAATTTAGATTTCCGTTGTAGTTTGATGTTGTTAAATTGTTCAATAGCTGAAAATTAAATTAAGAAAATCTTAACTTCCTTTCAGTTTGTCCCATTTTTTTCAGGGGTTGACACAGCAAGTCACCATTTTCCATCTCCTCCTGTCCTCTGTATCTTGTACTCTGACTCCAACTACCTCCATGTCCTCCCTCACTGCATCCATCAATCTCCTCTTCATCTCCTCCCTGGTAGCTCCATCTCTAGGATCATTCTTCTACCAATGTATCCACTGTCCCTCCTCTGAACATGTCCAAACCATCTCCTTCCTGTCTGTGTTGTCCCTCTAATCACCTCATTCCCGATCCTGTCCATCCTTGTCTCTCCTAAAGAGAATCTCAGCATCTTTAACTCCTCCACCTCCAGCTCTGCCTCCTGTCTTCTACCTATTCCTAGTGTCTCTACTCCATCCATCATGGCTGGTCTCACAACTGTCCTGTAAACCTTCTCCTCATCTTAGCTCATACTCTTCTATCACAGATCATTTTTCTCCAGTTGTTCCATCCTGTCTGTACTCTATTCTTCTCTGCTCTGAACAGTTTGTCCTCAGTATCTAAACTCCTCCACCTTCTCCACCTCTGCTCCTTGTAACCTCACCATATTTTAACGAAAAGCAATGGACTCACCCCACAACTTTCTCTTACCTGGCCAGGTGTGTCAGGGACTCATTAACGTTGGTTCCTGTGTAGGCACTGACCTCGGAGAACATCACTTTGTTTTCCTACCAATTATAAGAAGTTAAAAACATTTGCTGATTTTTCCAAAAGAAACCTAAAAATGTTTACTCACATTTGCTAACTGTTCAGCCTCCTTAAATGACACCTGTCTCTCTCCGTCCATGTCCATTTTATTTCCTAGAAGCAGGATAGGGATGCCTTCCTCTGCAGCTTCCTAGACATTATTTCTGTTTATTTCAACATTCCAAAGAATTTATTTGCAATAAAAATCAACATGATTTGATTGGTCAGACCTGGACATGGACCAACCAGGGTCTCACGGCCCTGTAGCTCTCCTCCATCGTGACGTCATACATCACCACCACACCGTCCGCTTTGCGAAAGAACTGCTTGGTGATACTACGGAACCTGTGACGGAGACACGATAAGTCAATAATTATTATATTTTAACTAATGTTTAGTCAGCCATACTTTCATCTACCCGGACACGTTGAGTCTTTCTTCCAATGTGGAGTTCTATCGCCACAATTGTTTGTTTTTCCATAAATTGCGATTTTAACCGTCGCGGACGTTGGTCTTTTATTTTGATAAGCGCGTCATCTTCGCACCGCGGTTCCGTTTCCGCGCTACTTTGTTTTGACACAAAAATAATGACAAACGTTACACTTAATAAATTGTATGTATGTAGTACAAATTTAGCCTTTAATTCTCATAATGTTCATGACTACCCTGTTGTTTTCGCCGTAACGATTTTTCAACACGTACAACAACAAAAATATTAAACGTCTGCCCAAAGGTTCTATGGCGCCCCCAAGGGGCGGTCCATTACACTCCCGAACTGCGTAATAGGCCACATCTCACTCTCAGTATGTGTGAACCTACCTCTCTTGACCTGCTGTGTCCCACAGCTGCATCGCTACCTTCATGTTGTCCAGGGTCAATGTCTTCACACTGTAGTCCACACCTGTGGACACCAAATATTAGTATAAGGAAACATTTGGTAGGTGGGGAGTGGGTAGAGACAGACAGACAGACAGACAGACAGACAGACAGACAGACAGACAGACAGACAAACAGATAGACAGATAGACAGACAGATAGATAGATAGATAGATAGATAATACTAATACTTAATACTCTTGTTTTACCCATGTTGTCAGGAGAAAAGACTTATTAACTTGAAAGTAAATTCAGGACCAAACAAATCTGCTCTGGAGACATAATCTGCACAAAGTAAAGTGTTGTTACAGCAGCAGTGTGACTTCATGAGCCTTCTCAGGTGACACCCTGTCTCCTTCCTCCGGATTTAGCATCGGCAGAGACACATGTCTAAGCTAGTTAGAAAAACCTTGCTGTACATACAGCGTCTGTGTTCTCACCCACAGTAGCAGTGGTGGAGGTGTGGAAACGACCTTCACAGAAGGAGCGCAGCAGAGACGTCTTTCCGACACTGGAGTTTCCGACCAGGACCACTTTGAACAAACGATCTGGGATGAAAACTCCCAACTCTTTTGCCTTCATGAAGTAAGAAATAACAATAAGTAAATAAAGTATATTTTAAACAGTTTACAAATATTATGAAACAAACTCAAGAAAAATTGCCACCAACTTGTTGCGTCTCCTTCCCAACTGGCTGTCCTCTTGGAGACAAAGGCGTCTTCTTTATTTGCGGGAGAAGAGACCTCTTCACAGTGGGAGGTTGAGCCGACATCTGAAGGTGACCAGAAGGTGGTGCAGAGAGAAGAACGACGCTCGATTCAACGTCGGTCAGCGGTGAAGCTTCTTCAGCCTCCTCCTCCTCCTCCTCTGCATTCTCCTCCTCCTCTTCCTCATCCTCCTCACTCAGTTGGTGCAGCAAGGGTTGAGATCCTCCTTGGAGCAAGTGCGGAAGGTGATCCTCCTCAATGGAGATGACCCGACGGAGGGGCCATCCTTCTGGAGGAGCGTCTAGCACTTCCTCCTCTACCCCTGTCTTCTTTTCCACCTCCCTCTTCTTCTCGCTCTCTCTGTCCTTCCTCAGCATCCTCCTGGGGACTGCGATCCTGCTGACGGACTTCCTGGCTTTTGTCTTCACTTCTTGAACTTTGGAGATGGCAACGTTGGTGTACCCATTGGCCTGGGTGGAGTTCTTTTTTGCGGGAGAGCGTTGCTGAACTACAGGGGCAGCAGCAGAGGTGGAGGAGGTTGCAGAGGTAGTGATACTGGTGCTGGTTTTGGTATCGTCCTCACTAGAGGAGGAGGAAGCAACAAACACGATTTGTAGATGTTCTATAGGCAAGGCCTCCAGAGACTGGTAGGACCCATCCACCAACAGTGGGGATCTTTGGAGACAGAGGGGAAACAGAGGATACAGTGGCTTCAAAGTTCAGATTTTTATTCTCAGCTGTGCATGAAAATCATCATTAATTTTAGGTGCTGTGAAAAAAAGACTTCAGGTATCCTCTGTTTCTGCTCCTCTGTTTGGTTCTACAGTCCAGTCCCATGCCACATCTGGCCCCCGTACCTTATTTTTCCCATGTTTGGTCTAAAAAGACTCACCTTAGATGAAGGAACACTTAAGTACAGATTTGATAAAACGTCCCAATATTTCGTAACCTGACAGAACTGGTGGAGTTATTTAAGATTCAAATCCAGAAGTTCTGGGTCTCTCTGGGACACTCTTCTAAAGCTAAAGATCTTGAAGTATCTAAATTAACTATAAGTCCACTGCAGTGGAAAAAAATCTAAGTGTCTCAAGTGTTTAAGTAAATTTCCTAAGTCCTAAGTCATAGTCTTTAAAACTTCAGTCTAGATTTTCATCTTCTGAGTGCCTAAAGAAAACTTGGACCTAAAGAAAAAGGATTTTGTTGTCAAATCTGGCAACAACAAAACCCATCCTTGTCCCAGACTTAAAATGTTAAAGACACATGTAGGAGAAAAGTCAAGCTGGTCTTAAGTCCTTCAAGACAGGTAAGGTATTCAAGATGAAATCACCTTTTCGGCTGCTGAGCAGGTTCATCAAACAGGTTGGCCAGACCTGCTCTCTGCTTCTGCTTCTTTCTCAGTGAAGATCGAGGCTTTTTCAGACAAAAATATACATTTATCAGCATTTTGTACAGTCAGACCACAGATATATTTGCATTTGATGAAGTCTTAAACTCCATGAACTTACTACACCACGGGATAAGTCTCGCTCGTCCTTCAGATGCTTGTTCATTTCTCTAAAAGAGGGTGAAAAAGACAATCATTGCTGGTTTAGGTACTTGGATGAGAATGAAAAACTATTTCAGGGTAAATCCTTCAGTACCAGAGACCTATACGCACACAATGAAACACACATTAAATAACAATAAAATCATTATTTTATATTTAGAAATATTTTGAGGAAGAGACAATACAAAATTAGGTTAACTATGATATTATTATTTCACTCTTGTTAAAGTTTGTTTTTCAAGGGACATTGTAGCATCCAGCAGATGGCGCCCTCGACGACGGCCTAAGGGGCCCAAGCCGAAGGAAGTCATGGTACCTTAAAAGGTCGAGCTGCTTCATGAGACTTTGCTTCTCTCTCTGCAGACCTTCAGTCACTCTGTACATTTCCCTGCAGGGGGACACAGGCAGTTTCATGATGGACGAGTGTTGGTCTTTTATGGAGACCAAGAAAAAAGGCATTTTATGCTACATTTTGTAAAATTAAAATCATATTCTATTAAATCAAGTCTGTGTAAAAAGGGGACACAGAGTATTATATTTAATCTGAGACCTCAACAGTCAATCCTTGGGACAAGGCTCACATGTGGGACTGGTAGAAGCTGTTGAGTGTGTGTTTGTGTGTGTTTGTGTGTGTTTGATACCCACATCTCCTTCTCCTGCTGCAGCCTGGCCGCCTGCTCCTGCAGCATGTTCAGCTGCTCCTGAGCCAGGGCCAGCTCCTGACTGGTGCTCTCCAGAGCCCGGCACAGCTCCTCGTTGGTCATCTTCAGCTTCACGTTCTCCACGTGGCTCTCCTGCTTCTCGCTGTTCAGCTCTCGACACTGCAGCTCCAACTGAATATGTTTCAACAGAACAAAAGCGCACAAAAGGGGAAATTTTAATCCCCTTCGCGAAACACACGTGGAGGGGAGTTACAGCTGAGTCACATGACTCTGGCTACAGTATGAGGACTTCTAAACCTAGAGCTTTTGATTATATTTTGTGTGCATGTTGTGGTCGCTCCCTCACTCTTTTCTGCTTCTGGAAAAGGTGCTCCAGCTCTTTCTCCTTGGAAATCAGCTGATGTTCCAGGTCCTGGCTGTGCAGCTGAAGACGCTCAGCATCCTGAAAGAAAGATGGTTCTGATGTAACGGAGCTAAATACATGTTTGAAAATCTGGTCTAAACCCTTTTTCTCTACCTTTACTTGAAGCCGGTCCTTCTCAGTGTTGATCTGCGCCTCCATCTCCTCGTACAGGTGACGGATCTCACTGTCGTGTCTTGCCGTTTTCCTGCCATGAACGTCAGGGTTACAGTTGTTTTCACTTTTCAATGTTTGTGTTTATTCTTTTCATTTGTAAAACAACACAGACATTGAAAAAGTCAGACACAAAGCCTAAAAACACTGATTAAATTTGGAACAGAAAACAGAAGATATAAATAAGGTTAGAACATATGGAAATACAAAATTGAATATCAATCGGTTGGTGCATTCAAATCAATATTATGATTATGTAATGTTTTTTCCAGTGTTAAGGAAGCAGACTTGGGTCCACAAGGCTTCAGGTTTGAATCCACCAGCTGCCAGGTTGCCACTGAGGTGCTCTGATCATAGCACCATCCTGACCCACATGACTCACAGGGGACTCACCGCCCACAGGAAGGCTCACAGTATGGAGCAGTGTGTGCAATCATGGAGACTACTGGTGGAAGATAAGAAGATGAATGAATGAATGGTGTTTTCCATAGCCTTCGTTTTGCTAAATTTGCTGGGTTGATGCAGAGGGAGCCAAAACATTTAACCCAGTTTTGGGACCAAATGGTTGTATACATGGGTATTGGTTTAGAATCCGAATTAAGCGGTTGAACAATATTGGCAAAAGTCAATATAAGACATTCCTACTGAAAATCTAACGAGTTCTCCACCCACAGCTGCCTAAAAGTCTCAAAATACATGTGTTATTACAAAAGTCGAAATACTTTGCGAAACCAACTATTTCACCACTATTTTAACACAAACACAGGAGTTCTCTTTATAAACTCACTTATTCATCTTCATCTGCTTAACCAGGTCGTAGGGGCAGACTTTAATCCCTTTAATCACCACTGCCACTTCCTTAAATACATTTTAGACTATTTCATTTCTCGCCATATTCTTCTAATTCCTACATCATCCATATTTTTACTATGTTGGTAGATTTTCATTGTGCTTTTCTTTGGCTCAGCATCAAAAATGGTTATTAATCTGAGCAGCAGCAACAGGCCAGACTTCAGATTAGTGGTCATTTGACAGGGATCAGGAAAATTCCAGATAGATCTATGTATTTACACTGTGACTGCAGGCCAGACGTGGCGCAGAAATATCAACACACACACACACACACAATCCCAGCATTATCACTACTGGGGCGATTAAAGACAGGCCAGAACATGGAGGAAATGACTAATATATGTGGGAACTGACTGAGGAAAACTCGTTAACTGTTAACTCCATTTACCTCTGGAGGGCGCTCTCCATGTCTTTCTTCTCCTGGTGAGCTTCTTTGATCTGGTGGGTGACTCTGGCCAGGAACTCTTCAAAGTTGAACAGCAGGTCGGGTTCATCTCGTCTCAGTTGGGCCCAGAGAGTACGCACCTCCCCTGGACTGCAGCCACAAACACGGGTACATGAAGTACTATGGTACAATGATAGAGACATATTTTTTTAATGTCATTACTCACTCCTCGAACACGTTGCTGGCGTCCAGGCTCTCCAGCAGCATACAGAAGTGCTTCTCTTCATCGTCTTCTGCTGCTGACAGTTTGGCTTCCCATTGACTCTGGTACAGGAGCTCCTTGGATCTGAGCAGAGGACTGTTGGTCTGACCGAGGTCACCTGCCACAGAGATCCTTCGACCGTGGAGAAACTGACCTGAGGCAAGCCGATATATATGGAAGAAGCAAGAGTACATGTCTTACAATACAGGAGCAAAATATATCTATTTGAGGAGATGAAGCACCCACAGAAATAAACAATGTAGAGCAAACTCCTTGTCATCGTCACATTGTGATTCACACTACATCAAATGTCACCTCTGTATTTAACCCATCACCAAAGTGAACAGTGGGCAGCTTTGAGCGCCCAGAGAGCAGTGAGTGGGGATGCTGCCACTGCCCAATGATCTCCAGGGACAGGGCGGTGGCCTAGTGGTTAAGGAAGCGGACTTGAGTCTGCAAGGCTCCCGGTTTGAATCCCCCTACCTAGCGGTAACCTGAGCATGGTGTCATCCCAGGGTGGGTTAAATGCAGAGGCCAAATTTCGTTGTGCGCTGTGGCGTGAATCACAACATCACAATGACAAAAAAAAAATCTTAATCTAATCTACAGTTTAAGGATCCAATGGTGAGTAACCTACTGAATCCAGAAGAGAACGCCTCCAGGGTGAGGTAACCTTTGTGCTCTATGTCCAGGGAGTCGAAGACATCCTCCAGCTCCTCTGCAGACAGAGGGAGCTCTTTGTGCAGCCTCTGTGAAAAAAAAAAACACAAGCTAAATTTTCTATTTGAAATTGGCTAAAAACATGCTTCACCATAGCTTCAGATTCACGCCTGAGGAGCTCATCAACGTTTCCACCAGTGCTGCTGCTCTGACACTTCAGCCACTGTGTGAATGAAGTGAACGGTTGAAGAGCTCCAGAAACAATGGTGAACATGGGAGGAAATGAAAACACACAAATGAAGTGTTCACACTTTTCACTGTCAGATGCAAATGACAGTGAAAAAAAAATGTTTTAGCAGTGACCCTTCTGCCCTGCTGTTCTGAGTGGAGTATGGACAATATGTGCGTGTAAACACATGATGAAAGAGGACAATGACTGAATGACTATGAGTCACAGAACATACTGTACAGTATTATGTTTGGAGTTTAAAACGAAATCGCTGGAATTCACAGTTGCTGTGTTAAAATTTTCCGGAGAAGAAATGTCTCTTTGACAGAGGAGCTCAAAAAACATCAGCATTAATGTCTTTTTTCCTGTGTTGACTGCTCCCTTCACAACAACAGAAAGAAGAATTTCAGCTCATTTAGGAAAATATTTCCATCATCGAGCTTTATCATTATCAATACTGCCTCCAAACAGAAAGAGCAGAGACTCCTCGGTTTGATTCCCAGCTTGGCACTAGTCAGGAGCAGCCTGTTGGCAGCAGTTATAACAACTGCTGCTGTTGATACATTAGTTTCCCTTAAGTTGGATCATTAAAAAATAACTTTCTTTTTTATCTGTCACCCGAACTTGCATCACGCCTTATATAATTTCTTTAACTGCTGGACATCTAAAACTTTCATTATCCTTTACCTACTAAAATTTTCATCTTTTGTCACCTGCTGGACTTTCTATTCCTTTGTCATCATAATCTGCTGAACATTTTGTTACTTAATCCCCCTAACCTGCTCGATTTTTTTGTCCTTTAACACCCTAACCTGCTCGATTTTTTTGTCCTTTAGCACCCTAACCTGCTGGACATTTATTCCCTTCTCACCCTTATATGCTGGACATTTAATTGCTGGATATATCTCAATCTTTTATTACCCTTTACCTACTAAAATGATGATCCTCTATCATCGTAACCTGCATAAGATCTTACCCCTTCATCACCGTAACCTGCTGGAAATATTTTCCCCCTTAGCACCCTAACCATCTGGACATTTGTTCCCTTTGTCACCTTAACTTGCTGGACATTCTGTTTCCATGCCACCCTAAGTTGCTGGACATTTTTAATTCTTTATCACCCTAACATGCTGGACATTTTATTGCTGGATATTTTAATAATACTTTAACAACCTAACCTGCATAACATCCTTACCCCTTTATCATCCTAACCTGATGGAAGTTTTTTTTCTCCCTTTAGCTTCCTAACCAACTGGACATTTAGTTCCTTTGTCACCATAACGTGCAGGGCAGTTACTCCTTTACCACCTTAACCTGATGGGCATTTATTCCTTTATCACCCTAACCTGCTGAACATAATACTTGATCATCTTAATACTTGTTTTCATCCATCCATCCATCACTAAATTTCCTATTAGCTAATTTAGCAATTGTTACATCACCAATCGAATACTTAATAAGGACTTTCACATTCTGTTTATCTCCGAAAGTTCCCAAAGCACACCCTCCGTTTCTCACCCTCATATCAGTGCGGGTGATGAAGCCTTTCCCCTCCACGTCACAGGTCTGGAAGAACTCTTTGGTCCTGTTCAGCAGAGTGATGGAACCCCAGTCTGAGCCCCTCCTCCCCCGCTGCAGTCTGGTGCCGTTCACCTCCATCACAAAGGCTCTTTTTTTATTTCCAAGAACACTTCACTCCGACACATGCTTAGGGGGCCTCACCACAGGCACTGCATCCTGTGAACTGCAGGTGTCACCATTGGACCGGATGATGACAAACAGGCAGATCAGGGTTATGGGGCTCTGTCAGACAAACAGTAAAAACACTTTGGTCCAGGATTGAACGTGTTTCCACTACAAAGACATCAAAGGAAAATGGTCGGGTCCCAGAGCAGTACCAGGTTGTACTTTCTCTCTGTGTAAAACCCTTGAAATAAGCAAATCAAACAGGAATGTAAACAGCGTAAGGATTATCATAATACCAGGCGATACAGAACACATGACGGTTCTAATACCTGTGAGACTGAGAGCAGAGAAAGAACTTAGAACCATCTTAGAAACTGTTCATTAATGAAACACAGTGAACAATTTCTAAGCTAATATTTATAAGTGATTTTTCAGTTAGGGTTTAGTCTGAATGCAAACTGTTTTGTTTCCTCCTCTTGAATTATAAAATAAGAAACAGGTCATGCATTTAAATTCAGCATTTTTTAAATTAAAAACAAACGACTAATTGAAGCTAACTTTTCTCTTGACATTTGCCGATAACATGTATTTTCAAGCACACCGATCCAATTCAAAGAAAGCATAAGAAGCGTTTCTCATTTTCATCTCATTCAAACTAAAAAACTTGTTGCATTTTAAATATTGATTTTAGCAGAAGAAAAAGTTCTTACCCAGAACAAAAGGAAAGGCACAACAGAAATGAAGCCTCAGTTCCTCCCTCGCATCTCGCTCTCTGTAAGACATTAGACATTCTCACAGATGAATGTTCCACCAAGTCACACTCACACCAAGGTGACGTCATCATGAAGTTTTTTTTTTCCAGCCTCGTTCGTCACACTGTTGAACTAAGACGACGAGGGAGGAAGTGCTACAGCAGGGGGGTCTAACTGGATCCTCAGAGGGGCGCTGTGGCTGTTGTTTCAACCAACCAGCAGACCTGACACCTGACATGGCTCCACAGCCAAGTGGTCCTGTCGGTGAGGACCTGCAGCCACAGCAGCTCTTTAACCCTTGTATTATGTTGAAAAAAAATGACGTTGTTTATGTTGCGGGTCATT
>JAFBJS010000599.1:23199-38303 GCA_016785265.1 Paraplagusia blochii | reverse complement strand
CTGCAATTAGGGTAATTGTCTATAGCAGGGGTTTTCAAAGTGTGGGGCGGGCCCCCCTAGGGGGGCGCGGTGCGATGTTGAGGGGGGCGCGTGTGACCCTGGGGAACATGCTTGTTTTTCGCCGTACTACAATAAAGTGTAATTGCACATCCTTGTAAGTTGAACTATAGCTTTTTCTTTTTTTTTTATGTTAACAAGGATACGATGTTATGCAGAGGTGTAGCTAGAACTATTTTATAGACAAATGCTGTTATTTATAGTTGCGGTGGAGAGTGGGTGGTGGGATGGGGGGGCGTGAATTGTTTTCTACTTGCTAGGGGGGTTGTAACAGAAAAAGATGGGGAAGCACTGGTCCATAGCACTGTCACCATGTAACTTCCAGTGGGTTCACCACACACAGGAAGGCTCACAGCATGAAGCAGTGTGATTTGGGTGGTAGTCATGGAGATTATGTGACTCAGTAAGAGGATGAAGATTAATTGAATGAAAGAAAGGCATCTGTGTCTGTGTTTGAGTAAAACCTAAACGTGTAAAATTTTGAAAAAAACACAATAACAAAACAAATGGTCTGTTGTCGGAAAAGAGAGTGACAGTTAAACAATAAGATTATATGAAAAAGAAGGATGAATCAACAATGGATGAAGAGAAAAGAATCCAACAAACATATAAGTCAGCGTAGGCCATTTTTCATTCATACATCCATCTTTTTCTTTTTCATTACTGGTCTCAGAGGAAACAAAACTCCAAAACTTTCACCCAAATCACACTGTTCTATACAGTCAGCCTTCTGTGAGCCCACTTGAGGTTGTGTTGGTCGGGATGGTGCTACTCATAGAGCACCTCAGTGGCAACCTGGCAGCTGGTGAATTAGAACCTGAAACCTTGTGGACCCAAGTCAGCTTCCTCAACCACTACACCACCACTGCCACCCATAGGTAATAGTTAGCCAAAGAAGAAAGAAGAGTAAGAAGAGTAGAAGAAAAAAATAAATAAATAAATAAATAAAATAAATATATATATATATATATATATTCTTCTATGAGCTTCTATTTCTCTTTAATGAGCCACATTAGTTAGAGTTAAAAAAAAAACAAACAAAAAAAACAAAAAACATTTTAGGCACAGAGTAGCAAATACTGGTACACACTACTAAAAGGCCTTCTGCTGTAGTGGTGGTTAGTATGAAAAATACAAAAAAAAAAATCTACTTACAGTATATATTTTAATATATTAGCTGCATCTGAGTATGAGTTGCAAACCGTAGCAAAGGATGGAAAAAAGGTTGATTTATAGTTCAGAAAGTTTGGTACATGTAAAAAAATCCCACATGAAATCAAAGCTAAAAATAACCAACGCTGCATTCAGTCTGCTAGATTACATGAGATAACTTTCTTTCTTCTTTTTTCGCACAGCAACACAGGAAGAGTCTAAGCAAGATAAAGTCTCAAGTTATAGTAACCTTATGATAAATCTGAACATCTGATGATTCATCAATTCACCATTTATTTGAGAATTTCTCATTTATATATTGTTTCTTATAAATCAACGGATAGATTTTTATCAGAGTCAAGGTTTTCTTTTCATGATCTAAGGAGGCATAAGTATTTAAAGGTAGTGGTTTTATTTTAAAGAAGTTGCTCCAACAAACAGGGTCTGAAAAAAACAAAACAAAAAAAAAACAACATGGTTTTATGATCCATGTAATATCTGCGCTTCTCAGCGTACCGAGGCTGCACGAGCTGACCAATAGAATTACAGTCTGTGTATGTGGGTGCATGTGTGTGGAACAGAAAGACGATGATGGATGACTGGTCCAGTTCTAATATCTGTGGAGCAGAGGGAGCAGTGAAACATTAAAATGTGCACAATATATGATTATTAACTAAGACACATTAATAACCCAGACGATGCAACAATGCACGTGCTCACGTGGACACGCACGCACAGCCAGGGTCAGTGATATGTGTGTATCTTTTAGGCCTTAAGGGAAAAGACATTAAAGTAGCTCAGATTCTACGCTTCCAATTTTACAAGTTCCTCCTCTGACCTCACCTCAGTTTTTTTTACGATGATGTTTTCCTTTTACCTTCTATGATGCCCCAACTTTAGCTCAGGACCAAAGGGGATTTCACAGATTTTGCATCAGCAGTCACATACAGCCTGATTAGATGTCAAGTGGGCCGCACCATTACAATCATAACATAATCTGTAAACTATAATAACCTAATCATCACCTATAAATACAGACAAATACAGTGTCTATCTTGCAAACATAACAGGCTCAAACTGCTGTTTGTAACAATTATTCTTAGGTGGTTATATATTGAATTTCAATCCATAATTGCCATTTCACCTCAACAAAATTAATGCTATGAACAAAAAAGTGCTTAGTTATGCCATGTGTAATCAAAATAAAATTTGCTGTAGTACTGTATCGTACCTTACCTTAATGGAGAAGTGGGTGTGCCGATGTTGGTGGAGAGGGAGGGAGGAGGCGGAGTTGCCATTGGAGAAATTGTCGCCTTTGCTTTATGAGCCGTGATAACTAAGATAACTTGCAAGGAAATGGTAAAGTATCCACATGGGTACCCAGCTGAGATGCTCAAAGAGACAAAGAGATAAGAGCGATGAGTTTTAGAGATCTGTGTAGAAAAGCGGTAAAGCTGTTCCACGTGGGCTGCGGGAGGATTGGGACACTAGTCGAATGTTGCACGTGGCTCAAGAATGGACATAGAAGGCATTTGTGGGCATCTTTTAGAGGCTGTTCATATATGCAAATGTTTGTAAGTTGGGAATCTGTTGTTACAAAAAAAAAAAAAAAAACAGAAAAAAAAAACAAGTGTTATCCCCTTTTTTGCAAAGAAATGCAATTAAAATAGTTATATATGAATATTCAATGAAAACTATTTTTTGTTCCTTCGATTAAGTTTCTCATCATCACGTTGACAACAGCACGCTACAAAAACAAATAAACTAAATTGAGCTCGGTTCCATTTTTCTCCGTCCTCTCACGTGACTAACACCCGATGTTGAACACGATTTTAATCTCTGTACAGTTGCTGATTTCAACCATAAACATATACATATAAACAACGTTTTGACATATATTTACTTTAACAAAGTAACAATGGCAAGTGTTTTATGTATCACCAATTTCACAGTGGGCCACAATTAAAAAAATCTGGCATAAAGTCAAATGTAAAAATAAACTTTGTTTAGATTTTAAATGCAAGGGCAGCGGTAGGGTCTCCTGGGGATCCTAAGAAGATATTGCTGTGGGTCCTACCCTATCAGGGCCCGCAGCAAAATTTTGACCAGGCCACCTAGTGGCTTGAGCTGCAAACAAGTGCCTGGATTGCCCGTCTTGAAGTGCCGCCTGTGAATAAAAGATGATTTTTGGGAACATTGAATCTGGAAAAGCTTAATATTATCACACATGAGAATTAAAACAAAAAATAAAACACAGATTAATGGTAGTTGCCTTATCTGTCTCCTTGATTCTTTCCAGATTTTTTTTACAAAAAAAAGATTTTTTTAAAAAAAAAAAAAAAAAAAAAACATACAAAATGTCAGTGCTATAACAAAGACCACACTCTTGATCTACAAATCCTACCAGTATACTGTATTAGGCCTATATACTGATGGGCCAAATATAATTACACTGCGGGCCAGATTTGGTCCTCAGGCCTCTATTGTGTTCAATTAGGCCTCCGTGATCGATCGTGTAAAATTCACTTAGAGAACAACTTGTAGTTGTAGTCTTGCATGGAGGCTATAATCTCCACCCAAATAACACAGCACCATCCTGTCAGCCTTCCTGTGGGTGGTGAGCCCACTGGAGGGCTGTAAGGCCAAATCCGCTTCCTTGAACGCTTTGCCACCACTGTTGCCTGACCACAACTTCATTCCTCACTATATTTACTGTAACATTATACTTTATTAATGTGAGTAATTTACATTATATTACATTATGTTTAGTTGGCTCTTTTCTTCAAAGCAATTAAAAAAAAAATACTTTTGAAGAAAGAAATTTCTTTTTTGTCACAGCGCACAACAAAATTTGGCCTCTGCATTTAACCCATCATCAAAGTGAGCAGTGGTCAGCTAATGAACGCCTGGGGAGCAGTGTGAGGGGACGAAATCAAGCTCAGGACATCTCAGTGGTAACTTGACAGTAGTGGAATTCGAACCAGGGACCTTGCAGACCCAAGTCAGCTTCCTTAACCACTGAGTTTCTCTTTCAAAGATATTTAAAACTGCAATGTCATGTTTATGAGTTCCCACTTTTATATATCCCAGAACATAATATAACATTTTTCAGATTGTATCAAACCTTAGCTCCACAAATAACCAGATGCCCTTAAAGTAGCGCTCAGTTCCATAAAGATTGGTGACCTGAGCAGTTCGCCAGCCAACTGACAGCAACACTAACATTCATCCTGGATATTTTAGGTGAAAAGATAGAGATATCAGTCAAGTTTGAGAATAAATGTATTGGTTAAGAAACTGGTCTCTGGTCCAGAGGGTTCCAGGTTCCCAGCAGCCTAGTTACCACTGAAGTGCACTGAGCCCACTGTTCACTTTGGTGATGGGTTAAAAGCACAGGTCTCATTGCATTGTGTGCAGTGGTGTGGGTCACAATGTGACAATGGGAAGGACTTTGCTTTCCCTCCTTCCTAAAAAAAAAGACTTTTTTTTTTAGTTGTAAACAAACCCATGTTTTCTTTGGACAGGACAAACCAGTGTCTGCATATTTCTATTTTGGGTCTTAGCCTGCACGTTGCCGTGACAGTGGCGACAGATGAGCTGCAGTGCAAGTCCTGAGGGTCCAAAATTTTATCATAATACAACCCCCACCCTCTAAAAAAACATCAGCATCTTATCTGCCTGGAGACAAACACTGTAGAAAATGGCCCAGATTCACACACTGACCTTGATTGGTTCACATTATGTTTATTCTCTGCAGACGTGAAGTTTGACATTCTGTGTAAGAGTGAGGATGTGAGTCTTTTAGCAATGATCGCAGGATAACAATACATAAAAAGATAATTTGATTTGATGATTTTAGTGGAATGGAAATTGTTCAGTTGCATCATTTTACAACTTTTTTTTTTTTTTCACAGCCATTCATTTTTTTTTTTTTAATTTTAACCTCTGGCCAACCCAATCTGGCTCAACATCCCTCAACATTGCATTCACACTTGTTTGTTGCCGGGTCAAACAAAAAATGTTGGAATTTTTCAGATTTCAGAATAAAAAACAAAAAACAAAAAATGGGAAGTTAAGTTTGTTGTTTGTTTGTGCCTACCATTCAGTCCAGCCCACCATTAACCAGGCAAATATATTGATAATGTCACTGACACCAACATTTTCCATATCAACAGACTACAATATTGACCTCTTATTGTTGCCTTTGAGATGTGACAGTAGTTGGTAGTTAGTCCTTCCCATATAGTCTGATGGTCCACCCACTCTCTCCATTCATTCAGTGAACGTCACAGGAAGTCAACCCAAGACATTGTAGGCTCTTTAGGAGACCAATGACTTTGATTGTACGCTACACAGGATTTTTAATAATAATGAATAAGTGTTTCTCTTCCTGACGAAAATAATTATAATGTTCCTGGTTTCCTTTCTTTTCCAAGCAAAATGCCAAAATTTTCTAGTTATTGATTTTATTCCTTTTACAGTTCCAAACCATGAACAAAAAGCACAATTAAATATTTTATTCATTTTTTTTCAATGTGTTAAACTTGAGTCTAATTGGTCAGATATCAGTTGGTCAACAATAGTACAACCGTGTTATAGTAATCTTCAGAAAAATGTATATTGGCATCAAGGTTTGTGTCTTTTAAAAAACGGGTTACAGAAAAAAAAATGTTTGGGAAAAAAAATATTCTAGTCTATTGCAGGGCCACATATAGACAAGAACAACAACCAGTCCCACTTTAAGTCATCTCTAACCGCGAATTCACATTGACAGAGGAACTGACTTGGATAATTGTAATTTCTTGAAAATGCAGACTTTAAAAAAAAAAAAAAGAAAGAAAGAAAAGAAGAATGAAAACATATCTCCAACAGGTAACCCAGATAAACTAAGTTATGGTGAATATCCTTTTTTGGAGCTCAGGGTTAGAATTGATGAAAAAAATCCCTCAAAATGATGGATGTGTTTTTGTCTAAAACCTTTTCTAAGACACATTTAATAACAAAAGTTTTCTTCAGAACTAAACTTGCTGTTCTGTTTTTATGAGACCTCTCCTTCTGCTCAGAACCAGGAGAGCAGGACTGACTGCGTGTGTGTACATTGTTTAGCTCCTTTCATTAGAGCTGGATGCCAGTGTGGGGCTCCTGATGAACAATAGCTGGGGCCCCGGGCGAGGATCAATAGCAGATTGCTGATAGTGGCCCCGTCCATTCTGTGCTGCAGATCACATGATAAATGGGACAGTACATAAGCAGTGACAATGGAGCAGAGGTATGGACTGCAGCCTTCACCACATCACCTCTCGTTGGGTACGTGCATGTGTGTGCGTTAGTGTGTGTGTGTGTGTGTGTGTGTGTGGTAACCCTTTCAGTACATTTAGGATGTGTTCCCTGAATCTCATGGTGCCTTCAATGGCTTAAACCCCAGATAAACAGTGGACCACATGCATAATATGAATACATTTGAGAACATATAGGTTTTAAATATTACATTTTAAGTGAATAAAATACATATGGCTAATTCACTAATTTAGATTTTAGAAAGAATAAAACATCCATAAGTTATTGCCGTAAGGAAAGTTAAAAACTTCCCTAGATACAAAAAAAAATAAAAAATTCCTACATTTCTATAACATACATTAATACATATTATGCATTTACTAAAAAAATGATAGGCCAGAATTGCCAAACTATGAGAACACGTGTTAGTGGTCATATTGAATTATATATTAACAGGTTTTATAAAATGTGTGATTGGTTTTAATCTCAGGGCTGATCAGTTCACAGCTCACGACTGGTGTTCCCACACTGTGGGAGTTGGATGATCAGGTGTGATTGGACTGATTAGACTGTACCATCATACTGACTCCTGTTGACAGAACTGTTTTGGATAATGGTGGATGCCAAATTTATTACAACGTGACGTAATATATTATAATACAAGTAAAGATTTAAGACGAAGAAGCTGGTATTCGGAGACGCCTGGATGCTTTCAGTGTCTGTCCGAGACAAGATGAGGATAATGCTGACAATAAGTGCAATTCTAATAATGACAAGTTTGGACAAGAAAATATCTGTTCTGTGTTTTCTGCTCTGTATCTTTGTACAATCGGGCCTGATTGTCGTATGACTAAAAAATCGTTGCAAAAAAAGGTTTACACTGGCTTTTAGAGCAGCCAAGGACTTGGAAAATATATTGCACACATTCTTAACAATAATAGAATAAAAATTAGAATAGCAACACCAATAAACTATTGTCATATCAAACAGTGAACCTATTTACACATTTAAGCACAGGAGACATCTATTCCTATCCATAAGTGTCACCTCTAAGACAGGGGATTGATTTCGTTTTTGAGAATTTACCATAAACAGTTTCATGAGACAGACGTTTTGTTTTGCCTAGATTCCTTTCCAGTTTGACATTGTGTGCGCTTCGGTGTCTGCTGCTGCAGTAGCTACAATGTGTGCTGTCCCATTTCCATAACTAAATGTCACCACAGCAATCAGTCTGTAACATTAGCTGTGCTTAAAATACAACGGTCATTTTGACCGCTGCTGGCCTGACTAGGCTAAATCAATGTTGTCGTCTTTGTATTTTGTCTAAAACAGTCGAAAAGAAAATATATGCACATTTTGGAAGAGTCAAGGAGAAACAGGATTGTAAGTTTTTACCTGACAAAGTAATAACTTTGTTCATAATGACTGTCTAGGACATTCAAGGGTAAATTCCATCCCTATCCTGCTGTATGAGATGATATTTTAGGAGAGAGAGCTTGTGCTCAGCGGAAAATATTCAGTTTGATTGGTACTTCGATTCTGATGCTGAATAATATTTTTTCACAATCGTAAAGATTTTGCTCAGGAGTGTCAAACTCAAACACACAGCTGATCAAATGTCAAGTGGACACGTACAATATTAACATATACTTATATAAAACTAAGCCACGTTTATTAGAACATCTTTATATTGTATAAAAAATATCATGAAACATTGCAAACATGAACTGTTTTTTTTTTTTTTTTTTTTCAGCTTTAAGATTCATCAAGCTGGCAAGTTTTACATCCACAGTGGCCTAAGGGCTAGATGTCTTTTCCCACTGTCTGTCGGTCATTTTGTTTGTCTTATTTGTGGGATATTCTTCTGTTAACATAAATGTCAGTGGGGCAAAGTGAAAGTTGCTCTAAGTCAAGGTCCTTCAGGAAAAGAGTTAATCTGCTCATTGACACCCCGTCCTCTGCTGAAGGACACTCCTTAGACTAATGACCACACAGATGGCACTTAGCCCATTTAAAAAGAGAAAACAAACAGCTCCTGGACATTGAGCCAGGTGTGTGTGTGTGTCTGTACCAGAGATGTTTGTGTGTGTATGGGCACACATGTGCAAACATACCCAGACATACAGAGTCAAACATTTCCTTTTGCTCATTTCCTGGTCACCAAATCTGACTTTGATAACTGAACCGAACACAGCTCCATCGGTAGCTTAAATTGTGGCTTGTAATTTGAGGGCCTTTGTTATCTATACAACAATGGTTACAGTACATATCAGCAGTGTAACATCGTTTTTTTTATATATATATACATCTATCTACAAGTCGGCATTCTGTCAGTTTTATTGATTTTTGTCTGATTCTACATGATGAAGCAGCATGCAAACCTTTATAGGAGATTGATGGTCCTGGACGTCTTCCGGGACCATCAATCTCCAATAAGGCCTCCTGTAACATCACTGCAACAATTGTGCAGACCAACAATTAAGATATCAGAATAATCATCCTCTTATCCATTGCTGTGTTTTAGAGGCAGCAGTCTCCACAACTGCCACCCAAATCACACTGCACAGTAATAGTCCTCCAAGAGCCTTTCTGCAGATGCTGAGCCCAAATGCGCACCATAAACCTTGCTTTATTTGCTCTCTTTGTTGAATTGGTTTTTGGCTTCTTAGCATAAGTCAAACTTTATGATGTCTTGATGTCATAGAACATGAGTCTGTTTTCATCTTATCCATCACTGGGTCGCGGGGGCAGCAGTCTCCACAACTGCCACCCAAAACAACATTGCACCATACTGTGCCTTCCTGCAGGTAGTGAGCCAACTGGAAGTAAACTGCCCAGGAAGTGAACCCTGGAGTTTTACAACATAGACATTACATAGAGACATTACCTCAGGGCCAAAGTGAAGGCGTCCCTGTACAAGTGAATGCACATTTGTTGGGGCAGTTATAACGATAACAACCAAAAATAGCATTGAAAATAACAAAAAATATTTAAAAAGGACATTTTTTTTTTTTTGTTTTGTTTTTTTTTTTTATCGTTACCCGGATCATTAACTGTAACCGTACAAAAAGGCGCAGTCTCGGTTATGTGTGCCATTACTATGTTTAACACACACATAAGGCACACATGATTGTGGGGCGTGGTTTTATATACAATCCATGCCCACACTTCCCCCTTTAACGTTCTCATGGCACACTGCACTATAAGGCGTGCCACACATTTTAAATACATTTTGAAGACTTTTATGTGCGTCTTATAGTCGTGAAAATACGGTACGTTTTTTATTTCAATAGCAATTTCATTTGTTCTGCCAAAAACAGTGCTTTTACACATTTATGTTTATTCTATTCTTCAGGATATATACCTTTATTTGGGCCAGGTGTTATAATAAACAATGAATTGAAGAAAACAAGTGTGATCAATTAAATTTTTCCCATAATTTCATTTATTTGTGTTTTTTTTTTTTAATGAAAACTGCTATATGTGTGCCTGGCACCAGCATTGCACATACAACCCCCTATTTATAAAGATATTTTTATTTAATGAGCTTCTATGCTGCCATCTACTGATTTTCTGTTTAATATACAGCAGTTTATCAACAAAACCTGTTTTAAGGGGACACATTATGGGGAAAACCCAGGCATTGTGCCATTGGAATTTAATTATCTGTAAAAAAGAAAAAAAAAAACTCAAACGATTCTTACAGATTTTACATAATTTTGCTAACATCAAGTCAATAATATTGGTGAGCCAAAATGAAATGACTGCAGTGGCGCTAACCTCGGTAGTTTACACACAAATACAACACCTGAAATAGCAGATTAGGCAAAGTGTGATTCCAGTAGGACAAAGACAATCAGCAGAGATTGGAGATGTTCCCGTTCCATCACTGCTCTAATCTTCTTCCATCATTGTCATAAATGTGGTTTTCAGGTGCTCTTTGAAACACATTAACCTCGGAGTGATACCCCCGCTTCACTGATTCACTATCTGGAGTTTTCACTTCCCTCTGATCATATTTATGAAGAGTTTTGGTGTCAGGGGAACTGGAAATTGTTCTGTTCTACACTTACTTACGAACAGCTGTCTGAGTATCTGTGTGTGTGTGTGTGATGGAACAGTGTGTACCATAAGTAACTGACCTGGGACTCCTCCATGTTTAATCTATGAGCCAAACAGAAATCATCTGCAGACCGAATATGGAGAGCGTGACACACACACACACACCTACATCAGTGTCAGGTGAGGGAGACTAATGTTTGCCTCAGTAAAACAGAAGCTTTTAGAGAATGAACTGGTTTCTTTAATATATTCTCCTGTGGGATAAGAGCTCACTCTGTTTTTCCCCGTTTCCCCTCCTACACCTCTGAAACAATTTTCTCCACTCTCTCCCAGCTTTGTCTGGGAAAAAAAAGTCCACGTATCACAAGGACAAATAATAAAGAAAAAAAGAGATTTGGGATTTCTTTTTTTTAATCTGTTTGCACTTATCCATAAGAAAACAAGGGGAATGGTGTATTTCTGTTTTCTGGTTCTAAAAAAAATGCAATAAATGGCTGAAAACCCTGCATTTGAGAAATATATTAAATATGTCAAAAATAAAAATTCTATTTGTAAACCATAGTCATAAAATCTCAAGGTCTAGGTCAGGGGTCTCAAACTAGCGGCCCATGGTCCATTTGCAGCCCATGGAATGATGTTTTGCGGGCCCCTCCTCCATGTGAAAGTTGAATGTTAGCATGTCCCACAAGATTTATTAATGTATTGAAATGGAGGCTGAAAGCTGACACAGCCCTTTGGTGAAGTGATAGTGTGGATGGTGTCAACTTATTTGATTTTGAGACCCCTGGTCTTGTAGAATACGGGCTGCATACGAAATATCAGACTAGTGGCCTGCAAATGGTTTGCACTTATCAAGTTTTTCTCTAGTTCAGATGGCAACTTGAAGTGATTTTATCCATCTACCACAGGGTGGCAACCTGATAAATCTAGAATTAACCCCACAACCAAAGGATGTAATAATAAAATAAAATTGCAGCCATAATAAAACTCATTCAAATTTTATTTTTTACCTTTTATGTATTATATATAATTTATATACTTTTGTAAAAATAAATCTAATATTTTTTAAGTAAAAAAATGAATTTTTTTTCATAAAGCCACAGTCAAGACCCAAAAGAATTATGAATATCACTGTTGAAATTAAATTTTTCCCTGTAAAGACATTCAATCAGCCAGTGTGTGTGTGTGTGTGTGTGTGTGTGAGGGAGACAGATGTGGTGTGTTGCGGTCAGACAGGTCACTCAGAGTGCTACATGTGGCCTGCAGCAGCAGGAGCAGCAGCAGCAGCAGAAATGAAAGCCTATTAGAGACAGAGAGAAGGTCTAGAGGCTACAGTCATTCAGGGGAAAGTGTCCAATAATGATAATGTTTTTCTATCAGTCGGACTCCGGCTGCAGCACGACCTCACACTGATCACTTATACGTTAAAAATATAGTTCTTCCAAATACAAAGATTCTAAATTTACATTCAGTGGTATGAATAAAAGTCTCCATTTTCTAGTTTATTTTTCACCGTAGCAGTAACGAAAGAGGGGAAAGATCATCAATTTTATTTTCACTCAGGCAGATTTCCTGTAGATTAAGAGAAATCACTAAGATTGATCTTAGTTAAAGCCGCTGTAATTTATATTAGCATGTCTTATCATCTGTTTTACACAGGTGTGAGACCAGAGGGAGAGAATGTACACACTTCCACACGGCGGGTAGTCAGAGAAATTGAGAATAAATCAGTTTACCTGCAGAGTTTACAGTCAGGGTTATGGAATGGTGGGTGGATTTGTTTATGTGTCTTTGGTATTCACTGTGGGGATACAAACAGGAATCAATTCTGGTTCTTGTGATCTAATAGCACTTTCACACAGCATGGTTCGGGTTAACACATCTGAATCTAAATTAAATATAATAAGGAAGCGGACCTGGGTCTGCAAGGGTTCAGGATCTAAACCAGGGGTGGGCAAACTTTTTGACCTGCGGGCCACAATTTCTCCTAAAATTGGACACGGGGCCGAGTCAAGAGCAGAGAGATGGAGCGTTCGTGTAAGCTAAGATAAATGGCAAGTTAAAGTCATGTATCAAACCCAAAATACTAAATTTCTAACAGCCTATTATGTTATCTACTGGGAAAATGCAGGCATTGTAGGGAAAAGTCGGAAGTTTAATTATAATATAAATAAATTATTTAATTTGGACAGGGATGGCGGGCCGCATTAAAAGGCTCAACGAGCCGCATGTGGCCCCCGGGCCTTAGTTTGCCCACCCCTGATCTAAACCAACAGCTGCAGGACCTTCATAACTTCCAGTGGGCTCACCTACCACAGGAGCGCTGTATGCAGCAGTGTGATTTGGGACGCAGTCATGAAGACTGCTCCCCCTGTCAACTGGTATGGGATCAGAGGATTAAGGCAAATACATAAGGGAGGGATGTTTCAATACATGCATATTTTTTAAAAGTCTGTCTTAAATATACAACAACCAAAAGGTAATAATATTAATAGGGGTGATAATAATGATAAGGGCTGTTTAAATAATTAAATGTAATTCATTTACATGTTAAACAGCCTTGTCCTTGGTGAGACCACCGGTTGTCTTTGTAGATTATTTCAAAAATATTGTCTGACAACAAGTATGAGTAGTTTTTTTTTTTTGAAAGAGAATATTGCGTATTTGATTTTTGAGACAGTCTGTAAGATGTACGGGTTGTTCCTCCCTGTAATTTTGCTCTGAGAAAAAAAATAAGAAAACTCTTTAGTGGCTAATTTTAGTTGAAATTCCATTATTGTCTTGTAAATGTCTAGGCGTCAGACTGACAGCAAATTACAAAGCTGTGTTTTCTTCATCACTCCCATCACTCACCCGGGACTAAATTCAATGTTTGCCATCTTGTGTCACAGTTTGAAAACTCTAACTGAATTAAAGGAAAATCACCGGGGAACAACAGCTCCTCTAATTGCACTCACTGACTTTTGTTGACAGTTTTCTCTTTTTTTGATTGTTTGCCTCTTTTTTTTTCTGAGTGGCTGGGAAAACAGATCTATTGCAAGTGAGTACAGCAATTGTCTCAACAAAAACCTAATTGTGTTTTTCTTTTTTTTTTTTTTCTAAACGTGATAGAACAATATTCCTGCCTGTGTCTCCCTTTAACTCCTACTTTTGACACACAACCAAAAACACATTACTGCTGAGATGTGAGTATCAGTTCTGTCTCTGCTCTCCTCTCTATCTCTCTTTTTTTTTTTTTTTCATTATTTTATTTTATTTTTTGGCAATAAAAACTGTTGATGTTCTCATGCTCCTTCGATCTGTCTTCTCATCCTCCTCCCTCATCCTGATCTCTACTGCGTGGCAGAGGGAAGGGAAGGAAGCGAGAAAAGGGAGAAGTGGTAACACACACTGTCTTCATTAAAGTGTCACTCCCAATTATTTTGTCCCTATCTCAATTAGCAGCAGGTTTAATAAAACCCCCTACCCTGTTCTCATTTCCTAACTCTCTACATGTACCAGTTGTTCCTCTCTTTAACTCTACTCTCAGACAGGATGATCGAGTCACTGCCACTGGAAGTGATGGGCAGGGAGATGCCACGAAGTGAAAGGTGGGGGAGGAAAAAGGAAGACAAACAGTGAGGAACAGACGGAGCTGAATAAATGAGAGAGTGGGAGAAAAACAACAGAGGAAGAAAAGCTGCAGCTTTTTTTTTTTTTTTTTTTCTTCTCCTTCCTCTGAGCATCTCTATCTCCTCTGAGAGCAATTAAACACTAACGGCGCTGGCTGGTCCCCGGACCGTGTGTCAGAAAAAAATGACCAGTATCTCTGTGAGCTTTGCAGGTTCAGCAGAAATGAAGCCGCGCCTCAATCAGCTGCTACATGCTGCTTATAAATATTGTACTGAATTGATTAATAACATCTAAAGTCTTGCACTTCCTAATGACACCTTCTTTTTTTTTTCTCCCTCTTGCTTAACCAAAAAAAAAAAAAAAAAAAAAAAAAACAGAGCTGATTCATCTACAGACCCTCAGTGAACCACTGTAAAACACGGGTGGCCACCCTTTCCTGGCTGGATATGTACTTTTAAAATGCACACACTGAAGAAGTAGATGGATAGATGCAGGGATAGATGGATGAATGGATGGATGGATGGATCTATCTATCTATCTATCTATCTATCTATCTATCTATCTATCTATCTATCTATCTATCTATCTATCTATCTATCTATCTATCTATCTATCTATTTGTCTGTCTGTCTGTCTGTCTGTCTGTCTGTCTGTCTGTCTGTCTGTCTGTCTGTCTGTCTGTTTGTCTGTTTGTCTGCTTGTCTGTCTGTCTATCTATCTATCTACCTACCTACCTACCTACCCATCCATCCATCCATCCATCATCCATCCATCTACCTACCTACCTGTCTACCTGCCTACCTATCTACCCCTAACTCTTTGTTCACACTCAGGACTCACTGTTTCATTCCTACATAATCTGTTCTATAATCAATGCAATTAAGGAAGGAAACAAAAACAACAATACAATCAAAGTGACATAGATGCTACAATGAGTCCTATGG